>OX424576.1:11042071-11177640 GCA_949152435.1 Gastracanthus pulcherrimus | reverse complement strand
AAATCTAACTATAAGTACGTTATGATATTTCGCAAATATAAATATACAGTCTAAATTTTTGTTTATGTTAATCATGTGATTACTTTGACGACAAGTAATTCATTTCATACATCTGTTCAATAAAACTCATAAATATTGTATGATTTATTAATTATTTGTATTTAAATCTATATTTAAGATTAATTCGTGTATTATTTCCCGGATCAAATGTTCAGAATGCTTATATTATTTTTTGTACGTATTTATATATATACCTTCAAAATTTTACTATAACAGTCATTATTGTTACTTTAATCCTTTAAATTGATTTAAAATAAAATGAAATAAAATAAACTTATAAAACTTCGGTATAAATATTGCATTTTATGATCAAGTCAATTATATTATAAATTTGGAACAAACGGATAACTTATAACTTTGAATATTTAGGTGCCTATGAACAATGGTATGCCAGCAGAATATGGTTTCAATGTACCAGAGCAGCAAGGACCTGCTCTTACTGCTACTGCTCCTCCTTCGTATGGATTTAACCAACATTCTCCAATGCCGCCATATACTCCCACTAGCACAAGAAACGAAGGATTTACAGGAACTCAATTCACCACTCAATTATTGGCAGAGCCTCTGGTGACGAATATGGCGATGCAGTATGGAAACACTTTAGCTAGTACTGGCAAGCAGCAGCTAGAAAAATATGTGCCCATTACTGCTCTCAAATACTACTTCGCTGTTGATACTGATTATGTTATGATGAAACTTATTCTGCTATTTTTTCCATTTACACACAAGGTAGAACAATGATTCTAACAGAAGTTTAATGATTCCAAAGCTTGATTTAGGCCCCTAATAAGTTAAAATTATTCCCAAAACAAACTAATTCTAGGATAAATTGATTTACAGGATTGGTCAATTAAGTATGAACAAGACAACCCTTTGCAGCCACGTTATGAGAAGAATGCACCAGACATGTACATTCCCACAATGGCTTTTCCTTACTTATGTTGTGATGGCTGGTCTTTCACTGGGTACCCAGGAAAAATTCACTCCTGAACAGCTGGGTATAACGGCTAGTTCAGCTCTAGCATGGGGTATCGTAGAGTTGCTCGTTCACATCATAACTTTGTACGTTATGAGTCTTGACACGAGCTTGAGGTATCTGGATCTGCTCGCTTACTGCAGTTATAAGTACGTTGGGATCAATGCAGCCTTGATGGCGTCGCTAGTTTTCAAGAGGCTGGGCTTCTATTCCATCTTTGTCTACTTTAGTATATCGCTGGCGTTTTTCCTGATTCGGTCTTTGAAGCTCAGAGTGATACCAGAGGGACACTCTTCGTACTCTGCGACGGGCAATAAGAGGAGACAGAGGAGACTGTATTTTATTCTATTTGTTGCTGGAATACAGCCGGTTCTCATGTGGTGGCTTTCGTACCATCTCATTTAAGATGCCAATTTGTTTAGTTCATTTTTATAAGTGCTTGAAGCGCGGGCAGTGGAGGACACGTTAAAGTAAGGACGAGAGTTGGATGCGTGAACAAACGTCCCATGTGCATTTTGTAATAAAAAAGAGAATTCCCTTCGGTCAGTGACCGCGCAGTTATTTTCTTTACGGAGCAAAGCTAAGCTTGTGGATTGTGCAAAGGAACTTTGTGAAAATCGGGGGCATATTGGAATTAGGGCTCATTTGTGAAATTCCAAACAGAGAAAGTTATGTAAATTTCCAGTACTACTGACGTGTAAATTTTCTTCCTGAACTAATTTTGCATTAAAATTTCAAAAATGTACATTTTGTACTCAATGTTATAAGCAATCAACCAATACCTACTTTTTTCGGATTGGAGATTTTATACCTATTTTGAACAAAATATTTGTTTCATGCGGACTATTTTTAAGTAGATAAAGTTTATATTTTTAAAACTATTTATTTTAAGCAGTCAAAATTTAAATAAAATCCTGTTTATAGCTTAAACGTTTTTTTAAAAATAAAATTTGTAAATATCTATGGAAATTATTAACTAATTTAACATTACAGTGTCAACTAAATAAAATTAATGTATTTATAAGTTGTAGTTTATTTACTGATTTTTTTTTATCGAAAAGTGTACAGTAATAACAGGTCTGAATATTTTTTTGAAATTATATACAACAAATTTTCAATAAAATAGTAATAATCGATTTATTAAATATAGAATATTTCCTTTATTCTTTTATAACAATTTAATTTTTTTCAGTTAATCAGGATATTCAAAAAATATATATATAACTAATCAAATAAAATATTAATAATAATTTCAGATATTATTAAAAAACAAGTTTCAAGTAAGTAGTTCTTATTAAATATTAATATTTTAATTTAAAATAACTTGAAATTAAAACTATTGTATCAATATTTCTTACCTGAACTTCTAGTAGATATATAGTCTCTCAACATAGCAATAACTTGAATATAATTTTCTGCTATCAAGTTTTAAAATCTTTGATTCTAAATAATAATTAAAGAGAAACCTATTGCAATATAGAAGAGAAAAATTAAAGTTAAATTTAATAAAATTTATTAAAAAAGAAATCGAATAGGTGATACAAAAAGTCAAACATACTTAAAAATAATTATTAAAATTTTTCAATAATTATTAAAGTATTGTAAAAATTTCGTAGTTTAGAACTAATACATTAAGACACTTATAAAATGTAACAATTTCAAACAAATTAAATATTTACAGAGTCCAACACTTTACTACAAATTTTTGTAGTTTCAAATTATAACAAAAATTATTTACGAACTAATTAAAATATCGTGAAATGCAATTTTACGTAATCATAGAAAAATAATGTTTCCAACTCAGGCGTTGAATGTTGAGCTCCGAGTGTTTAATCGCAAAACAGAAGGACCGGCGAAGCTGGCCTTCGTGTTGTGCGATCACACCAGAATGTGAAATTCGAGGTGAAATTCCATACCTGAGTTGTAAAAACATGATTTTTATATGAGTGCGTAAAATAATGCATTTTAATTTTACGCACACTGTATTGAAATAGTACATTGTGTAACTGCCCGAGCGAGGGAAGCGAAGCTTCGAGGGAAAAATCGACTTTTTTCTTGAGATACATATACTACTTTATGCCCATCTCAACTGTTAAAAAACAATCGAAAATCAGGGTTATTGGTAGAACTTGATGAAATAAAGGAATTTGGAGTAGTTTCTAGTGATATCACTTTTTTCCTGCATTTGCGGGCAAGTAATTTTGGTCTCATATTTCAGAGAAAATGTGGCCATTTTCGTTCAGATGGGCATAAAATACTTTATAATATTGTTTATAAATTTTTAATAAATTTTAATACTTTTCGACAAATAATACTACAGTTATTTTATAACTTATAGTAAATGAAAATAGAACGTTTTCAATTTTTACATTTCTTAGTGTTTTTTAATTTATTTTATATAAACAGCATATGCAAAAATCTTAAGAATTTTTTTGCCCAAAACATTTTTTAAATCAGAATATTTAAATAACATGTATCCATGTATGTTATGTATTATGAAAAATTTGTTTGTTTTTGTTCAAGATTGCAAAGAAATGCTAAGAAAAGGAGACTGGTTGAACGTTTACAAACAATGAACTATTTTCAACAATTTATAATTTATCTTCAATTTTGTTGAAATTACTGCTGCATACTGTGGTGTCCAATTTCGTAAAACCCGGGCTACTTTTTTTGTAGTTTTTTTTTCAATATTTAACATTTTTTATTATAAATAAAAAAACCGCTGCCAATTGCTTTAGCAGAATGCTTTCTCAAAGAGAGATACTAATAAATCGAGTTTGACAAAATTTAATAATGGAAATTCGCATTAAATAAAGTAAAGCTAAAGTTAACTCATTAGACACACGCGATTAAGTATTGAATAACTTAATTAAAATAATTCTCAATATATTTACACAAAAATTACTTATAGTTAGGAATTGGATTTGGGAAGCACAAACGTGGGAGAATAACCCTGGGTTATTCTCCCACGTTTGTGCTTCCCAAATCCAATTCCTAAAAATATGGAGAGAAATAATAATACTCTTACTTATAGTTATTTTTTATTTAATATTGTTCATTAAAAAATAATACACTACTGATGTTTAATAGTATATTTTTTTGTTGAGGTCTATCAGAATAAAAAATTATCTCTAAATTTAATAAAATTACCGATTTCTGGAAAATACGCATTCAGAATTTAATTTTATATCTTTCATTAAGGTGATGCTAAAGCCACCAGTCGCCGACAAATATGAGGAACCACTTTTCTTATTTTATTTTTAATTTTGAGTAAATATCTCTATGAAACGTTATTGTCCTACTCAAAAACAAGAACTTTACAGAGAGATATTTTCTCAAAATTATATATTGAATGAAAAAAGTGGTTCCCCATATTTGACGGTAACAAGAGGGTTTAGCATCACCTTAAAATGGCGTTCATGTAATTGCTAGATACATAAATTGGAAAAAAATTATGTATATTTTAATAAAATGTACATATAGATGTTTGACGTAAATAGACAAACAAATTTCTTGATTTTTACAAATTTTGTAAAAATTATATTTTACTTTTTCTTTTACAAAAAAAAAACTTTAAAGTAATTGCTAGATATATCAATTGAAAGAAAATTACGTGTACTTTATGAAAACATATATATTTTCAACGTATTTAAAGTATAAAAATAAGAAAATTTTTGCTATAAAAATGTACTTTATATTATATCCAGTCAGCTTCAAAATCTAATCAGTTCTAAGTTGAGCAATACCTCATATGTCTGCAGAATTTCAGCTCATAACATGCTTTCTTAGAAGAGTTATTGTGACATCATTTTTTTTGTCACATACACACATGTATACTCACATTCATACATACAGACAGACATTTTTAATACATGTTTTCTTACTCAGGAATTTTGAAAACATACAAATTCATCAAAATCTCTGATAAAACTTTTATTGCAACAAAGCTTTCTCTTTGAGAAAGCAAAAACCTATTTTACCACACTATAAATTAATAGTACAAAAGTCGAAGGAAAAAAGTAATAATTTATAATCTAAGTTTTATAAAAAATACATTTTTATATGTAATTTTTTTCTTGCGGGTATCGCAGATACTTCATAACGACTGATTGTGAGTGAATCGTTCGATCGCGGAAAATAAGATGATAAATCAATATTTCTAAATAAATGCTGTAAAACCTAAACATAATTGCCCATCCTTTTATGATTATGCATCACTATTGTGCAAATTTTCAAGTGAAAATATCAACGCGTCTATGTACCTATAAGCCATTTGAACAAAATCTTGAAGTTCATTGTACTCTGGCATGACCTAGAAATTTTGTTCGAAAAGCATCCATCTAGGCACTAAAATATTAACTTGAATTTTTGTCTATAATGGTAGATTAATATATAACAAATGCAATGATGTCCTGGTTTTGCTTAATTCGGTCTCTATTTCTAATTATAATTGATTATTTATTTATTGTTCGGTCAGTAACATTTGAGGCGGGAGATTAGAATTTTTTAAGAAAAGTTAATTCTAATGAACAAAATATTTTTCCTTACAGTCGACAATTCAAAAGCTACATGCTTTTCGTGTCGGGTGAGAAAAGCGATTTTGTATTTTTTAAACAATACTGTGAGCTAATTTCAAACATTACAGAAGTATATGTAGAAAATAACATTTTTGAAGGACCAAATCACGTTTGTTCCCTTTGAAAAAGTCCAAAATTACAAATTTTCGATTAAAAACTTCTACATCGAATTCACATAGTACGTCTACAATCTACATAATAAGCCTGCCAGAACCTCATGCTGTCACAAGGAGATAGACTGGGTCCTAACCATTTCCGTTGAAACAAAACCGCGGTTTGTCAAATACACCAGAATGAACCAATCGCGCCTGTTATTTATCCGAAATTACCTCCACTATCTCCTCGCGCCGGCACGAGGTTCTATAGACACGCCAGTTATGTAGACGCACCCTCAGCAATGTCAACCTTCAATCATTCATTAAAAATACCCATCGAGCGAATCCCCCGCCTACCTTACCAACTCCCGATAACCCGAAACCCGCCGCGCGCTACCGCCAAAACATCCTCCCGCGGCGAGAAAGTTCATCACCAGCGCCGCTCTAATGGCATCGCAACCACACACCGTATACACACACACACACACACACACACACTCCTCCCCATCCATCTCGCGGGCGCTCGCGCACTCTCCGAATCCACAAAGCTCGCGCATCAGTCGAGCCGCTGGCCTAGGCGAGGAACAACAGCAGCCCCCCGCTCGCGCGCAAGCCAGCGTCAAAACACCGCGCAGAGTCGCAATCGGTGCACCGCACACCAGCTGGCCCAGTGCGTGCGCGCGTCGTACATATATATACACACACACACACACACCTACCTATATACCCATTATCTCTCGCGGCTGCAAAAAAACACACACACACACAGGTCGCGGATGTGCACTTCGCTCCAGTAGTTCAGTGCTACATCGTCCGCGCTCGCGACAACAACACCGTCCAGCATCATTCTCCCGCCGCACTCACCATGTGAAACTCCAGTCGCGCAAAGAGCGAGAAGAAGCGCCCCGTGTGCGTCGCACACCCACGGATACAAAGGAAGAGAGAACACGGCCGGGTGAGCCCCGGGGTGGCACAGGCTGCACTCGGAGGGGCGGCTTCTGCTGCTGTTGCTCTCTCTCTCTCTCTCCCTCCCTCCCTCCCCGTGTGTACAGAATACAAGAGTGCGCGTCCGCATCTCGCGGAGGTATCCAGTGCGGCGTATACGCGAGACACATGTGAGGGAGAGGCACGGACTACGGAGGGAAGGAAGGAGGCGTGTGTGCGCGAGCGGTTGTAGTTGTATAGCGGGATAGAAGACAGCGGTACAGAAACGGGGGAGCGAGAGAGAGAGAGGCGCCGAAAAATGGCGGAGCGCAGCGGCAGCAACAAGACGTCGTCGGGAGGCCCGGGTGGAGGCGGCGGCGGCAACCGGCCCGTGCCCATGAAGCTCTTCGCCACCTGGGAGGTCGACCGCACGCCCTCCAACTGCATACCCAGGTAAACGACTGCCGGTGCTTTGTTTTGGCTTCTTCTGCTTGGTCCTCTGTTGATGGGAGACGCGCGCCGGGTCGTGGAGACAGAGAGAGAGAGATAATGTGTGTGTGTGTAGTGGTGGTGATGGTGCTGGTGTGTCACTGTGTGTATATGGACGCGCGCGCTCGATGATCATCTTCTCTCTGCGCTCTCTACCTGTGTCTCCTTTTTTCTTTTTCTTGGCTTGGATGGGAAAACGATTCGAGATTACATGGGCGTTCGAAAGTTTTAAGGTGTTATAAATTCGTTGTAGGTCAATTGTTGATTGAAGTTTATCGGTGTGATAAGAATAAGAACAACTCGTATATTGTTTGCTGACTTGAGGTTTTAGTGGGAAGTCGGTCTAGAAGTGGGTAAATATGACTAGTGTGAAGATTCGACTTGCACTCTAAAGTTATTTTTTACTCTGAAAAGCAAGGGAATTTTCATTTCAGTCGAATGGTCCAAATGTCCCCAATTCTAAACTACCTTGTCCCTCTAAAAACTTAAGAAACTTGCCTTCTACTTAAACTCAGGCCACGTCCATTTGGTAATACCCTTTTTTATAACGACATAGTGTTTTTATCTCTCTCACAGTCTCGCTCTTTATCTCGCTCTCGCTCCTTTCTTGCACGTCTGGGCTCTTCGTCGTACCTATACACACTTGGATTCGCCCCGATGCGCCTTTCTCCGTCGCTCCAACAGCTGAGACATCGCGTCTCTTTCCCAGTGATAAAATACGCTTAAATACACAAGCTCCAAAGTATTACATCGATACAACGTACATTCCTATATACACAACAGCTTGGCGTAGGTCCGGGATCTCCAAAGCTAAAAGCTATAAAGCCAATCGGTCAAGGATCGCCTCTCGCTCCGTAATCCGAATTCCTGACGTGTATGTGTGTGTGTGTGTGTGTGTGTGTGTACGAGGATCGGAGAGTCAGCTGAAAAAAAGGGCGGGATGCATAACCTACGCGCGAGCTGCGCTGGCCGCGGCTGTCATTCGGGCGTGACGTTTTCTTTTTATTTTGGAGGTGATTCATGGAGCAGTCCGTTCTTTCTCTCGTCTGCTGTGGTGGAGAGCAGTGCAGCACAGTGAAGGATTTTGTTGTCGAGGCGCGGGAGATGCGGAATCGACATTGTGTGTGTGTGTTTAGTGTTTGATTGGTGGGAGGTATGATAAACCGTGGTGCGATGGGATAAAGAATTGTTTGTAGTTGGGGATACGTGTGTTTGGAGGTTTTTTTAAGTCGTGGTGTTCGTGATTGATGAGGAAATTTGAGTTTATTGTGGGGATTCGTGAGTGTTGAGTTGCTGGGTGTGTTTGGGGTACGAATGATTCGTTGCTCCGAATTAATTAATCATCGAGTTTAGAGAACTCACTGAGCCGTGATTTGACTGTTAGACCTGCGTATTCTTCGGTGTATATTTTTTTTCTCTGTAAAAATTTTTTGTGTGAAAATGTTACTTTTATTCAATTTTTAGAGTACAATTTTAGTATAGAATTGTGATAACGCAGTTACTCAAAGCATTTAAAATGACATTTGCAGTCCAAGAATTTTAGAGAGTCAGTCGGTTGTTGCACGAAAGTGAAAATCGATAAGGAATCACGTGAAATTAAAATGCATTGCTGATGATATCAAAAGCTGTGACTGCGTACATTCCTATCGAGTTATTGACCAAATGTGCAGGATAATTAACTTTGAAATCGGGATTATCTGTAAATTTTTGTGAAATTGCTGTTTAGTATTTTTATTATTAATTTCGCTTATAAGATTATAAGACATTGAGGATACGAAGAAGTTATATCGACGCTTCATATACGAATACTATCATACTTCATGTAAAAGTTTTAAAATATTGGCAATTTCTACACGTTATTGATGTTTCAGTTTTTGTACTTTATTGAAACAGTTTTTCGTTACTCATATCAGTATATATCTCATGAAAACTAGACAGTTTTATTGAAAAATTAAACGCAATAACCTTCATAAGAATTAGCGTCAGTTTAACTTTAGAACCAAACATTGACTTAAAAACGAGAGTGTGAAAAATTTCAACAGCCTTGAAAGGTTTTTAATTGTTCGTACATCTTGATTTTGTGTGATAATTCTTATAAAAGTTCTCAAATAGTTTCAATTAATCTTTTTATATACATATTGCGATGTGAAAATCCTAAGAAACATATATTCTAATTTTTTGAGAAGGATCTCTAGTGTATAAATATACTTCAGATTTATTTCGTTAATAGATACTGATTAAATTGAAATAAATTATAATAAATTCTAAACATGATACTACGGAAGAATGTAGTTATTATAACAGCTATTAACATGCATAATACTCGCTAATTACAAATATAATTGTACACTTTTTCATTTAGATAATTACCTATGACTACCAGTCAGGGGATTACCGTGTTATTAGGGCGCGAACACATCGGGCTCATTACGTGTGCACGAGGCGGAAAAAGTTGCGAGGTAGCTTTGTTCCTTTTTTTCGGGATGCATCAGCTTTTCAGGGGAAAAGTTAGAAGCTACTTTGTTCCATACGCGAAATATTAAAAATCGAAAGTCATACGAGGTTCTCTCTTCTCGTGTGTACTCCAGTTGTGGAAATGAAAGCTGGATCGAAACAATCCGCCGAGTTTTAATGAAAAACGATGGTTATCTCTCGAAAACGGAGTATCTTAGACAGACGGCGAGCGAAAGATTTTAGAAAGTAAAAGCTACAGTATATAAGGTCAAACCGTTGTTCAACGTCGAAGAGCTCATTCTCGGGTCCGCGTGTAATTGAAAACATTAGAAAAGGCTTGTTATAATCACTAAATACAACGCCGCGGTCGTATATAACACTACATTTTTTGTGTACCCCCAACTTTTTTGCCACAATCTTCGGTGACGCATAGCTTCGGAACGAACGCAACGCGCTGCTATCGACTCGCGAATTCGAAACTTTTCCTCTCTACACACAATCGCGTTGCACCTCAGCCACCAAAAGAATCCACTTCCTCTCTTCAAAGAAACCATTTCATCTATATTCATTGCCACTAAGCACCTATACCCGATTCCTTCTAAATCGATGTCGCTTCGTTTCTTTCCTTATCTCTCTCTTTCTCTGAAAACACCTCGTCCCGTCTTATCGAATTCTCAGGACCCCGACGCTTCCTTGTTAACCGAGATTCGCTGCCGTGCGCAATTTTCCCTTTAGCACGTACCTAGATGGAGAGAGAGAGAGGAGGATCCGAGAGAGAATCGACTTTTTCAGCGTCCGCGTATAACGTCGCGCGCAGGCACACCGATGTCTGGGCTCTATACTCCGATGCTGGGAGAGCACGGAGTATAAGAGGGCTTTGGGGCGTATACGAGAGCGGGCTTTAGGAGTAATAGCTTTGCGGTCGGAGATTTAGTTTCAAATATTCGATGATTTGGAGTGTGTTGTAAGGGAATTTGTGGAAAATTTAAGGTAGAAAGGTTTTTGAATTTTGGCACAATTAACTTTTTAAGGAACAAACTTAACTGTTAAATGTTGATATAGCTGAGAAATAGAGACTAAAATGTTAAGCTGGATGATGGAGGCGTCTAATATATATTTTAATAACGTGAGAAGTTCCGGTAAAACTCAAAAAAATACACATGGTATTTTTTTTGCTACAGAAGGTTTATTTTAATATATAAGTAAGGTTAAAGAATTGTTTAAAGTTAATGTAACAAATGTTTGCTACTCCTATTACTTATTTTTCTGTCTTTAAGTTAAAATTATTCTAAAAACAGATTTAGTATTTATATGAACGTATAACATGATTAAATAAATGTAGGATAATTTTACAAATTTACATTTGAGTTATATTTGGTAAATTCAAATATGAGTCAAGTATGTATATATTTGATAAAATATGAGTAAAACAATATGAACTTTTGCTTTATTACTATTGATCATTTTTCTTTTTATGTTATATATTAAGATAACGCCGGTTAATGTTTTCGCCGTTATCTGTTAACTTAACTTATTTTGTGTGTAAATTAAAATAAATAGAAAAGAAAAGTCTTGTATTAAACTGAAACATTATTATTTTCATCACTAACAGCAACAACTAAAATTAGATACATTTATGTAGTTATTCAATTGAATAATACATTTACGATTAAATGAACATACATACTTACATGTGTTTTAAAATGCTCGGTAACTTTCATTGTCTGGTAGAAAATAATCAAGTTGTAACGTATAGGTTCCCGGCTTATTTAGCTGAGAGCCGCCTCGACAAGCACGCAACCCAGAAAATAATTTTCCAGCAGGGTATTGCAAAAATGTTAATAATCGTTCATTAAAGAATGAAACTTTTATTTAAAACGTAAACTTTACACGCTCACGTGCTCGAGCGAGCTTTAGCTAGCGAAAAACTGTCTCTAGTTCTAATTCTATATTAACAATAAATAATGCATCGTCAGAGATTGCATATTAAGTACATGAAAATATCAGTGACAGCTGTAAAAAAATGTAGCACAGTATGAAAAAGTTATCACAATCACGCAAGTCGAAGAGGATACGCGACGATTATTTCTATACCCATTGTTATTTCTGTCTCGCGGAGGCATTGATCTACTTCCACAATGCTTTCTTCAGAAGCAGTTACCATAAATCTAAATACATACTTAGTATTATGCTAATCGCTCCAAACTAACTCTTTACACCATCTTCAAAAACATCTCCCACACAAATTGCATCAATGATAATTACAAACCGTCCACATGCACGAATTTGCGTAATAACCTCTCTCCTAAACTCATTACTTTCATCCGATAATTAATTAAAATAATATATACGTACATCCACCAACCGGATTACGGGAAAAGCCATCATCGGCTCAATTTCGGAGGCAAGCATCTGCAGCAGCAGCCGCCGCCCTTATACATATATATATACATAATCCACGGACGAGCTATGTAGCTCTGACTCTCTCTCTCTCTCTCTCTCTCTCTCTCTCTCTCTCTCGCGCGAGGAAATTTCGTAAGCCGATCGCGCGCGATAGCATTTATCATGCACCGGATACAGTGCCTTATCAGCTTTCGATCGGCGTAATCAGTTTTCAGCTCGCTGCCAGCGCCGCTGCTGCTGTACACTATCTGTCTGCCTGCTTGCTGCTGCTGCTCTGTGTGAATGTGTGTGTGTGTGTGTTTGGAGCGTGTGACTAGCACTGCTGGCTTTTTCGTGCAGGCGCGAGTGAGTATTCTCTCCGCGCGCGGGTGAACGCTCGCGTATAATATTTCAGATCGAAGGACCATCGCGATGTGTATCTTTTTTTCGGTGGTCATTATGAGAACGAAGGGGCCGAGTCAGCGTTTCATTTAGAAAATCAATCGTGAACATTCGAAGCTTAGGTTGAATGGGTTTCTTCTCTCTGACCTGGGCAGCGCAATTATTGCTTCCTGATAGACGAAGCTTTGTAATGGAAAAAAAATAGTTTTTTGCTGTTAGAAACATGTTTTGAGACATTAGGAGTCAAAATACACTATTTTTAGGAACAGTCTGTATGGTTGTATGTGTATGTGTGTGTGTGGACGGATGTGGATGAAGTGGATGTGGATGAATTGAAAAAATTTGAAGTGATTAGGAATATGGATAAGAATATTTTGTAAAACTTTTAAGCCTTTATCCTTTTTCTTTCGCGAGAAATAAATAATTTTGAAAAGAAAATCGTTTTTCTTGGCGAAGGATAACTTGAGTAAAATCTCATTATTCCTTCTTAAAATTACCAGAAAGGTAGCTTTTTACTATCTCTTGAGACTGTTAGATGCTTAGATTATATAACGATCTTTACATTCAGAGTTATTTGAGTTTATGTTTTTTTCTTAATTTTTCTTTAGCGTTTATATCTCGAGAACGGACCGGTCATTTTTTGCAAACCAGGGCTCATTTTTTTCGTTTTTTAATGAAGATTCTGAATTAAAATGAAATTTTGTGATTCACCGATCCGTTCTTTTCCACAATGATTTATTTATTTTACAATATTTTACGATAACTGAAATCGATAAGGTAAATTATTTTTGTATTTAATGGCAATGTGTCCCCTTTATTTTGGGACTCCGATATGTCACAATGCACATGTGATTTTGTATTTTACATTTGTATTTGATATACTTGTTTGTTGTGTTGTGCGATGTCGGTCGATCAAAACCGATCACCTGCTTACTAGCGTCTGAGACACTTTTGAAGTGACTATATGAGCGCATACGTTCTGCATCAAAGCACAATGTGTAGTCGGAGATCTTTTCCAGACGAAAAACTCGAAGAAAAAATTGTTGACAATTTTCACCGTGAATCGAACCCTCGACTGCTTGAACGTCTTGTATCAGAAGGTGCTTGCGTCTTACCCACTGAGCTGAGGGGGGCTGTATGATCGCTTCATTTTACATTTTAAAGAGTATAAAATTACTTATAAACCGTGATAATTCTGATTTTTTTTTTATAACTTTTCCATTGATATTTTGAAATATTAATTAAAAAGGTATTTGAAGATTAATGAAATAATGTATATCAGTATTTTTTAAGTTTTATTTCTTATGAGTCTGGGTAAAAATGATACGTATGAGCGATTTAATTACACGCTAAACCCGTTGGAGTGAAATTTCACTCATTCGGAGTGAAATTCAACTGGAAGAATGAGTTAAATAAATCACTCTGATTAGAGTGGGATCTTTAACTCTAAAAATAGAGCGAAAATCTTTAATTTTTAAGTAGAGTGAAATCTCACTCTACTTTAGCGTACATACTTTTTCCATGGACGTCAACGAAAAATTAATGTTTTTAAATGAAGATTCAAAATTAAAAAGAAATTTTAAGATTTATCTAATGTTGTTATTTTATAACGATATTTCGATTTTTTAATTTCAGTTTTTCAAGTTTTTGGATATGTTAGAAATATTATGATAAATTTAGTGCAATTACATTTAAAAGAGAATAAAATTATCTATATTTTATAACTGCCAATTTTGAATCGACACTTTCTTTTCTTTTGTTATAAACGAAAACGTCATATTTAGTTTAAACAGTTAAATCTCGGAAATGTTTGATGTAGCAAAACAGCAGTATTATATCGCTTAACTGATTTATGTTTTTAGACTATGAGGTTCTTTAATATTCAAGATGTTTAAGTTTATATAAATTTTTTTTTTAATTTTCGCATGTTTATGAAAAATTGAACATAAAAAGAATTTTAAAAATTAAAGGAAAAAGTAAATTTTAATCATAATGAAAAAAAGAACGTAAAGCTACCTTTTTAAAAAATGAAATTTTTAATAATTATAAACCCAATGCGTCTGCAACAGTATCTCTAAGGAAACGTGGAAAAATGTAATTTAAACTAAATGTGTACTTTTAATAAAAAATTATCTTTTAATATACCATCAATGATAAATCAGCACATATTTTTTGAGATTCTAATTAAAAAGAGATATAGCAATTTAAAATTAATATATATTAGAATAATTTTATGTTAGAACAACTCATTTAATTTGAGGAAGTTAAGTGCCAATGAATTGGCAGCGGTTTTTTTATATATATATAATAGGGTGTTTGAAATATATTATGAGAAGTGTATTTATGTTTTTTGATTGGCCCATCATCCTTCAGAGCAGAAAAATAAAAATTATAACACCACTGTTTACTGTTAAACAAAATATAATACCTAAGGAATGTGTACACAAAATTAATTACGGTGATTATCTTATTTAAGCAGCTCACAGCTCTTCGATCTACTAAAATTAACGTTTTAACATCGACGTTAACTTTCCACGCTTTTTTATTATATGTATAAACTCAGATTGAAAGATAATAATTCTAAAATTTTTATCTTAGGTTCTACAAATAAATTAATCTTCAAAAGGTCGTCAAAACTCCTGTGGCTTTAAAAATACATAAAAATGATATTTTTACGCATAAAATTGGTATTAACCAGTTAATGTTTGGATTTAAACGTATATTTTGAAATATTAACATTTTTTATTGATCCTCTGGATATCCTACGTATTGTAAGTGTTGTTTAAAAGTTTCAGATCGATTTGTCAAAACTTGGCTTCATAAAAGTCTAGCAAGTAAATGTCGATGTAAAAATTTGAAGTTTCGTAATTCACAATATTGTGAACTACCTAAATTAGATAACTATGTCCTTGGACAATTTAAAAATACTCCTAATGTGTAATATTATTACCTCAATATTGCTGAGTGCCAAAATTCAAAGGAAAAATGTTATTGATGCCCTTAATTGTATCAAATTTATGTTAATTTTCAAGAGGTAACCTAGGCTTGACCTCTTAAATCCTTGCTCTAATTACTCATGTGCAAGAGAGAGTTTCACTCTATCAGAGTTGGCTGCCGATACGTATCGTCTGAAACTTCACTCTTACTGAGCCCAAATTAACTCGAGTTTCCGAGTAAAAATTAACTCCAAACATATTTATATTGGACTATAAATCGTTGAATCACTCTTTAAAAAATCAATCATGAATGTTGTTCATGCCATCTAAGCCCTTTGAGTAAAAATCAACTGTAAAAATCTCTATGAAGTGGAGATAACCATGATTTTTTTACCCAAAAATTAGGAAAATTTACTCTAATGTTGGTTTATGTATACTCTAACTCGGATTAATTTTCCATAAATAGATTTTCATTCGGATTCTAAAGTACAAAAAAAGGAGAGAAAGAAAAACGAAGTCATCGGCGGTGATTCACACGCGTGCGCGCGCGCGCGACCGCGTTATCGTCGTCGGTGCAAGGAAACTATATTGCAGTAGGTTTCCCTGTAATTACAACGCAACGACAGGTGTAATCAGCGGTGAGGTTTTAGTGCGGCGAATGTGTATATGCACGGGGAGCTGTGATAATTTCACGCGCACTGTTTTCCTATTTCTGCATTGTAAGTTTGCTCCGCGCACTGCTTTATAATTGCACTACGAATTGTAGCGGAAAATCGATTAGCGAATGTTATGATGTTGGATTTTGCGATTTTTGACAGCTGTTGAAATACTGCGTTGTTGCGTACTCGAGGATTGAACATGAAAGTTTTATTTTGTATGAATTGCGAGTGGAACCGAAACGAAAGATTTGGTCAATATTTATTGACAATTGCTCTGTTATGAAGACCGATTTTTTTCAGTGCACTATATCCTATTATATAACGTAAAGTGGCTAATTTGCTTTTTTCGTGACGCAATACGTACCAGAAGGAAATGTATACTTATATCAAGATCCTATTTTATGTATAGTGTGTATATATTTCTGCTTGTTTTATATTTATTTCACACGTATTATTTTATTCGGGTGTATGACTTGTTTTTTTAATAAAATTTATTGAAAGAGCAAAACCTGTAAGTTTCCATTATAATAATTATAATAAATTTAGCCTCTTAAAAATTCAGATGATAAATATGAATTCATATAATGCTAAATATTATAATAAGAAATATTGCACGTGCTACTCACGAAGAAAAATTCTGAATGATTTATAAATAATAATACTCTTCATATGATTCATCCATTAACCATGTATGACTTTATTATTACATGCTTTAGTTATTTGTGCAATATTAGCATTATTCATACAACAGATAAATGTTTAGGAGAAATAGTTTGATACCCAATATGATTTCCGATAAATGAGTATCTAATACAACGCTCTTTATCCATGACTCGCGTATTGCAGACTTTTTCTAAAAATACTAGTTCTCGTTGACTTATTCTTGATACGAAAACTAGTGTTTTTCTGATTCGCTGACAAGAACTATAATTTTTTGGAGATTAAAGAAAGTGTTAGTCTTTATTAGAGGATTTACCAAGTGATAGTTTTAATTATAAGAGACTTCTGCGAAGAACTAGCATTCTTCGAGAACATTTGATGTAGTAGTCTTTCCAAGGTGCATCAAATACATGACAGAAAAGCTACTCCGTATAGCGTATTAACTTAATTAAAATAAAAAACGCATTCGTATCAAATAAAATCCGCCGTACAATCTCATCCAAAACGTAATTTTGACTAATAATTCCAGGATATTAAACAGTCCAACCCACTCCAACTTCCTACATCCAACCCAAATCATGCTCTTATAAACACATTAATTCCGTCAGCGACGCCAACATCATCATGCCCACTTTCCTCCGTCCCCCGAGCACGCGTGCTGCATAACCCAGTTTCGCCTCCCATCACGAGCACCAAACAATCTACATCGCCCGTGAAATCTCCAAAAAGTGCCGGGCGCAGAACGTTAATTGTATTTCGGCAACTCATCGCGCCACTGCCACGCTGTCGTGCCCTGTTAACGACACATCCGCCAAACTTCTCCGTGAACGGTATACGCTTTCCTCCCCCGCGAGAGCCGCGAAAACTCTCCGAGACGACGCACAAGTGTTATACGCGCATCAACAACAACAACAATAACTCTGCCATCAAACGCCAAACAAGAAGAAGAGAAAAAGTAAAAGTGTGCGGGAGGAGAGTGTGAAAGCAGCCCTCGTGGAATCGGAGGGCCGGGAGAATGAAATTGTGTTGGCTCTCCCTCGTTTTCTGGCACGCGCGCGCATTGTCAGCGGGTTCGCCTTGGGAGAATTGGGTATAATAAAAACGCATTTTTTTTTCCGTTGGCGTCAATAATTCAATTGGTGGGAATTGAAAGCCGATTTATAATGGATTATGAAGTTTTTTTTTTTTTAATAAAATGTATTTGAGGAAGATATCGCTTTTTAAAGTTCCTGTATCGCGTCACGGCCGTAGTGACTACAAAGGATACCGTTATGATCGCGACGTGGAAAGACTTTGTTATATATCTTTCAAATATGATTGAAATATGAGTTTTATATATTTTTTAAGATGTTAGTAAAATTCCAAAAGTTATTAACGAAAGTAATCTACGATCTATTCAAATATATATTGTTAGATAAAATTGATTTTAATAAAACAGAATTGTCTGGTAAAAATTAACATGAAAATCATTTAGCATAAACGTGGAATTACCTGACGTCGCAATAAAAATGATCGTTATTCTTCATAATTTTTACCGTAAAATAGGGTAAATGTTATCATCGATCAGAGCAATCTTTACTTTCTATATCAGAGTAATTTTTACCGTGAGGTCCGGATGTTCCACGTTTATTAATATTTTTACAGTAATTTTTATCAGAATTTTTTTTGTTTGGGTTATCGCTGGATCTTTACTGGTAAACAATTTATTGCATACATTAATTATAGTTTAACTTGTATCTTATACTGTTATGATAAGAACAGGCTTATGAAAAACTGTGATTATAAATGTCTAGTCGATGAAAATACCAGCATTTACTCTGTCAAGCTTGATACTAGAGCACGTGAAATTTCAAAACAAAAAAGAAATCCCGCATTAGTCATAACCTACTTTTTTGGCTATAATTTTATAAACTTGTATTTTAAAGTATCTTTCTTTTTATCATGCAAAAAAGTGATACTGTCTAGCAGAAGCACGCAATTAAAAACTAAATGTGTACAAAACATGCTAAGGGAATCAAATTAACAATGAAAAATATGGTTTCTGAAACATAAAAACTTGCTCTTTCCGATTCTGAAGTTATATATTCGAAATTGTTCAGCTAAACTTTAATATGGGTATTCAAAATTTATACCGTTTCACACATATTGGTAAAAATCGAAAATATGACTTCAGAATCGGAAAGAGCAAAGAGTCTTACTTTTCCAGGAACCATATCTGCTTCATTGTTAATTTTTGATTCTTAATCAATGTATTTTAGGCAAAGAGTAGATCGACATTGATTCATACGGCCACTTCGGAAGTAATTGCCAGCTAAAGTGAAAATGTTAATAGTCTACTCTAAATGTTACCTACGTTTGCATGACATTTAAAAAAAATGGTCGGCTTCTCCTTTAATTTTTCATTACCTTAACTGCTATCTAACTTAACCTTGATTCTTATCATTTCAATCCTGAATATCTACAGGCTACGGGCAAAAAAAAGCGAGCGAAGTATTCTATACAGAAGCACAAAGAGAGACGCACACGTCGTCGTCCCGTACATAAAGGAGTCGTTCGCGAAATATCAATATTCACGCCTGCTGCGAGCAGTGTATACGACGGCACCGGAAGCCCCTCGCCGACCGGCACCACCGAGAAAGAGAGAGAGAGTCCGAGAAGGATCGAGTCGTCCCGAGCCAAGTTTCTCCTTCGTTCCTTTTCTCTTCTTTGTCTCGCTCTTGCTCTTGCTTTGCATGCAGCAGCTGTTATCAAGACTCTCTGCGCGCCTCGCCTCTCGACGCTCTCAAGAAGAAGCGATAGGACGTACAGTGGTTGCTCCTGCTGCTGTTTTTATTTACGCGGGCTTGGTGGCGAATCAGCTGAGTGGATTGAGGTTGGGGTTGGGGATAACGTGGGCAAAAAATGGAATTTATTTTTGTCATAAAAGAAGTTAAAAGACATTTGCAGGCAGATTCAGTTCTGAACCTTTTACTGGAATAAGTTTTCGTTTTGAAAGTTTGGCAAATACTAATGATCGCTTTAATTGTACATCGTGGCACAATTGCAGTAATTAAGGAGGTTCAAAACGAATAGAATTTGTTGAAACTTTTAGATTCATTAGATATCTACTAAAATAATAACATGTTAAAATTTCTTGAAGTTTAGGAAGATTGTTTCGGAGATATTTGATATTAAAATTACATGCGTTCTTGTGGAGAGAAGCATTTTATCGTTGAAATTTCTTACGTCTTAATCCATATGTCAATTCAAAACAGAGAAAAAGCTATGAAATTTTGAGACATTCTAGTTAAGTCTTCAAGAAGGCACATGCAAATTTTTAGAACGATCAGGAATTCAGTTTTTGAGAAATAGCCAAGAATACAAATAAAGACACATCATGTGTTATCCTTTTCTTGCAAGTAAGCCGCTTTTCTAATATTTCTAATATTTTTCAAATCCTATCTTAATTTATCACGTGATTTAAGTATTATATATGCAATATAATAAATCTTTTTTGTAAAATCTTGAACTTTTACTAAAGTCTCATTATTAATTTGCGCGGTATGTTAAAGTTGAGATCAATTTCTTACACTGCTCGAGTTGAGCACAGAAGTCAAAAGTTTGCGAAAATTAATTTCACATTCGTTTAATATGAAACTAACAATAATTAAGTTTCATTAATTAATTATTTAATCTATTTGTCTGTTTAACTTTAACTATATAAGTTCATAAACACAAAATTACTAATAAAAATAAGAATTAAAATAGTAACCTACAAAAACTTGTAGTACGGACTGTATAGCCTGAACCTCCTTAAGCTAGAGTGAAAGATTTATAATGACAATAATTAAATCAATCAAATTGTTGTTTGATAAGTCAAAATTAAAAAATGATTATGAGCGTTTAAAGTAATACACAATATTGTGCAACTTTTTTTGAAATAGCATTTTTTTCTCTAAGAATAACGATGTGTTCTATGTAATATAAAATCAGATATACATATGTTTTATTTTCTAAAATTAAAATTAAAAATAAAATTGCAAATATAAATTGATTCTATGCTCTTTTCCGCTAATTTGTGATAATAAAATATGATCACAATAATCAAACTTCTTCTAAGATGTGGAGCCATTGTATATAGTGAGATTGTTAAACAATTGTGTTTTCAATAAAAAATTTTTGATTCTTTCAGTATATGAATTGCATAAAGTGTATATAAATGAGGTACATTTAAATTTTTTTTCTGTTTAAACGGAGTAACAAATGAGACTATTTAAATTAACGATTTACTACCTTGCATGGTCGTCAGATTGTTTAATTAATACCAATTTATCATTGTCGAAAAAATTAATTACGCTTTTTTAACGTACCAATAAGTTAATTTAATCATTAATAGAATAATTAATACTTATTTTGAATAAACAATAAACTGCATAGTCTATGCATAATGTATTAAAATTTCGAAATCGAAATCATACATCATACAATTTAAAAATTTATTTTTATTTAAGCCCGTGTTTATAAAAAAATAAAGTAAAATCTCATTCGAATGTGTAACAGTAAAGTTCTGCGAATTTACTCATATATCACGGGTACGTAGTCTGCAAGACAAACAAATGGGATTTTTTAATTTCACGCTGCTGAGGAGTAGTGAATGCGACATAAACCTACTGTAGTACGGGTTTGATTTACACTCTGGTGATCATGGATTTTCAGCATTTTTACATTTTTTTTAATTCACATGAATATAATCCTAACTAATGTATATAATGTGAATTTTATTTGTTTGTTTGTTTGTTTGTTACTTAATCATGCAAGAACTACTGCACCGATCTTAATAAAACTTGAACGATTCTCTTCGCTTTGATCCGGAGAAATACATAGGCTGCATAAGAAATGCAGATAATACTTTAGTTTTTGAGACTTAATTGGCCTCGGCATATGCATATACATATATAATATATAAATCTAAGGATTTATTTGTACCTTGAGGGTTATATATTCGAACACATATACAGTTATACATTCCCTGGTAGAAACGTTCCCCATATGTTCGCCAGATTTTACTCTATTTTATAGGGAATGGCCAATTTCTGCTTAAAAGTCTGGCCAGAAACCCCGCTACCTGTCGACGTTTTCTCGTCAGAAACCTGACCAACTTATGGTTAATGAATAAATAAATAAAAAATAACGTTTAACGAATTTTTATAAGTTAATAATGATTATTATGTCATGGATTTAATAGCTTATTGTTAATAGAATGCTAAGATATATTTGGGATAGATTCGAAATAAAAACTAAAAACTTATTTCATTAAAAGTTTTTTTAAGGTTAGAGTTTTATAATTAAATAAGACATAAAAAAATCAAATAAATAATCGAATAAAAATTTGCATGCTGTTTTAACGTAGAAGTACTATAATGGGATTTACATTTTCAATAATTTTGTAGGGTTATGTAAGCTATTTAGATTTTCTATAAATTTCTGGTCAGATGCTGGTTTATTTCTGGCGAACTATTAGGAAACGGATCTGCCCAATAGATCGTGAACCGACCATCTAAGATGCTCAATTTTCTACCAGGGTTCATGTAAATTGTAATTAGTGTTTCTGTTTTATAGAAAAACACAAAACTCCTGAAATGGAAACTTTTTTTTCTGCTTATTTGACAAATTTTTGTGTACAGTTGGATATTGTCTAACGAACCTTAAAGAATTTTTGTTAATGCGAGCAAAGCCGCGGGAACAGCTAGTATTTAATAGTTTCGATTGGACATACTCGGTAATTAATTCGCAGCTAAAATGAACTTGGTTTGCAATAATTCCTTTTTTAGTCATCTTTTTATATTGCCGCCTTTGTCACTCAATATTTAGGAACCCTAGTGAAAATTATCGAGATTTGTCTAAATTCCCTGCTTATAATCTGATCTTCCAGCTTAATAAGCTAGGGACCTCGATAAAACTGGATAATTTTCTATTAGGGAATTTGATTAAAAATAAATTCTTTTCAAGGTTAATACAACCAACAATTTAAGTGGTATTAGCGTTTGTCGAGATATTGTACACTTGAAAAAGTAGATCTTGGACATAATTAAAATAGTACATTGTGCAATTACGGGGCAAAATTGACTTTTCTAAGCGAGTACTCAAATCATCATCTGAGTCTGAAAAGGTCCTTTCCACCCGTGTTACACATCGAATTTTTTTTAACAAGTGTGTGAATAAGGCCTTTTTCATCCATACAAAGGGAATGGGAAAATGGGCATTTCGAGTTGTCCAGTAGACCTAACAAATAAAAAGAATAAATTTTAAAAATTCGAAATTTTGATAAGAAAATTAAAAATTTTGAAAAAAATTCAAATTTTGCAAAAAGTAAAATTTATGAAAAATTTTGAAATAAATTTCAGAGCTTGTCAGGAGCGGGAGGTAATATACATTACTTTCCGCTCCAGCAAATACGATCGGAATGCCCAATTTTCAATTCGTTTTGCAAGCATGGAAAAGAGCCTTTTTCACGCACGTGTTGAGAAAAATATTCTTCTGGCTGGCAGTTTCCTCCAAACAACTTCCTTGAGGTACTTTACTATTATTTCACACGCAAGTTTAACTTTGATTTACGGCTCACGATATGCATTATCTTACAATATACGTGATTTTATACGAAGACGAATCAGTATCACTATACTTCAATCTGGGGGTGTATTTTTTCCTCATGATCCCACGATAACTAATACAATCAAGCTATACTAAAAAAATCAGATAATACGTAATGGATAAATCACGGATCAACTTTTTTTTAAAAAGAAACGTAATATCTATTTTCGTGAGTTATCGGACTAATAACACTCGAGTTTAATACGCCGTTAAGTAGCATTAACCGCGATGAATGAACTTGTTGTTGCCTACGCCGATGTTCTCGAGTTTGTCGCGTGAATCACTCGAGTTGCGCTTTACGGCGCGAAATAAACAGAGATGGGTGTTGTTGTAGTTGTGTTTTTGTAAAGCCCCGAAAAAGTTAAGAGCTTTCATCCATCACTGATAAGCATCTGTCATGATCTCACGAGTTCCGCGAGAGCCTTAACTCGATAAAACTGAAGGATCTCGGATCAACGCGGAAATGGAGGACGGATGAAATCTCGCTCTACGTTGATGTTACGCTTAACTTGTTTTGGATTAAGTTTTAATTGTTTAATGCTATACTTCATTTAGATTTTATCGTGAAATCATAATACAGTATAGGTACCCTGTCTAACTTGAAGATCCTTAACTCAAAAATATCTCTAATTACAAAAGAAAATGCTGGTTCTTTGAGAATACCTCTCTAATTAAAAGAAACAATAGTAAAGTTAATTTTTTCTAACTAAAGTCTTGTTATCAAACAGATCTTTAAGTAGAATTAAGGTAAGTGTACCTAATATGGTATAGAAATAATTTTATTTGGGCCGTTGGATATCAAAATATAGCATAAAAACTATCATAAGAAATTTTCTTTATTTGAATATATGCATATAGGGCAATCCTAACGTAATCTGATGCAAGATTATGCCCCCAATTCGACAATTTGAGTAACATATAAAATCGAATTTCTTCCGTTAAATGTTCCTATTAAAGTAAGTAATAATTGAAATTTATAAACGAACTACTATATCTTACAATTTATTCGTAGCTTCCCTATGACTCAAAACTCCGTATATAACTTGAAAAAAAATTCTCGAACTAGAGGGCCTACTATACAATTAAATGCCGCACTTTCTAATTTTAATAATTTATTTTACCGAAAAAGCGAAATTCCTTTTTTGTATCCAAAAAACAACTTTCAAAAAGATTTCTCTTGTTATTCTGTAGGACAAAATAAAAGCTAATTCGTTGTCTCCACGTACAATTAAAGACTCGAAAAATCCAGTACCGGGAGTACAAAACTTTCACCATCAAACGTCACCATTCCAAAAATGCACACTTAACACCCAAAAGTTCACTCGTTAACCGCCTAATACAAAAAATAGAAAAGAGAAACACCAGCACCAGCTGCTCCGCTCTCTACTTTCTTCTCATAAGCTCCTCGTCACTTGGCCGCGCGCGCAACTCTCTGACGTAACGCGGCGTCGTCGACGGCGACGTACTGCATTGCGGACGAGCCGGACCCAGGCAACTAATACAGAATATCCTGCGCGCGGGAAAAACAAACCACTGTGCCCGCGCCCCCCCGTTGTCCTTCGAAGCGTCGAAGATTTGCTATATCGACTGGCCGCCGTTGCGCGAATTTCTCCCTGTAGGCGTGCTGGTGTTGGCACCCCCCGGGGACAAATTAAACCACTTCGTAAATACAAGGCGGTGTTGCGCGATGTCGGGTTTTTCGCAAGCGAGGGGGTGGATTTATGTGGATTGGTTTGTGCGGTTGCGTTTATTAAAGAAATGAGTGATTTTAGCGAGTAGGATTTGTGTGTGTGTGTGCGTGTGTGTCGGGGAATTGGCGAGAGGCCAATGTCAACGCGGGATAGGAGATTTCGCTGGATTTTCGCCGGCGCGAGTCTGGCTAATATCGCCGCGTTTGACAACAAACAGTGGCGAGTCGCCTGGCTTTGCAAATTTTCACTTTTGACGGGAGAATTATACGGCTGGGGTTTAATATTTGACGTTGTAAGTGGAGATGCGTGCTGAGGGATATATATTAAAACTCAATAAACCTGTTTGAACCACTGCAGAGATGTATAGAAAGTTGAGGTTTTCGCCGTAAAAATTAAATACGCGAGCCAACTTCAAAATTCACTTTAGGATGAATCATTGTAGTTAAAGGAAAGGAGTTGGGGGATAGCACTTTAAAAAATCACAAAAGTTTTGTTATTTTATTATACAGATCAATGAGTGAAATGCCGTAAATTGCAGAACCTCTGGTGTCAGCTTCTCAAATATGTGAATAACGCGCATTTCTCGGATGTTTTCTAAAGAATCCAAATCTAGAGCACGGTACCATTCTCTGAGCTGCGAATGGAGTTTCAGATTGCAATACTTAAAAGGCTTGAAATACTTCATTAGCACCTCACAATTCTGAACATTCACCAAGTTAGCTAAGAAACTACCCTCAATTAACCCTTCCAATTATTATATCGTGTTAAAAGAACATTAACTTCTTGCTCACAGAGCCGATTTTAAATATTTTTTTAGGCCTTGCACCTCGATAACTATCTAATATAATGTAAAAATAAGCTATTAAAACTTTTGCTTCATTTTATAAAACTCGCGTTTTGTGAGGGCTGTCAAACCAATTGTAGTTGAAACGAGTACTTTCGACATACGGAAAAACCAATAACAAATTTCGAAACGTACTAAAAAGTCGTTATGATTGAAAAAGTGCAAAAAGCTAATTATAGCAACGCGAAACATACGCTACTGTATTATAGCATTCCATCAAAGGAGCAATATATTCATTCTCATACACTCCAACTCCAAAAGAACGACTGCAGCGCAGCGTGCTCTTGAATTAATCCGCACCACTTCAATTCTAATAATAGTAAAATCTCCGCTATATCCACTATCACTCGCAAACTGAAAAAGAAAAACTCAAAAAGCAAACACTGCGCTCTCGATCGCGGGGCAAATATTTGTCCACTCGAGCCATTGCACACATGCTCCCCACAAAGGTAAACACAGCCACGAGCATATCGCCGTACCAAAAGCAGTCATCGTGCGTCCTCGACTCCCGAGACTCTCGCGTAGCCGGACGAGCGAATCACCGCGGTGATCAGCAATGGAGCAAGAGACAGACTACACACGCCGCGCACTACATTGCGTTTCCCCGATTATGCAAATCGCTCCATGGCCTGATAACACGCCCACCGCTAATTCGCGCGAGGACGCGGAGCTCGCCGAGCGCAAGCACGCGCGGGAGTTGATGCAGGAAAGCATGCGAGTGTGCGCTCTCTGTAAGAGCTATCCGAGTGCCGATCTTGAGCTTCCGGTTCCGCTGTCGTGTACGAGTGTGGCGATGAAGAGGGGTAGGGAGGGAAGTTATTGTTTGACGGAAGAACGCGATCGCGTGAATGTTATTGCCGCGATAAAACGCGTCGTCGGTCGCGCGCGCTGTGTTCTGGAAATTGCTGCGTGCGTTTCTTCGTGTGTGCGAGTAGGACATTTTTACGATGGACGTTGAAGTGATTTCTCGGAGATTTTGAAATCACACCATTTTTTAATGGATATGTAATTGAAATGTTGGATAGTTAAATGTTAAATTATTTCTTGCCAATAATAAGAGTGATGGTTCGCGATTTCTTTATCGTAGAGAAGTAATTATTATTAGCATAAATCAAAATGACTATGTGATAATTCAAGCGGTAATATACAAAAATGTTCGCTTTGAGCTTTTTAAAAAGTAACTGCAGATGCAAAAAGAGCACGCAAAATGTCATAGAAAAACTCTTTGATGCCTAAAGCTGAAGTCGCATTATTTTATATCAAAGTCAAAGAGGTTAAAGATAACAGCCATGTGATTACTTGTTATTGGGCCTAGTAACAATCGACAATAGCCAAATCTGTTTACGAATGCATCAGACACTTAAGAAGGTACCCTTGTAGATTTTTTAACGTATCATTTTATCAAAAAAATTGCGCAGTATTTAATACAATCGATGAGTCTGTATAAAACTTGGTTTTATCTCCAGTTTTCGATATGAAAAGAAATATCCATTTATCCGCACACATTTGAAGCACCGTGCATTAACAACTAATGCACGGAAATTGGCTCAAAAACATGTTTCCGTATACGAGTGTTCTGCATACACTTACGCCAACTCAACTTTGATTGGATTGTAAACTTAAACAGAGAGTAGGTACCTGCAAACTACTGAAACAAACAATAACAAATAACGACTTCAACAACGTGCAATTACATCTCCGTTATAGAAAAAAAAGCACAGCCCAACGGAAGCCGATCTTGCAGAAAGAGAAAAAATCAGTAAAGTAACGCGATAGCTCCAAGCTGGAAAGAGAACAGGATAGGTCAGTGGTAAAAAAAAGGAGCAGCAGCAGCCGCCAGGCGTAAGTGTACACAGAGGCACGCGCGCGGCCGCGATAAAATTCCTTATCATTATATATCCAAGTGCGTGTGCGCGCGTCTATATAATGTGCATGCGCGCGAGGCTGTGCTTCGCTGCTATGTAGCCTTGAATCGTCGACAGCGTTGAACTTGCTCTCGCTTCGCCATTCGTCCTATTTGCACATAGGTTTATAACTTTTTTTACTATTTATAAAGCAAAGCGTATTACCTGTTAATAGATTGTTTTAACGTTTCAAATTATAGTTTATTACGGATAGGGACGATGCTGGTTCGAAGCGAAGTCAAACGAGTTTGTATATTCTACATGGAGCAAATAATTGCTTTGTACAGTAATGGACCATAAAGGTGAAGCGTATATTTTACAGCGTCTTCCCGGCATACTTCCAACTTTAGTCATCTCTATTTTATTTGCCGTAAACATTGAAGCGGATAACGCACGCTAGTGGGCAGCCGAGATTAAACATTATTATAACTCGAGCCGCGCAGCTTGACTTTATTTACATTATACGATCGTATCCAGCATCGTAATTTCTACTTCGGAGAGGCATTATAGTAAGGATCTTCGTATCTCGGTGAATTATCCACATCCATATATCTCTCGATAATCTTTATTCGACGAAAGAATAGCGCGTTTTTCTCGCGCGAGAGGAGCGTCGGCAATTTTCTCCGCCTCACCTTCGGAAAAGCCCTCCATTATATTGCGAAACCCGCGGGAGGTGCTTTCGCAAATCATAACACACCGACTTCCCATAGATCAGCGCTGCACGCGCCTTTTTCCAACGACGCTGCCGCCGCTTTTTACTCGTGGCACTCTGAAGCGAAGGTCTCGAAAAGCGTGAAAGGAGCTTCGCGACACCGACGGAGATGCTTCGATATTACAAAAAGCCGCGGAGGAGGTGAAGAAGAATGTGCTTGCGATTCGCGCGAGAATACGACTGAAGATGCGACGCGAATAACTATGGGCGATAAGTCAGCAGTGCGATCGTTATAACGCGTGCGGTTGCGAGGGTGTGAATCTTGTGTGTGCGTGATGCAAGGGGTTTTCTGTATGTGGGAATATTAAATGTGTGGATTAGTAAATTATAACAAAAATATTAATTATTATAATCAGTATTTATATACTTAACTAAAGTTTATTTCTACTTATTAATACCTAAGTACATGTTTTGTTAATACAAATTTTTAAAATATTTTTTGATTGTTTTTTCCATCAATATAAAATAAGCTTTAAAAAAGTTCAATTATGGACATGATTTTAAAGGAACAATGCATCTGCAACAAAAAACTAAACATATCTCTAATCAGTATGTCTGTTGTTATGGTCGGAACTAGAACCAGTTTGATTGATAAGGAAGTAACAAAGTGGCAGTTGTTCAAAGTTGAAGTTCACGACGTTAATTTTGATAGTTCAATTTGTAATGTTACAATGTGCACTTTTTAATGAATTTAAGATATTAAATGCTTTAACCCTTAGCTACCGTCGTGAAATTTTTATCTCGTAACTACCGTCGTGTGGCTGACAGATACCAAACGATTTTTGATGAACTATTATGTTATATGTGACATTTTTTATATAAAAAAATTTATAATTAAGAGTTTACGTAAATGAACAAATTCAAATGATTAGTTGACCGAAAATTGGACATTAATCTTGAAAAAAAGTAATTGTTTGATAAGGTTATGTATAATCATTGTCGGTCGTGTTAGTGAGCACGTAAACAATAAATTCATTATAATAATCAACAAATAAAATATAATCAATAATAATGTATTTGATCTTTATAAAATACACAAATCTTTAAGAAAAAGCACTTTTTGCACTTATAATAATTTATAAATGTTAAGCAGTACCTTATTTAACATGGTATATTAAAAAACGATTCATAAGGATAATTATCTACCAAGTAAAACAATTATCCAATGCATATCAACAAATTAATCGAGTTCTTAAGATAAGATATTTTGTAGCAAACTCAAAAACACACTTTTCTGTATTCTCACGTGTTAATATTAAATTTAGACTTCAATATTCGGGCACGAAGTATTATTTGCAATATGCTTACTGAAACTCAATGGTTTTTACACTTGAAATTTTTCAAAATAAAAATAACTCAGAATTTCCATTGTGTACGCTGATTCAACGTGTACCACTCTCCCCTATAGGGCTAAAAGATTATCAGTTTGTATTTATAGTTACGATTTCCTTACTTTATACATGATAACCCATACGAATTTTTGCCGATCTACTCTTGCAAAGCAGACCGCTTTCGTGCACATCAGGTCTCATACCTTGAAAAATAAGCGCAAAGGCACTTCGTACATACACACTACTACACCGGCGCTCGAAAATCCAACCTCACGCGGAAGCTTATACCTTTCTACACAGGCAAGCCCTAACGCTCTCTCAAAGCTTGGCCAAACCATCCACTCTCTTCAACAACCAGCTCGACCACCACTATCGGGACAACCTCTGCACGACACGACGATGACTATAGTACGGCGCCCTTGGCCCCTTGCTTCTCTCTCCATCTCCACCGCTACATTTTTGGCCTTCCACCAAATCTCCCTATACCCTCGCCCAGATCGAAATCCATCGTTAACACCTTACTGGTCACACGACCAGCCGCGTTTATATGCGTCTCTTAAAGTGACTATCGCACACCGCTATGACTCTCAGGGGTTCAACAAGAGAGACAGAGAGGCAAGGTTGTTATAACCCATTTTACCTGCGGGAGGCGAGCAGTCCGTGAGCCTTTTATGCGCGCTCTCGCTCTCTGTGCGAGCGAGCTGGATGATAATGAGAAAGACCGAGGAGGAGGAGGAGGGAGATAATGAAAAGGGGAGGTCGTGTACGTACATAGTTGAGGTCGTGTTCAAATCGTCGTCGTCGTCGTAGTCGTAGTCGCTGCACATTTGCACGCGAATTGTCCGGGGGATTTTTCTTTCTTCTTTTGCGTGCAGCGAGAGAAAGAGAGAGATTCGTGTCAAGGGCAGCTTGGGATATCTCGTGATGGATTCGAGAGGATTTTTGGTGGATGAATTTTTGTTTAGTTTTAGATTAATGGCTGGAGATTTGCTGCCTGTCGAAATCAAGGTTGTGATTATTTCTTTGTGAAATATTTGCACGCGATGGTAAATTGAACATCGATTCGTTTGATTTTTAATTTCTGATTACCTTTAAAACGATTATTTTTCCATGAATAATTTAAATTAATTAATGTATAATATACTCTATTTACATGTAACGATTCCCCATTAAAAGTTCAGCAACGAGAATATCAAAGAGTTTTAAGAAAAAAACTTCAAAAGTTGGGTATAAGAGATATCAGAAACTGAAAAAACAATCCTTTTATCGCATAAAGTTCAAAGCGAATTCTTTCGAGTCAATTAGTCCGAAAAATTCCCTGTGCCCCCCCTCGAGTAGTTAATAAAACAAGAGGTCGCTGCAGCGCGCTATCAAGGCCGTAAATTCACTTTAAACATCGCGCTAGTTGCTCGGATTTGGCGCGTAAAAATTCAGAAAAAAAGCGACGAGCGCCGCGTCACTTCGAGTGAAAAAAGCGAAGAGCTCGGAGCTCTCAAAGGAACTACGACGACTACGAGGGCTTTTCATTAGCGGCGCGCGCGCACGTGGGTGAAGAATACGCTCTAACTTTCGCGAAACTCGCGGCAAATTGCAGCGCGCGAGAAATAAGGAAGTCCTTCGTACAGATGGGAGATTCTGAATAATCCTCTCACCTTTTTTTCCTGAAGGTGTAAGTATGTATATTATATACGCAGGAAACGGTTCTTTTTGTGTCAAGAGATATCTTTTGGTCGAAAAATTAATTTCATCTCATAGTAGATATGCAATACCCAAAGAAATTGTATAGTTTTTGAAGTTTTTTTTACAGTTCTGATGAGGGTGGATTTGACCGTCGAAACATTAAGCAATATAAGTTTTTACTTATACTTACCTTTCAAAAAATAATTCGACTCGGAGACATCGACAGATTCTAAATTTGAATAATTTATAGTAAAATTCAACGAGTGATAAAATCATCATTTTTATATACTGTAAAAGGATTTCCTTTGAGTTACCTCATCAATACTAGTCCATAATGATAAAAAGCAATAATTAAACTTTTTTCTTTAATAATAATCACAGCTATTAAAGAGACCGTGAATGCGATGATAAAAATCGAGAATAAAATCCGAGTTGAAGGATTGGAAAACCTAAGCTCTATCACGCATGACTAAACACGCCTCCAAAAATACTTAAAAATCAAGTCGATTAAAAAAATATAGATTATTTTCAATTATTAAACGTTAGTCCTATACAAAGTAAATTATATTAAATAAATTAATTCCGTGAAGAGATTTATTTATTACATCGATGATTAAATTTTAAGTAAATAAAAAGTAGAAAAATAAATCTATATTAATAAATCTATATAGATAAATTTTTAGAAAGAAATTAAAAATTGCTATTAATTTAGAAACTTTTAATTATCCTTTATCTATACCTTTACTGATTTATAATTAACAAACTTTTAATTATCTTTTATCAAAAACTTTACAGATTTATAAATCTTAAATTGAATTTGTAACTAATGGAATGAAGAGACTAAATCGAATTTGTAACTGTAATATTATTATAAGTATGCATCTAACTTTTTGTCATATTGATTTTGAATTTGATCTTGAAATAGATTTTTTAAATCAAGTCAATGATCGACTCTGCAACTGGGGCATAAATATTGATTTAATTAATAAAATATTTCAATTTTAGACCATTTTCTTGTTGCTCAATAAAATAGAGCAGTGGAAGACCAACCTTAACATAAAAAAGTAATTATATTTGCCGTAAAATGATTTTGTAGTTCAAAGAAACCCATTCACAACAAAAGAGTTCTTATGCTAAAGTGTAAGGAATAAAAGAAGGATGAAATTACGTGGAGAAGGTACACCTATTTTTTTTTGCGGGCTACTGGGTCGCGCGCGCGTTATTGGCTTAATAATTGATTGGGCGGATAGAGAGGCCCGAGAGCGACGTGTATTAAATTAGGTATGAGTATATATAAACGTTGCGGGCGATGTAAAAATAACCCGGAAGATTGATTGAATTGCACGTACAGGCGTGAATTTTTCTCGCGAAATGCAGAATTTTCACCCGAAGCTTTTTGTTTCCAATAATAAATAGCGAAGTCGATGTGATTAGTAAAGGTGTGTCGATGTTTTTGTGATGGAAAATTTTGATTGTTATGCCGTGGTAATTCGACGAGGTACAAGTGTGTTTTCCTGCTAAGTGCGCGAATCGTTAACATTGCAAATTGCGTTTGCCGAGTAGATAATTGAAGAATCACTTGAACAAATAAAAATTTTGCCAAACGTGAATCGTATTTTTAAAAATAGAAGCGGTTGACAAACTGAATCTTCGGAGCAGTGTTGAGAGTTCAATGAATATGCGAAATGGAAATTTTAACCTTTTTAAACAATAAGGATTGACTAATTTTACAGTCAATCGAATTCTTTGATTCTTACATAGCATGACGTATTAATATTTAAACAACTTGTTCAAACACCGATTTGACATAAATTTAATACTTTCAGTTTTAAATTCAAATAGGTATAGTATATTCATATACCTGCGAATTTTAAGAATGCATTTGTCACCGTACAAAAAAATAAAATGTTATAAAAAAATCTAAACACATATTTGCTTATTTCTTATGTTCATTCTAAAACTCATTTACATTTCTATATAAAAACTAAAAGTGAGTTATTTTATAAAATTGACTTGGCTTACTTATGTACAAATGAAACCAATACAATATTTATTGGCGATAGTTACAATAAGCACTATATCAAAACAATAATTTATTTAGGCTTGCTAAGTATTTTACAAAATTTTACTATTTTATTGTAATGCTAAATAATACTATTAGTAAAAAACGACCATTTATTGTAGCAACGTAAAGCTTTCTCTTTGATAAAGCAAAAATTTTAAGCTGAAACATTATATAGCTTTTCATGGTCTTGATACGTACAACTTACAATATTTAACTATTTTCGTGTTTCGTTCATAAAACAGCGCCCAATACTTATTTTTAATATATCCGTCACCCAAATTTTCCGAAAAGCTTTCTACAAAATGTAGTCATAAATATTAATTCGCATAACAAAATCCAGATACTCTTTCGGTAAACAGCCAACTCCTCATTTCCCCCAGCGTGTCCGACAAAAACCAGCTCCCCGAAAAATCGATCCTCCCAACATTCCTCCCGAGCCAAATGTCAAACTCCCCCCCTTCAAATTTCAAAGTCAAACCAGCATCAGCTAGAGCGCAGCTTCCTCTCTCTCTCTCTCTCCCACATGCCATACTCTCGAGTGCACCGGCACCGGCACACACACGCCGCCCGCGAGTGCAGCCGAACTCTCGGCTCTCCGTACGTACATACGTAGGAAAAATCAGAGCGCTCGCGTCGCTGGGAGATAACGATCGCGGCGTGGGTGCTCTCCCCCGCGCGGAGACTATAGAGACTATACCCACCGACTCCGGAGAATCTCGGAGCGCGCATTAAATGCGTGAGTCATGGCTCGTGCACGCGCCGCGCCGGAAGATGAAGAGGAAGAAGCCTTTTCGGCCGCGTGTTTTCTCTATGCGTCATTTGCGTATGCACGCGGAGCGAGTGAGTAATGTTGCGCGGCTTTGGGTTGGACCTGGATAGGCTTCGGGCGGATTTTTTTCGGGAATCGAGGGTTTATTAATACATTTATGGGCTTCTTCGAGGATGAATTGGTGCGTGTACGTGGGCGCGCGGTTGCACGCGGGGGGTTGTATGTTTGGCCAGTGTTTGAGAGGATAAACGGGGCGTTCAGCGGTGTAAATATTTTTGCCGTTTGCCTGATGGATTGACAAAATGCTCGGGCAGGCGTGCACCGCGCGTGTTTCTGTACACGGTGCATGAAAATTACGAGCGTTGATTCTGCGCTGTTATTGCGTGTTACTTGTTTTATTGCCTATTTATGCCATGTCAAAGAATAAATGAGATTTAGGTAACATAGCGCATGATTACTTCAATTGGACATTATTATTTATTTCAGAACGACTGATAAATTATAATTTATAATCAATTCTGAAGAATTTTGCTAAGACTAGTTAACAATCAATTACTTTTATTCATTTATAATCGTTAATTTTAATAACGACTGAATCGGAATCATTATAAATATTATAATTGCAATATTGATTCATTATATACCCTGGCCTCATACAATTAAATCATTATTAAAACATTCCAATAGCCTAGTTAATGTATTATTCAACTCACACATGAAATAATTAAATTACGAATAAGCCGTACACAACTCAATCAATTTCTTAGTGAAACAGATTATTTCATTAAATGTTCGCTTTCTGCCAAACGTACCCGATTCTGTGTAATCTCACGTTGTAATCGAGTTACAGTCAATCGAACAATCCAGCCAAAACCACTCAATCAATAAAACTTTTATTCCTCTCATGGTCCAGTGTAAAAAATGAGATATAGAATACTCACGGTTGGTAAATTCACGACATGAAAATGTAGTGAATATAATATGACTCTGAAAGTTGTAAAGATAAATAGGCTCGTAAGCTTACAAAATTTTAGTCAACATACTTGAGTGTTACCAAATAACCACTCTGAGAATTAGAAATAAAAATACCTATTCTGAAAGCAGTTGTTAAAGTCAATTGTTAAATTACAGATACTTGTAAAGTAACAACAGACTAGTAACTATACTTAAATCATGTAAACGTTTTCATGCTTTCAAAATTAAATATCACTGTAAAAAATTGTATCAGATAACTTCCGGAACTAGAAATAATAGTAACTACGCTGAGAATAGTAATGCTGCATGTCTCCTCTTTTGATTTGAATCAGTGACTTTGTTTCACACTGCGGAACAATGAATATTTACTGATTCGCAGTGTTAAATATACCGCAGTGGTATACTTAGCACTGAAAATCAATGAATATTCAGCTTATTAATATACCCAACGACTGACCGAATCCGGGTTATGTCTGGTCATATCACATTTTCTTTTCACATTGGAATTTTCAGTAAAAGAGCACTTAGAGGTTATAATTTTGAGAGAAATCATTTAAATTCAATTATTGTCAATTTTGACTTGAAACAATATAGGACTATCGTCAAATGAAGCACAATCTCCTAAAAAGGACAAGCATATCGCTGGGTCCTATCAAAAAAGACTAATCTCGTGTCTTACAACCTATGGGATACATCTTTATTGTTACGACCCGTCGATATAGTCAATAATCTCGATATATCGCGCATATTAAAGTCTGCGAATACATTATTCTAATCTAAATTAGGATTCAGGGTCTGCAACACCCATTTATAAATTCACAACGTGACAGTACGTTTGCAGTGTATATTTCCAACTCTCATAGTAGTTCAACACGCGTGACTCCTGACAATACATCTCAAAGAAAATCAAATCCCCTTCCCCTCCAGAGCATCATCGCCCTATCAATGACCAACGATCCAAGATGCACCAACATCCTACTCCCTGGAAAATATCCTCTACCAATCACACATCCACACCACCTAATACGCACTACCTCGCGCACGCTCCACTGACAACTGCGACTACTGCATCATCTCTCGAAGGTGACACCTCGTCCTTCAATAAACACCAGACCAGACCAGACCAGCAACTAGTTCCCTCTCTCTCTCTCTACCTCTGGCGAATAAAGAAACTCGAGGCTCTCTCGCGCGCGCGATTAGGCATTCGCAATTAGAATCTGCCTCGAGGAAGTCGTGCCTCGCGTCCCTCGCTCGATCCAGTTCAATTAGGAAACAATGCCGAGCGGGGAGACCTCATTGTCGCCTCTTCGTCGACTTGGAAATCGAATCGACGCAGTGCGCAATGCAAATTCAATTCATGCGGCCCGCGCCACCTACGCGCGCCGAGGCTGCGTTTAAGTTCAATCGTGGAGTGTCTCGCTATACCCTAGCGAGGCTTCGAGACTCGCCGTAGGTGGCTCGAGCTTGATTTCGTATGCGCGGAATGCAGCGACGCCGACGCGTCGCGGCGGCTGCGTATATTGTATGAGATCCGAGCTCCGGCAGCACGTGTGCGCGAGATTAATAGGACGCGCCTGTAGGTGGAGCGTCCTTTATTTGAAGGATGTTAACTTTGACGCTTGGTAGAGTGTACTTGAAATTTGGTTTGGCTAATGTTTTAGTTACAAAGCGATCGTCTAGATACCGATTGGGTTTTCAACGAGAATACTAGGTAACTAAAGCATTATATCTGTTTACAAGCGGAGGTCAGTAGTGTTCCAAAAATTGTTCACTTGAATAAAATATGTAGCCACTCAAAAACGACCATTAATTGTTTCTAATCATTTTTTGCCGACTTTGAGCGACCATATTAATTTAAGAAGTGTAAGAATATAAGGACTTGATATTGGATTCTCCGAGAGCAAGTATAAAACTGTCAGATAAGTCACTTAAAGTTGATAATGTTATTGTTTTATTTCATTGATTAACCATTTATTAATAGAAATGCAATTAATCAACAACTAGAAGGTTGATTATAATTTATGGAAGTATATAACTGGACTCATTTAATACAAAAATAAGCTATTTTCAAAACTTTTGACAAGCATCATTTTAAAAGTTTTTATTTTTAAATAATTTTAAATACATGCGAATTAGAATTTCGTTATTGTTGTTAGGTGGTTGAATAAGTTTTGGTATATGGTGCAAGGTGAAAATGATCTGGTTTGATTACGTGCATGCGGGTGTTCATCATACATTCTAATTTCACATGCTCCGATATCGTTTCTTCTTTGTAAATTTTGCAATAATTACTGTTTTTTATTTTTCAAATTATATTTTATTATTTATTACAAAAGTTTTCAAACTCGTTTCTTGAATTTCGCTGAGAGACTTGACGTTAACTTCACTCATCTTATTTTTAAATCTGTAAAGAATTGTTGAAGAACTTTTCTATTACCATCTCCTTATATTTTTCCGTTTTCCTCTTTACTCTCGAAAGTAAAATTACCGGAAAGAGCACATCTTATCTTTAGAACAGTTTTTGAACTAAGATAGAGGACATACTTAGAAAGTTTTAAAGAGTAAAGGAGAGTCGACCACTTTGGGACACTCGAGGATTTTTGTGTATAAAATCTTTGTTGATCAAATTTAATTTTACAAGTCCCCATAGATAGCTTTTAGTACTAGGAAAGAGCGTACCAAAGTTTGATTAAGGTTAAGAAATCACAGTCGTTGCAATTTAAGGTAGAAATGAGGCTTAAGTGCTGACTACTTTGGGACACGGTCCTCCACTTTGGGACACTTCTGTTTAATTCAATTTTAATCACCGTACGTAAATATGTTTCATTTACATCGTTAGTTTTTTAGAATTTTTTAAAGAAAATATTACCTTATTAAAACAATTATATTTTAATATTTTTTGTACGGGTATAATACATGCATTAATAGAGGTATATTTATTGCTTATCTTCTTATGTTACACAAGTGTCCCTACTTAGCACCAAGCAACGGCGAATTTGAATTTAATATAAAAAGTCGAACAATTAATTCTACGAACTACCTAAAAATCTGAAGTTTCGTAAATAGGCTATAATATTAGTTCCAGTACTCGAACCACCGCAGCTGGGTATACTTGGAAAGTATCGGAACCAGCAGTGTCTCATTCTGGGTGCTGTCCCATCCTGGGCGACTCTCCCCTACTTTATAAATATATGATTCGCCGGTATTCTATTGTATTGAAGGATAATAATAGCTTTGGTATTCTTAATAAAATTTGTTTACTGCGATGTTATTGTGCCATTGAATCATATATCTATACAAGTGTGCATAACAAAACAAATTGTTTTTATTCCTTCGCTTCAATATCATTTTTATTCTACGCTTTGTCTATATTCCCTTTTATAAAAATCTCTTTCTGTCTCATATTATACCAAAAAAGATTTTCTCTAATAAAGAATCTCATTTTTCTCGCTCCAAATTCAAATGAATTGTATTAAAAAAGAATTTTATGTAACATTCAAATAGTTCATAGCGTATTTTCTATGTAAATCATTGGACTTTTATTCGTATCTTGAAGATTTAAAGAAATATAATGTTCCAAAGTTTTTTGTCGTGTCACGATAATATGCGGCACCCTTTGAAGTCGTTATAGTCGTGCTAAAAATTAATTAGTTATTATCTAAAACGTGGTTAATTTCTAGTTAAGATTTGAGTTAAGAGCACATACGATACGATATAGGCAAGGCTCGAATTCTTTATCAATCGGGAATGGTTAACCAATAACATTATTGCAGGTGTTGCAGCTGGTTGCAGCATAAACTATATAACCTCCAAAAGATATATTATTTGATTGGCTTACATTCAGATTATATACCAATCTAAATTACTACCAGAACCACAGACACAGTATTACAAATAAACGTTCTTCTAATAAATTTTCCTTTTACTTTTGTTAGCGCATTTAATATTAGCTAGAAATTAGTTATAGATCAGCTAAGAAATATCTAAAAATCATGTCGTTTTAACCCATTTCTTCCCAAGCGGCCATTTTATAGTCGATTGGATTTCTGCCTAAAACCGTCATTTTGAAAATTTCCAACGGAAATTTAAAAATTCTGACTTCAGAATCGGAAAGAGCGGACAATTTTACTTCAGAAAAGTGCTATTGGTTATTATTATTTTTTTTTTCGACAATTTTTTAGGAAAAAAACCAATCGACTATAAAATGGCCGCTTGGGAAGAAATGGGTTAAATGGATATCCATCCGACACTTCAAGTTGCAATAAGCTAATTTCCAGCTAAAAACTCCTATCCATCTCTACCACGACCCTATACACCATTCAATTTCATCCCAACAAACCCAAAAAAGAAACCTTTCGCACCCCAGTTCTCTGAAAAAAACGAGCACCGCGCCGCACGCGCGAGACTCCGTCAAAAGTGGAGCAGAGCAATCCGTTTTCGTGTCTCTCGCGAGCGCGAGCGCGGAGATTTTGCCTATGCAGCCGGGGTCGCGCGAGCGCGCAGCGCAGAGTCGCATCGCTCATGCATATATATACGATGCAGATGTACAGCGAGTCGCGGAGCACGGACGCGGCATTTATAATGGGCCGAGAGAGAAAGAGAGAGAGAGAGAGAGAGAGAGAGAGCTCTGTGCGCGCATGTGTAATGGGACATAATAGATGGAGCGCGCGCGCGTTGAGGCCATTCTGCGCACTTCGTTATATGTGTGTATGTGTGTGAGTGTGTGTAAGTAAAGCGGAGAGGCTGGCGGCTCGCTTTATGCGCTTTACTTTGCGCGTTTTGCGCCCGGCTTTATTCGCGCGAGTAGGGACTTTGGCGTGTCGATGATGGGAAAGAAGTTGAGGAACGGTTGGTAATTGTTTGCGTGGGAAGATGTTTTGTATAGAGTCATTTTTAGATTGTTGGGGGGGCATTGCGTGGTATATTATTACTATAATTTATTTGTTTACTTTTTAATTAACTGAATTCTAAAGGATTTAGATATGTAAATATGTATAATGGGTAATCATAGTTGAATCTGTGTATACTATATATCTGGCATACAAAAAAAGTGCCTTTAATACGTATACTAAGTACCTATATTTAGCGTAAATGACACGTGTATGTATTTAATTTTATTAAGGATATAAGGTGAAAAGAATTCGGGTGAGAGTGCTCAAATGTAAATCGGTAGATTTATTCGACCTGGACACATAAAATTATTATCTGTTAGTGGATATTTTAATTAAAATCCTTGATTTTAATACAAAAATTCGACCATGGATTAACAATTTCACCTAGTTCAAAAAACTCTACCAAATCACAATTTATTACCCAGACCCGAATTCAATCATCTTACCTTGCTCAATATTTTTATCCCATACTTTATTATACGATAAACATCAATCATATATTCCTACATATTTATATTGTTCAACTTTTTCTATCGATTGAAATTTTAAATTAATATTACGTATACCGTTAGAACACAATCACAATATCTAAAAGTTCGTTTTTTCAATAATTTATTAGGTAATTATTTATTGAATTCCGTGCACTTGTTCAATAATCATCAATCGTGCTTAAAATGACAGTGTCAACAATATATGATGCTAATAAAATCCTTAGCCAGAAGGATAATTCAATAAATGATTAATATTACCTAATAATTTCTATGCTTGATAAAACTTGAATTAAGAATCTCCATTATGTTTTCTTAACGATATAGAATAAAAAAGAAAACTATTTTACCTTGGGCAGATCAATAACTTATCTCCTTCCATAAAGAAAGAAAACAGACTTCTCAACGGAATCTATTATTAGTCAAAAATCGAGCATTCAATAAACATTACGTCTCGCGCGTTACAAACTACCATGACAACCCACGTCACGCGCGAAGCATTTAATTAAAACATTCCGCGTATTGAGATTCCCCCGAGCAAAAGAAAAAAAAAGAAGAAGTAGGCGTGCATTCCGCGCAAGCGACAACAGCTCGACTCGCGCTTTGCTCGAAAAATAGAAATTCACGCGACAGCTTGTATACGATGTAAAGAGCGATATATGCGAGCGCGCGCTCCACATTCGCCGCGTATACGCGCGACACCTATATACCACTTCGCGCGCGAGCGAGAATTTGCATATACGCGAAACGCGTGTGGGTGGTATGTATATGTACTTGCGGTTGCGGCGAGCTTCCGTTATGCCGCGAGCAAACCGAAACTTCGACTTCCTCTGCGACTTCTATGGCTTGGATGTGGCATCATTGTTGTGTTATGATGACGTATAGCGGGTAATGTTGAGTGAAATTTTATTACTGGTTAATGTAAAATGAGAAACTTTCTTTTTAAGGGAAAATTCAGTGTATCTCCGAGTGATTATCACTCAACATAGATGAGATTTCATTCAAAAAGAGGTTGGTTTCATTGAGTGTGTTATAAAGTAGTGAAATTTCACTTAAACTTTTTAAGACTATCTTGCATTTATAAAACAAAATTACAAAAGCACATTTTGAGGCTAAATGAAATGATTTTAGATTAATAACCAGACAATAACGTGCGATTTTGACAAAAGTACCCCTAATTTCATCTTTAAATAATTACAATAATTCCGAGTGTAAACTCGGCAAAAATCAACGTTATTTATTATAAAATTAACCCCAACACAGAAAAGTAAATTTCATCATGAATCATGTACAATTTCATCATGAATCGTGTACAATTTCATCATGAATCGTGTACAATTTCATCATGAATCGTGTACAATTTCATCATGAATCGTGTACAATTTCATCATGAATCATGTACAATTTCATCATGAATCATGTACAATTTCACCAAAAATCCGAGCAATTTCCACCTCGAAGTCCCAATCTTCCCCAATCACCACATTTTCACGGTAAATTTTACCCCAAAACTCTCTCCACACGCACGCACGCACAATGAAAAGCGACATTTCCACGGTCACCAGAACAATCCAACTCATTCTCGATCGACTCCATAATCGCCTCAGCATTGCACCCATGTCATTCAAACCAAAAGACGCGTAGAGCATTATAGAAGTCAAAGCCCAGGGACGATCCGTGCTCGCAGCCACATGCAACACACACACGCATGCTCCGACTAAGTATTTTCGATCCGCCGGCAGCCAGCAGCCGCATTGCTGGGGGATTCGGCGCGTATACATCGTGACGCATCTTCGAGTTACGCGCGGCGCGAGCTTGAAAGCTCCGAGCTCGTTAGCTCGCGACGCGCCATCACGGGAAATTTCGATGACGAGAGAGTGAGAGAGATAGAGAGAGAGAGAGAGGCGCACATAATTTAATTCGGAGGAGAGTGGCAAACAGATGCCGAGCCGCTTTCGCGGAAAAGTGATTCTGGAGCGCGAGGTATATAGTAGAGTGTAATTTCGGTACACTGTGTACCCGATGTACAAAGTGGCTGTTATCGTTTGATAGAGTAAAAGAGATTTTCTTTTCTAGGGTAATTTCATTGATAATCGTTATTGAAAATTGTGCGGGAAACTTTGTTACCTTTGAAGAGAAGCTTAATAGATAAATTTTACGGCATACTTTTTACTAAAAATACTTTGTGCATTTCACAGAGATAAAAAAGCGGAGGAATATTTGTATTTTAGCTGGAATAATAAGAAATTATAGGAATTGGAAATAAATGTTGGTTGGAAAAAAGGAAATCGATGCATGACAAAAATTAATCGTAATAAAATCACAATAAACGTGGGACACTCTGACATCACAGGAAAAATGAGCTTTATGAACGGTAATAATTGTCGTAATTTACAATAAAATTCAAGCTACTGATCAGTAAAAAGTGCTGTGGTTCACTATGAAATTGATCTTTTTGAATGGTAAAGATTATGATGAATACCGTTTTTATCATTCAGCAGGGAAATTTTTCTCGTGGTCAGGATGTCCACCATCTAATCACACATAACTATAGATATAATATTATTTAGAAAAATGCGACATAGTTTCAAAATGCAGGACAGAAACAAATAATAAATGAAGCAAAATTAAATGATATATTATATATACTATATTATAATGTGTGAAAAAGATAATTTAGAGACAATAGAAGTTTTTAAAAATATAGATAATGAATACAGGAGTAAAAGAGAGTTATAATTATAATAATAAAAAGAACGTTTCACAAAATGCATGTGCAGAAGAGAAATTATTGTAGCTAATAATTTTAATATTAGTCATGCGTAATAAAATGGTAAAAAATGGAGCTTGTAATCTGGCAACGAAAAATTGAGATATATGCGGTTATGATTAATTTAAATTAGTACGGCATAAGATAACAAGATCTATGTATAAAAATGAATGTCTTGACTGACTCACTCATTCATTCACTCATCAACGCCCATTCCAAACGCCTGGATTTAGAAACAGGAAGTCAGTTAAGTATATTCTTTCCATGACGTATTATGGAAAGAAGTAAAATTGGTTTCTATGAATTTTTCAGTGTCTAGTTTGTCTGGTAAATGAAAATAACTAAAAACTAAATGGAGAATTCTCTCATAATTAACCCATATATAAGGGGTAAAAGTGGTAAAACATGTTTTCACAAATTTCTCAACGTCTCTTATAGTTCGTCAGTTGTAATAGTAATAATATTTTTTATCAAAAAACTCTCTCTTATATATGTATTCTATGCTTAATGAGTTATAGCGAGCATTATTTTTTGGCACGTAGATGTCATTTTATGTCATAAGAGATACATATATTATAGCAAAGAGAAAACATTAGTTTGTTTACTAAACCGATTTATAAATAAGTAAAGCACGCTATTTTTAAGTCAACAAGAAACGTATCATAAATTACTAATCGCAACCACTCTATTCTATTACCGAGCTTTCACGATGAATCCACATACTTTATCCCGAACTATTTACCATTCCAAATTAACTCCCCCCATCCCCCACAAATTTTTACAAATCAAAAGCTCCAATAAAAAACTCCAATAGCGGACTTCCTTCCCTCCGCAAACTGCACGCACCCTGGCCTATATAATCGCCGGCGATCGACTCGCTCGTAAACTCACGTATATAAACGCGATGAAAGACCGTGCGCACACCCGCACAAGCATGCACGTAAACCCTCAATCCTCGGTTCATCATCGCGTGAAAGCGCCAGCCGGCGGAAAAGTGCCAATTTTTGAATGCTCACTGGTCGTCCTAATCGTCGCGTTTGCCGAAGCCGAAGCTTCGAAATTGCAGCTGCAGCACCACTGCCGCGCTTTCCGGTGAGATCGTCCGATCAATTTGTCGGGAGAGTGCAGTGCCGTTGCACCGGAGGGAGAGAGCGAAGCAAATCGGCGCCTGTACGTACGTGTGTGTGTGTACAATCGCGTGATGTCCCGCTCTGTTTTTAGCTCGATGGCGGCCGATTAAAACGCGAGGGGGCTGCTGCTGCTGCAGTTGCGGTTCTTCCCTGGCTGCTCCGATCTCGGTCTATATCGTCGAGGTTGTAAAAGTGAGCGGGTGTAGGTGGATGTCGGATTCTTTCTTTCGGCGATAATTTTTACGATTGGTCGTTAGAAGCGCTGGCGCTGTGTTTTTTGCGTTTTTGCCGCTTTTTTCTTTCTTGGGATTTTATGCGGCTGTTGCGAGGGATTTTAATGTTGTCGTAAGTGAAGCCGAGCATGAAACGAACTTGCTTGATTTGAAACAATTAAAGTTTTAGGTTTTTTAGTTCTGACATGAAGCGTAGCTGTCTCATTGGCAAGTAGTGAATTGTAGTTCTGATTCAAAACTCAGGTTCACTTCTTTTGTCGTGGCAATAAATCTTTAAACGATATAAATAATTGTAAAAATGCTGCTAATTACTTAAGCAGAATGCTTACTGAAAAAAATGTTAATTAATTCAGAATCTTTTTATTGAATATTTGCACTGAATAAAGTGGTGTTTAGAATCACTCATCGGAGTGTCTGATTTTTTCAGTCATAAATCGTATATATTTTATACATCTTTAGTAAAAACAAAAGAGCTAATAGATACCATTTTTTTAGTGCATTTTTGACACATACACTTTATATCGAATATCTTTATTACATTAAATTTATAATATATACGAATTCAGAAAGCTTGGCAACATCTCTATTCATCAAAATACCAGATTTCTAAATTGTCGTCGTAGTTATAAAGCTTTCTCTTTGAGAAAGCCAAAATGCACGTTAATGTCATGTGACGATTTATTGCAGAAATATGATTTATTTATTTATTGCTTTGAATGAAGTACAACAATTACTTTTAAACATAGTCATCGTGAAACTTCGTCACGTTTCACCAAAGTTATCGAAGCTATCGATTCTATCCTGGAATATTCATTCAAGGCAAAAGGGATTGAGCGATGCCTACAGCCATACGCCTTTTAACTGCGAAACGCATTTCACCTTTCGCGATTCCAACACAGAATTTCGATAAAAAAAGAAGTATTTTAGTGTCAGCCGGCGGCTTTTTTTATCATCTGATACGCAGGTGGTTTTTTTCCCGAGATAATATACGATGCGAAGATTCGCGATAGAAATTATTACCGCCCTTAAACGACTTTATCGGGTTATTCGCGTTGTTAACCTTGAGGTGTATATCTCGTTACAAGCAAGAAACTCCATCTTCCCTTCGTTCGTACAACCCGGGAAAAGTTTTTTTTTATTTGAAAACTTATTCGAATGTTATTAAGTCGTAAATATTAGTAATAGTGCAATTAAAGTAAAATATGTCTAGGGTCTGATATGATTACAACTTACCTATGATTTGTAACATTTTTATTTATACGAAACTTTCAACAAATAAATTTTAAATTTTCATAAATCCTAATAAACATAAAATTGTTTACGATCGAAAAAAAATAATAACTAATAATAACTAAATTAAGAAGTAATAACCATTACGATAGTCTAGTAAATTCGATGCAATGAAAAATTTAGAGATTTATTTCCATATGTTTAGTATTATTCATTACACGACAGATGGGCAAGACTGCTATCTGCCGTAACTCTCAACATTTTCATTTTTTATCAATTTTATTTTTAAAAAATCATTGGAGCAAAGATGTGTATGCAACTACATTGTTACTTTTAATATTAATACAATACGTATAAAGTAATCTATCACGCTACTTATCATTTTTAGTCGTATAATTTAGTTCTACATTTGTTACGGTTTCCACTTACTAGACAGTTTATTAAACAGCCCTAGCCTCTGCTGGTACCTATTATTATTTTTTTTCCTTGTATAATATCACACGTGACTACAACTTGCCTACAATTTACAAAATTTCTATTTATTTGAAATTTCTAATAACATGATTAATTTTAATCTTTCATAAATTCTTACAACAAAAAGTTCAATCGTGAGTTGGTATACATACACATATGCTTTTCGTATTAAAAAAGAATTATTAATCCTCTTCACACAATTTCAACAATATATCCCATATTTCAATATTTTAAACAATTGCAGCAGGAAACAAGCACTGCATCAATGCACCACAAAAGCGCTCGCAAGCACGTGGCCGCACCAAATTGAATTCCTGCACACAATCCTCACTGCTCTGCGCAACGCCTGCGAAAACAGACGAACAAAACACATCCTACACAAAACCAAAAATGCGCCAGAGCCATCCTCGCACCGCGTATTATACACACCACGGCACGTGGCAAAAGCAATCAACGTTCGCGCACCTTCGACACTTCAGCGCATGCTTTCTCGCGCGCATTGTCGAGCGTGCGCAGCTGGCCTGACCGCCTCCGGCCGAGAGAAAAATTAACTTTCCCCGTATATCTAATCAGGAGCAATTAAAATTCTATTTCCACGTCCGACGATCAACGCTTATACATATATACATAGCTGCTATTTAGTTTCTACCTCTGTCATGATGCATTCCAGCGCTTTGTGTGTAATGCTCGACCTCTAATTAACACCAGGTGGAGGCCCCGGCGTTAGACGGAGAGTTATAGAGTTTGACTTCGAAGACGGCCCCTCGGGCAAGTTCAGCTCCGTAATTGGCGCGAGCGACGAGGCGCGTATGTGTGTATGTACGTAGGTAGATGCGCGTTGTACGTGGAATATTGGCCTGGTGGGTCTCTTTCCGTGGATGTGGGTCTCGACTCGATGGGACTCGGTGAGCAGAGTGTCAACAGAAGTGTAATTAGATCCGCGGTGGAAAGTGTTGGAAAGCGAGTGGAGCTCGACGCTGGGGCTTTCGGCGAGTTGCGACGAAATTTCGGTGATTTAAGTGACTGGTTTTTGGGTTGAGGAAGAAAACGAAGTTTATTTTGCATATTACTTTTGGTATTGGTGCTTTTTTTGAAGAAACTCCAAGTATTTCTATTGTTTTTTGGGTGGATGAGGTCATCGGGTAAACTAGAGAGAAGTAGAAGGTTTGAAAATAAGAGCTTGTACACTAGGGGAGTCCACAATTTTTCAAAGTTTCGATTCTCCTTCTTGTAACCCTTTCAAAAGTTGACAAATTTGAAAAAGAATAACTCTCCTGCGTCGAGATTTAAAGGTTCCTACTTCGATTTCAAAGTTTTTTAAGTGCATTTATGCACTTTTTAAAGAAATTGTGTAAAAAATGATTAAAACTTCATAAATCAAGGCAAAACAATTTTAGTATCTTATCATATCACTAAAATGGGAAGTCAACCGCATCCGCGCTATCAACAATTCTTTTATTAACTGAGGAGCCATATGCGTCAATTTTTAACAAGATGCCTGTTTTTTAATAATACAATATTAGTAGAAATTGTTTTATAACATATACGGGGTTTTTACAAAGTTGAAATTACTTATTTAAACATCATTTTAGTAAATAAATAAAAATAGTATTTGATGGCCGAAAGGCTTAAATATTATGAATATGCATCTAAAAGCATATTGTAAAGCATATTTTTTTTATGTATTTTAATTAATGCACGACGTTTCGAATGTCTTGAACACTCTTCATCGGGTATACACGTTGGCTAATTAAAACATTTACGCTTTTGTATGCAATAGACGTGCCATTAGAGTTATCCATTCACCGCAGTAGCAATTTCATTTGTAAACCCGAGATTTGGGTTTAATTGTTTCAGAGAATTGCTTGTTACCCTATACGTTCCTTGTATTATACTCCACTTTAATTTCCACAAGAAATTGAAATATCTTTAGCGAAAGTCCTCACAAAAGTTTCACTCAATGGTCTATATTTAAATTCAAGTGAAATTGTGGCTTTACAAATTGAAAACAATAAGCTTCTCAGACTCAAAACGCTGTCTTTTCCAAATATACTGCATAAAAGCACCGATTACAACAATAGCATCAATAGCAACATCATAAGCAATACCACAACGCTGGGTCTTAAATAAACGGCCAACTTATCATACAATTCAACATAAACTGCGCATAACCCACCAGACACCGCTCACAAAATAAACAAAAAACATACAAACATATGTATATTCACATTCATCATTTGCACAACGCGCTTGCAGCTCTCTTTCCGCAAACACTCTTATCGCGTCCTTGCTCGACGTCGTCCGCCCGCAGCAGCTGCTGCATCACTCTCTCTCTCCCCCGTCCATCCAACAACAATAAATACCACTACGTGCACCTCTCGATAAAGCGCGCATGTGTCGCCGTCGCGACTTTCGCGGGCCACTTGTACTGCGCATCGCGAGAGAAGCCACAAGCGTCTATATTACCGCCCGCAGACGAGACGCTCGGCCGCGCCAGTTTATTAGCCGACTAATATTAGCAAAGCTTGCGCAACGCTCAGGTAGCTCGTGCATGCACTCTTTATGTTTGTGCATATTTCGCGCTTCAACGGGCGCCTCTCTCTCTCTCTCTCTCTCCGCGGTGAGAATCAGCTGGCAGAGTCACGACTGCGGCCTTGATGCGGGGAGTCGAGTGCCCGACGAGGATATAGGCGATTGACACCGCGCGCGCGCCAGTGTTTTAATTTTAGACTTTACCTGAGCAGGGGGACTTTGCGCACTCGAGAGCTCGGTGCGGTGGATAGATGACGCGTGGATGCCCGGGAGAACGGTGGATGAGCTTGTGTAAATAGAGGTGGCTTGTCGGGCTTTCTTTGTTTCGGGGATATTTGGTTGTTGCGAGAGGGAGATCTTTGTAATAGGGAAGTCTGGCGCTTTTTGGCATCCGCGTGGCACAAGACACGCGATGGAAACGGGCGTTCGTTTACTTTTAGAAATATCTTGAGGAGATAGTAGCTGGTTCTTGTTTACTTGTATTTGATTCCCTGTTATAAATGTATTAACTCTTGTGCCCACTTTTACGAGTTTGGGTATAGAAAAAGGACTATCGGTTAATTCGCTATATTGCCGGCTATATAACAAGCCGCTGTTATACTTAAGTCTGGATGACTGATTTTGATAATACTTGGAGAATCGTTTTCGAGTACCTAAGAATGAGACCCAATGCTCCTAGTTTTATCAAATGACCCTTTGAACAGTAGATCCAGCATGTTATATGAATGTTGATAGTACCATATATATTTTAGCATGGTTTATATAAGCAATGCTAATGTTTTTAGCCCTATTTCAGACTCTAAAGCCCAGTTGATAAAAACTGTGGGCATTGTGCTTCAGTTGCCAAAAACGATCCCCAAAGTTTCATCAAAATCCGTGACCCGTGGACTCTCCTCGTCAATAAAAAGTATTTGTTCGCGAGTAACTTTCAATCGAGTTATAATCTACACTTATCTTTCAAATATATATTTCAACAGGAAAACGACTTTTTATTCTCTATATTGAATATTGAATTATACAAGTGCCTTTTGTTATTATATTACCGGTTATATAAACAAGAGGCCATAATACTCATACAAAAAATACGTCAATTGTGTATATATTAATTGTTATCATAAATTAAAAATTCTTCATTGTATGATCACCCTTGCAATATCAAATTGCTGATAATTTATATGGGTTGTATAATAAAATAGCAACGGGGCTTCTATCGCGACTACAAGTGCAAAATTTTCTAATAAATTGAACCCAAAGCCGCGATTTTGTGGTTCGACACTTCATAAGTTAGTAACAGGTTGCGTCACCGCTACAACTAAAAGTGTATATATACGTATAATCCGTACAATATATTTTTAACGATGTTACGTCGCACCTAGACCCGGGTAATTACTCTTCTTTCCTCGAGTGTATTTACTTAATTCTATTCTTTATTCGAAGTTTATATATATATATATATATATATATATATATATATATATATATATATATATATATATATACATGCCCCTTAGCATATAAGTGTCCAGGTGTACGTCGTTAATTACTTTCGAATTGCTATATTTAGAAAATTTGCTTATAAGGTGATGACGCGTATTATAATAGATTGCCATCTTTCCTAACTTACACTCTTTTTTTCTAAATATGGAATAACAATAATTGATCGGTCGAATATACTCGGCGTATTAAGGTCGACTTACACTTTCGGACGGTCGTATCTTTTATTGCGTCATGGACTGGAATATAATGTGTCTAAATGTGTATATTATTGATATCGAAAAGATGATCAGCGAATGCGATACGACGAACTCGTTCGTTTATGTTCGCCAATCTTGTCGCTTTAGTCAATTTGGTTGATAAAATATAACCTTATTTTTAGTTTATCTGTATTGCAGTTTCTTTCGTTTTATAAATAAAAGCGTATTACTAAATTGAATGCCACACCTTAACGTTATTAATAAATATAGAGATTGATGCGAGGATTGATGACACGGAAAGTATCTGATTGACATAAATATAATATGAAGAAATTTCAAACTTTATAGTTTGTATAATATTTATTGATTTATTTATTTATTTATTTATCAGACAGAAGTTAGCAGCCGTTTTGCAGTTTGTAAAAAAACATGACAGCAATTTTTTAGTTAAATAATATCTGAAAGTAAATAGTGCATGAACATTCATTTTTATTTCATCTAAATAGTTTTTTCTAAACTGGCTGTTGGAAAGCAGCTGCTAACTTGAGTCTTATTTATTTATTAATTCATTTATGTATTTATTTGTTTATCTATTTATTTATTTACTTATTTAGTTATTTAATTATCTATTTATGTATTTTTTTATATATTTATTTATATATTTATTTATTTATTTATTTATATAAATTACAGACTTCACAGCCTAAAATACAAATTAAAGTATACCTTAGTGGAAATCGATTTCATTTATAGCCAGTAACTAGCCATTAATAGCTAATTAGCTATACACAGTTATTATTAGTTTACTGTCTATTTAATAAGATCGATTTTCGCCAATGTACATAATTAATACAGCATATTAATATTATATAAATTAAACTAAGTATAAAGCGGATATATATTAAGATCCTTTCAAATAATTTATGTAATTTCTTTCTTATGAAATCTTCTGCATATTTAACAATTCTAAATTATTGATAAAGGAGAAAATACTCTTCACCTAATATTTGAAAAGCAAAAGAGATTATTAGCAACGAATTATTAATCATTCGATTAATGCCAAGATATTAAATTATTACAAAAACAACGAAAATAAATGACATATCCCAAGTAATTTTTCATACACACAACATGACCGCACATTGTTAATCTCACAATACGATTACCAAGCTAAAAAAGAGCTTCTCTCTCATAAAAAAAACTCCGCTATACAACACATTTAAAACATGCCCGCCACTCTCGCGTGCGAGGCATCCAGGACTTACATATATATATATATATATATATATATATATATATATATATATATACAAGCGCGCACGTCGCGCTATTAATTACGCAAACGCTCGCGCTGCCTCTCTCGTACCTCCGCCGAGATCTTATCGAGGTATAACACAGGCGTCGACGACGACGACGCCGCCGACGACGACGACGAGGAGGTTCGTGACCGCGTCCGAAAGCGAAAACTCCGTAGCTTATACACTGCGGTCTCGTCGTCGCGCGAGAAGCCTTATTTTCTTTCTCCGGCTCTTTCTCTCTCTCTCTCTCTCGCGCTCGCGGTTTCATTTCTCCTTTTGCCTTGTCGCCGTGCAGTGGATGTGCATGTGTGTATTCGCGCTCGCGCTTTTGGAACAGCCGAGCGTTTGGTATTGATTTTTTTGCAAATGGCACGCGGGAGCTCGGCGCGCAGGTTGGAGAGCGAATTAGCACACGCCGAGGCGAGTGCAATTATATTGTTGGCTGTGCGCGACGCTGAGAATGTCTCTTGCAAAGGCCTTTTGTGAAAGCTTGGCGTGTATTTTGGCGAGGCTGCGAATTGTAAGCGAGTTATCGGTGTGTACGAGTTTTGCAGGATTTACGATATCAAAATGTTTTTTATATTAGGGATAGAGGTGTGAGATAATGCGTTAGATGTAGATTCTGAAGTTGTTAGCTTTATTGGGAACAGCCTAGGTTCGAGTGGCTTATGATGCACTGCTTTTCATGGCTAAAAAATTATTTGAAACTTTATTTATAATAACTTGAATTTTGTTTTCTTGTATTGCTTGTGTCTTTATTCCTAGTATCGTTAAGTATATTCGACCATGTCCCAAACTTAAATTTTGATTTGTACTTTCAATTACTTATTTATTTATTATTTTATATAGGAGGCAAGTCCTTTTTCAAGTTTATTTTACTGTATTTCTATTATACAAATTATTGTATAAATTCTTTTTAAGTATTTTGTATTCAGGTTTCAAATAATTTTCTATCATTGAAAAGAAGTGTACATAAAAAACCTGAAAATTCGGTATATTTTATAATAAAGTTAACATGTGGTGATTAACAATAGTCGCTTCCATGGTAGAAATTTAAGCTTGTGTCTAGCTAGATATTAGATAGATTTTCTAAATCTACTTTAATTCTGGTTTAGGAGTTAGCTAGAAATCAGTTAAAAACGACATGCTTTTTAGCTAATTTCTAGCTAGATTCTGTTCAATATTCTAGATAATATAAAATTGATAAAATAAGGAATTTATGTATTAATTAATAATGGAAATAAATAATACATTAAGTATTTTACTAACTTAAAGTTAAAAGTGTACCTTATATGTCTAGTAGTAATGGAGGTTAGGTAATTTATTTACACAATGACGCGTGCATTTAAATAGTATTATTTACACAAAAAGTACCAAACCCCGAGTAAAATTTTATGAAAAAATTTATGTTATAAATAATGGAATACATGTAGTCGTATATTTATTGTTATTTTAAAATAACAATATAAACAGAATAATGTAAGTTTTGATGAAATTTGGAGAATTGGTAAACAATTATTTGTAGTTTTACAATGAACTTTTATTACAAGATTTTATTTTCGACATCAATCACAAAATTTTTATTGGCCAAGTTATGATTGACAAATTTTCGGAAAGGAAATTATTAGTTACGAGTAACAAATACTTTTGTATTGCATATGCATATTTCTATAATCTAATAAGTCGTTATTTGTTGAAATATTTATTTTGGCGGCATAATATATATATATTGAACATTCAAAACAGTATAATAAACAAAAATATAAATACCTAGGTTAGATTTACGAACAAAATACGTTCTTGCTTAAATCACAGTCTTAAGCAGATTCTAGCAAGAAATTAGCCATAATTTGGCTTATTGGTAGCTTATTAATCTGGCTAATAATTAATAAGCTAACCAGCCATTCTAGCTAACTTTCTACCAGGGTTTATTCAAAACTCACGATATTTCTCAATTAATTTTAAACATTGCAAGTATAAAAATATATAATGGAATAATTTAATACTGTTATCATTATTTTAGCTCATTATCTACATAATCCAGTAATAGGATAAAACTGCTTTTTTTTCACCAGTAACTGTTTATACCCGAATACTCTTTCAACTGAAATATTTCATTATTTCAATTTATTCAGCAACACTGTGCTTCTATGCAAAACAAAGGAGCGCAAAAAAGCTCCGTAGCCGGATAGCAGCTTCATTTTCCGTCGCAAGCAGCACGCGTACGAGGCTGCATTAACGGCAATCAACGCCCTTTCATACACAATTTCCATAATCACATATCGCCCGCGCGCCTGACTCCCTTTCACGTCCTCTCCTCTTCCCAGAGTATTGCATTTATTTTTCCACGTTCCACCCTCGCGCCCTCCTCTGCTCCTCGACTTTTTCCCCACGTGCGTGTCACTCGCTCGCTCTTTACCTCTTCCTCTCGCGTTTCTTTTTTCTTTTTTCGTTTTTCCCCTTTTTTCTTTTAGCTCGGTTTGCTTTTTAATTCACCTACTACAGGAGGATACACCCTCTAATTCTTTGAATAAACATTGCATTTTTTTCCCTGCGACTAGGCTGTTTGCGTGTGATCTCCGTGTCCGTGTTTATTTGTTCGTTATTTTAGGTTTAATTCTCTCGTTTTTGTTGCGAGTTGCTTGACGCGGAAATTCACAAAGTCAGAATAAAAATTTAAATCTATTGCATAGTTAAAAAGTAAAAATAAATGATTCAACGTACATTGCACCAATAAATAAAACCCTAAACTTCATTTTAAAATGACTTTTTAGACACGTCTTGTTCAAGTTTACATTGTTTTATATAAAAAAAGAAAACAAAAGCATTTCACATGAATTGACTGACTTTAGCTGTCTAATCACTCCATTAGAGCACTCGATAATTATTTTGCATAAAAGATTCTTACAATACTGACTGATGTTTTTATCTTTTTTAAAGTTTGTAAATATTTTTACGGAAAAAACGCGCTTTCAATATCTCTCTTTGTCAACAAACAAAGAATAGTAAAAAACTTCCAATCGATACCTTTCTTTCATCAATAAAAATTTCAGATTCCAGTCTGTCGCATACGGTTCTTCACAACACGAGCTCAAACTTCCCACTGTAAAAATGCATAAAATCCCTTGGAAAACATTTTTTGATTATCGGTCATCGACAAAGCAACAGTTCCAAAAAGCAAGCAATTTCCAGCATAAAAATCTCACAGTCGGCAGCTCCATTAATAAAAGAATACCCAAAGTGTTATTCACACATCGGGCCGGCGATCCCACGCCTCGTCAAATAAAGGAGAGCAAAATCCGTTAATTGAAACAAACACACCCTCCTCCTCCCCCCCTTCCCCAACATCCACGTCGCGCCATTCAACCGGCGCTCGCGCGCGTCATCCTCCCGCTAATAAACCGTCGCCTCGCAATCAAATGAAAATCAGATCCATCTCTCTCTCTCTCTCGATAGCCTGTGCATACCCACCCTCGTCCTACACCTCCACCGCTCCTCCTTTTTCCCCCCGCTCTCGCGCGCCTGTGTATGTACCCTCGTCCGCTCTCGTGACAGGGTCACATTCGCGTTATCGCGCCTATACAGGAGGAGGAACGCAGGCGCGCGCGGACCCTCCGAGATAAGCGAGATAAGGAGAGCGCCCGCGAGCTTTCGACGCGTATAACGTAGAGCGTCTTATTAGGAGGCGGGAAATATCGATTTTATACGGAGACTGGAGAGTGAGGAAAAGTGGTGTGGAAGAGGAGGAGGGCTAGTGAGTGCGGATGGGGTGAAAAGAGGGGTGGGTGGCATTTTTTCTAGGGGACGTGGGTGAGCGGACGTTACAGGGGCGATGGAATCCTTTGGAGTTTTGGGCGTAGGAATGGGTCGTCATTTTTGGTAATTACGTAAGTATATTTTAATAGAGGTATGATGATTTTGGGAATGTTAATTGTTTTGTAAGGGGAGAACGAGGGCGAATTGTGTGCCTCGAGTGAAGTGAGGGTATCCATTTTTTTTAATAACTTAGAAAATGCGTTGGGCTTAGATAATGCGACAATGTTGAATTTCAATAATCCCTAACTCTGATAAGAAAAAGTTATATCTGCGTACATTATTACGAAGATAACAGATAATAACGTTTTTCGTGCATTATTTTTTAACGTAATTTTGGATTGATGTTACTAGAAATCTCTGAGATTTCTTTTCTTACTGAAATTGTATTGGACTCTATTGTTAAAAACGTATTCTTAAAAATATATTTATCAGAAAAAGTCGTATTTTATTATAACAACAAAATTAAATAAGGCAACTGCATTAAATTTTACTTTTCATAATTTTATCTTGAATTTTAATTCTTAACTTTTCATGTTTTTACTTTATTAAACAGTAATAATCCATCCAATGACTATCGCTGAAAATTACGTACTCTCTATATTTTTTCAATGGAAAAATAAAGCTAACCACCGTACACGCACTATTTGTCATAGCACCCGATCGAGCAGACGTTAATCCCGATAACCATCACCTATCCGCAAAGTTTCCATCTGACTCCTTCCACCGGCTCGTAACACACCCCCTACACCCACGCGAAACGCGCGCGCGCGTTTTTCTTCCTCCTCGAGCGCTTACTCGTAACGATGGCGGACTCATCGCACCAGCGCACCGGTACATCATTACCTGCCACGCGGCTCCCTCTCCCTCTCTCTTTCCTCTCTCATCGATTGTCAATTACGTAGTCGGGCGAAGCCACGAGTTCCAGCTCCAGCTCCTCGTTCCGGCAGCTCGATACTTTGGAAACTTTTTCCCTCTCTCGCGTGCGCATACGCCGCGTGTATACGGTTCGGAGTTGTGCAGCGTAGGATAAGCGGTTTCGCGGAATATAGCAGGAGGAGAGAATCGAGCGCGGGGAGGTTTCTTCTTCCTTCGGCTGGCTCGTTGTGAGTGGAAAATATGGAAGTCAGTCCTGTGAGGGAAGGATTTAAGGTAGAAGACACCAGTAAATGAGCGTCGAGAGTCAGTAGTCGACCACTTTTGCTGTTATATTTTAAGGTTGTAAATGTTTTTTAATTGAAAATGAATAGTAAATAAAAATTATAAAGTATATGTAAACTGTTATAGAATATATGTAGACTACAAATTCCAATTACCTTACTGAATATTAAAATTATGAAAGTTCATAAATATTATATGGTTTAAATATTTACTTATATTTGAATATTAGAAGAGACTCTGCACTTACAGCAAAACCATGGATGAAATATATTAAACATAGGTTCATAAAATTACAATAAATAGTGTGGTTTTTAAATCTGGTAGTTCATATACTGGCAATATATTACATCTAACATTGAATGGGATAGTAGCAGAGTTTAAAAAAAAACTATCATATGGATGGATCAGATTTTGAGCTCAAGGCTTATTTTGGACCATATCTTAACTAGACCCAATATTATTTTACATGAAATCCTATATATATATATATATGAAATGTGAAATATATTTCATCTGCACAGATTCGTATATTCAGCGAAAAAATATACGTTCAGATTAGAGAATATGGATACCTCTTGAAAACAGCTTCGTACAAGCAGACAATTGCATTTCATCTCCAAAAACTGAAATACGCCTTATTAGGTACAAAAATGTGAAGAATCATAGTTACCTGAACCTGGTATTCCAAGATTTCCATTCTTTTCAGTCACCTTGTATAAGTGTATACTCTACACCCTCCCTCGCACCCCTCGATTTCTTATCTTTTGCGGCTAAAAGTTGTTTGACGGAGGGCGACTTTATACGACAAAACTTTGGCGATTTTGTATTATACAGTTTTCCGATATAAATCAAAGATGCTACGTCGCAGTAGCAGTCACGTGGCGCGGGAGTTATCGTAAGGGGAGGTTCTGTACTGCTGCGTAGTTTGCAACAAGGAGGAGGGCGTAATTTGCATTTTCTTGAGGAATGGTCGTTTTAGATTTTAGCCGGATAATTTTTATCGCTTTGTTTTTAGATCATACGCCGGGTGGTTTCGAAACTGGCGTACGATCTCGTAAAGACGTAAATAGTTCGATGGAACTGTTGTTTATCAGATGTACGAAACGATAAAATGAAATACCTGGTATTTAGAGGGGTCTTTTACTGCACATCCGGGTTATTTCTTTAAGTGAGACCGCAGTACGTGCACTAGGGGAATATATATTATCTACTTTTCGTTCAAAATATAACCAAAATAATAATAATAATCTAATCAAAATATAATACACTTTTTAAATGAATTAAAAACAAGATAAAATTGGGAAGAAATCCAATTCTAATATGTACCAATAATACGCGATTTCTTTAATATCCTTCTTTAATTAAATCATCTAACTCTTAATAAAAAAAGTCCAGCGTCAAGAAAGCACGTCAAATTAAAATCCCATTCGAAACACATCTCCAAGAATCCACCGCCCAGTTAAACGATCCTCAATGAAACGAACGTCAATTTCCCTAATTCTCTTCCTGTAACTCGACTCGTACCCACGCGCGCCTCTCTCTCTCTCCCCGTTTCATTCAAAAAGAAACCCTCAATGACGCGTATACATACAGAACTCCTGCCTCCCATTGTCGCCTCGCAATCGTCCCACCCCTCGTGCGTATAAATACGCGCCTCGTGTCACGCCCAAGATCATCGCCACGCACGCGCGCGAAAAAAAAAAGAACAGAGAGCACCCATCAAGGCGTCAAAGAACACTCCGAGCTAAAAAAAGAAGCATTCACTTATACGATCTCGCGGGCGCACACGCGAAAAACTACGTCATGCGTAATAGAGCCGGAGCTGGAGGCTCGCTGTCTAGGATGGAAGGAAACATACAGTGGTCTCTCGCTATATTGACGGAGTAAAAAAGGACTTTCGTGGATGTTACGGATGGGGATGTATTCGCTGTGAGCATGTGGTATAGTATATGTTATCTTATTTTCAAGAATAGCGCCATCTTACGGTCGAGTGACGTGATCGGGGTAGTACAAAATACACAGGCTCTCAATGAAAATAATATATTTTAATTGCTAATGAATCTGAGTCCTAATATCCTTATAATGTTTTTTAATTTGTACTACCCAGATTACGTCACTCGACCGTAAGATAGCGTTATTTTTGTGTACAATATCTATCGTGCTCACAGCGAATAGCAGTGGAAATTGAGATAGATGGCGCTGCTACTACAGCAGTCAAATTGCATTGGCTGTGTATCTTTATATACGTGGTAGTTGTCATTATAGCCGTTAGAGACATCACCCTAGGAATATATACGTATATGGGTTATTTACTAAAAAGTGAAAATTTACAATGTTCACATGATATCGATATTTATAAAGCTAGACTGTAACTGCTATTTACAAATTGTTTTAGCTATTAAAAGGTGTTTCCATTACATTTACCAAAAAGACTTGCATTGAAAGTTTATTTACAACTGTATGGGCTCTAAAAATAGATAAAATGTCATTATCATAACTTGTTGTCGATTTGGTTACGGCTCGGGTTACGGTAATGACTATTTCCACTATACTTAGTGCTCAAATATTTGTAAATATTAACTTCCTAATACAAGTTCTTATGTAAGACAAAGAAAAGAGTTGTAAAGAAAGGTGTTATACCTGATGTGAGGATATTTTAAGCCTTCCACTTTTAGGTAAATAACCAATATTGATATAGTGCCAATATATATTTTTGGCTGGTGTAGTAGCAGAACCATCTGCGTTGAACGTTACTGCAATGCATCCTAATAACAAGTATATTAGTGGTGGCAAGAAAAACTTCATTTAGTAATCGTGAATAATATTTCATTACTGTTGGAGCAATACCTGATCTATCGATGCAGTTTTTTTACATGAATCATTTCTCTGAGTCTAAAATTCATTGATATAGAAAGAAAATTCACGAGAATTAAGAGATGAATAAATGTATCCAATAAGAATTAAGTATATGTAACTAAATTCTCGCGTTTGCACTGCTTTTAACATTTCTTTCGATTAATGATCCAAGCTACAATTTTGACAAACTAAAACATATCCAAACTGACTATACCGTATCCGTATTCAAAAAACACAAAGTTACAGTAAATGTTCTGGTAACTAAGCAGTGTTTTTGTATCGCATCTAAAGTTAGTATATCTAATAACATACTTGACAAATGACACATTGCAATTAAATTCAAAATCACTTATAAAAAATATTTTCCATCGATCATCACAGTGGCCTCTCGTCATACAGCGAAAGTCCACTGTACACCACGAGAAAAGGCGGGAAAGGGAGCGAGCACCACGCGCGGCGCGTTATACGTACACATAAATTCTCGACAGTAGCAGCAGCCCCTCGCGGCCAAGAGTAAGCAGCATACGTGCTATATGCGTTAGTGTCCACACACACACACACGTATACCCACACCCACACGAATACAGCTGAGGCTGGTATCGATTCAATGTCAGCGACCGACCTCCTCGCTCTGCGCGGCTCTCTGCTCTCCTCCTCCTCTTCCTACGCATGTATATATATATATTTATTCCCGTACGGCAGTACAGTCCGTGCGAGGCGTCATTCAGTCTAGTCGGGCGGCACGGCACTGCTCTAATAGATATGTAGCGAGGGGAAGTCGGGGTAAGGTGAAGCTCGAAATGAATTTGAATTTTTAAAGCCTAGTTGTGGGTTCTTCTTTCGTCTTTTAATTTCAAAGAACATCTTTTTATATATTTTTTGAGTTGCAAATTTTCTTGCTTAAAAATTGTTGAGGTTGTGTCTTACATTTTCATAGATGTATTAATTGTTAAAAAAAATCTAATCTCCCTGTTTTTATTTTTATTTTCACTATGTACCAAGGCCGAAATAAAGTGAGCTTTTTTAAAATAACTTTTTTGTGATAAATATACCGTCAAAGAGAATGTACTTAGTTAACGACAAGAAATTTCATAAAGCTGTATAGGTGTTAATAACGTACGTAAAATCACTTCCGCAAAAGAGCTTGGAAAATGTTACCATTTCTTTTATCTCGGTGTCAATGAACGAAAATGGAATTTTTCGTTATCACGGAGTTAAAGATTTATTAACCCCAATGCAATGACACCGATATTTTTATGAATTTCTGGGGTTGCTAATATTGAATCTGCTCGTTTATTTGTAATTCATAATGGTGAATCCTACGTGGCAAATGCAAATCTCAAAGAGATTGTGAATATTTTGAACATTCTTATTTTCCTGACTGTAAAACGAGTGTCAGAATCGAAATGAAAAGATAAATCGAAAGAATAAATTCCGACATGATTTTCCCACGTGCCCACGTCGTCAAACTTATCTGAGTACCAATTTTCAAGATAATTAAAAAAAGTATGATAAAGCTCCTTTTACCCCGGTTCTCCCCTATCCATCGCTCCTCTTTCTCCACCAACCGCCCACACAAAGCTCTCGCGCTCGCCATTCCCGCGGCGCACGCCACTTCTTCTTCGCAGGTTGCTGGCCACTGCTACCGCGGCTTCTTTATCCTCCTGCGGAGTGCACGAGACCGTAGCAGGGCTACACCGGTCGTCTCTCCTTTGTGCTCTCGCCACGGGGTGGGATCAAATATTTATACACGAGGAGGGAGCAAGCTGTGCGCGCGATTTGCATTGGCGAGGGCCTGCGTGCGTGCGGCTGATGGCAGAGAGCGAGAGAGCGAGACTATTGTGGAAAAATTGACTGTGGGGAGAGCTGTCGCGTGCGGCAGAACTTTGACGTCTATCTTTGTACGCGTGTGTGCGTGGTTTGCAGAGGTATATACTTCTGCTTTACGAGGTTTAATTACTTGGTCGGTGGGTATGGTCTCTTTTTGTAGCGGAGTTGGTCGGCTCGTTTTACGAGCTGAGAAAGGATTTTTGTGATTGTTGGAGTTGGTTGCTGTGTACTTTTTGTAGGCGCTGAAGTGGGGTTGGAAGTAATTGGTTGTGTTATGTGCGATGACGTTGAATGTGGTGAGTGTTTATAAGAAGAATCGTAGACTTGAATTTAAATTTGTAGTTTTTAATGTATTTTTTGTTGTTCGGAGAAGCTTACTACGTGATCGATGTAATGCTCTTTAGATTTCAATTATTGATTATTATTTTATAAGAATTTATTTTAATAATAATGCTGTATAATCAATATTGATTGGCTTTCGCAGAATTCTATTAAGTTAACTAAATATTAATTGGTCATTATGTACTTTATGCAAGTGTTGGAACCTGTCATTGGAATATAAATTATATAAATTTACTATATAAAATGAGTACATTTAAAATTTTTAAGATGTATTACATTATTCATAACCATTTCTAATTCACACACTGCTCTGTTAAACAAGAGAAAGTAATTACAGGAAACATCATTATTTTTCCAATTATCGATAAAAACGAAAAAATGATAGTAAAAAACGCGTTTTCGTGCTTCGTCAATAATTGTATTATTTGCTCACGTTTTCACTTCATCTTCTTCTTTTCAATTATATTTATTTTGCTGATCGAGGACGATTCAAAACTTCCCATTGAGTTTCTCATCTCGCGCTCGTGGAAAAATCCAGCTTTCAGTCTGCTCGCATTTTCTGTAACTTTTTCTCGCTTCTATCTACCGCTGTACAAATGCACGAGAAGAACTTTTTCCTATGAAATATAAAAAAAAACATCGTATCATGAATGTCTTATAAATATCATGTCGTTTATCCGCACATATACTTTCTATATTTTACCGACTTTACTTTAATTTTTCTTTTTCTTGTATTAGATAACGTATGTAACATGTAGAAAGTAACGTTATGGAACTAAAAATACTGCTATGTGCTTGAAAAAATCCAAAAATTGATTAAAAACGGCTTAAAAATTAACCATTTTGAAAATGTGATTGGCGATGAAATTCTGATTTTGGTGAAAAGTCCTGAGCTATATGTGTTCGAAGGTACAAAAAGAAAAAAAATATGTACGGATTTTTGCTAAACTCAAAATAAAAAAACTGTACCTGTTAGACCAAACAGGACCATGAAAAATCAATTGTATAGTGTTATTCTTTTTAATAATTATAGGTTTGACCTTGAAAACTTTTGTAATTTTTAAAAAGCTTACGTATTTTTCTTGCTTACACAATCAAGAAACACTATACAGAATTTCAAGTTGATCCGTCAAAAGCTTCATCGTCAATCCCATTTTGAATTTGAAAAATAATCGAATTTTGAATTCTGAGATAATATAGTACATTTCGACATGGGTGCGGAAGTAGATTATTTGCCTCATGTGACATTTTTCGCTCGAGCTAAGCGATGACTCTGATATAATTTAGATTAAAAGTAAAAGATCGAAAATTCAATACTTGGTGCATCTTGCAAAACAAATTTATCGAGAAACTTTTTTTTCGTCAAAAAGCTAAATAAAGAAAGATTGCGAGGCGAAAATTTTCTGTTTGTAGGTCACGGCATAACGAATCTAATTTCATTAAATCAGTTAAGGGGAGGTCAGAGCCGATTACAGATTTCTGCATTGAATTTTCCTTTATTCTAATTTAATTGTTCATAAAAGTTAAAAACTTTACTTGTCCGGTGTTCTCAATTTACTAAGGAACACCGAACAATTGAGATAATTGAAAAAAATTAACAATTGAATGAGAATGTTGAAAAATACAAAATTGTTGGTAACTACATAACAGCATGTAAGCTTCGACCTCCCCTTAAGTAGAATTATTTAAATTCTGTATACCTCTCATTCCTTCATCGGAGTATGCATAGCAACTTATCGAAAGCTAAGTGGAAAAAAGAAAATAAGAATAATTTTTTTTAGTATCTTGAAAGGTGTACAAAAGTTAAATTTTGCTTAAAGCAGAAACCGCACTTTACCAATTATTTATTCGTAACTTGAATGAAATCAATTATCACTTGTCTTAATCTTTAGTTAATCTTAAAACTCGACTTTTCCCTCAAACCGCAAAGCTATAATCCATAATCTCTACAAAATCGCCAACGCTCTTTGCACTACAAATCCCCCGGCAATTACACTCGCACTCATTTCCATTCTTATCAAAACACAATCTCCCAGGCGCTACCACGTCTCCTGCTTACAAATCTCCGCTAATCTCCTCCATAAACCAGCGTAACACCCAGCAGCAGCAGCAGCAGCAGCAGCGAAGCAACAATCTCACACTATACACCGGGTACAACTATGCTGCCCACCGCGCACGTATATATTTCACGCTTAAACCTTAGGTCCACACCCACCGCCTCCACCAGGATATAAACTCGCTCCGTTCGTCCTGTCGCGCAGTATGGCTCCAGCTCCTCCTCGCGGCTCGACGCGAATCGAATTAGAAAGCTGGGAGAGTCCGCGTTGCTGGAACTAAGACGGAGCGTCAGTTCCTTTGAGGCGGTGGGCATAGCTCGGCCGAGCTTCATGAATTATGCATCAAGAAGAACGCGGCAGCAGTTTGTGGTCCGCAGACTTTTGCGATATAGAGGGTGCGGAAAAGCGTCCATTCATTTCTGGCCCCTGGATGTTATACGTCTTCCATCGTGGAATGATACGCGCACGTGATGAGAGCTGAAAGATAGAGAGAGAGAGAACGAAAGAGGGGCCCCCTCGAGTCTTATATGTTTCGTGTCTTCGAGTCGGACGGTTGGGGAATATATATAAGGAACGGAAGAACACGTATAGTGTGATGGATATACAGAATTGTATGTGTGTATGTGTGCGTGTGTGTGTGTGAAGTCTTGGAGACATGGCGCTGAATGTCGACAGAGCGCTTGCATTTCTCATGCCGGAGAAGTAATTCTTGCGCTTCTTCTTCGTCTTTCCTATGTTTGTTCTTCTTTCGTTCTGTCTTGCGGGATTTCGTTGCGTTTTGTTCTTTACAGCAGCGGAGGTGCATGAAAAATGTAAATGTCGAAGGAGTATGGTAATGGATGCGTTTGGGATTTCCGAGGATCTCTACGACGATTTCAGAAACTGTCGTCGAGAAAGATAATAATGACGGCGATGGAAGATCGTGTGATTCGAGTTTTATGAATTTCTAATGGCAACTCGAGTGGAAAATCAAATAGAGCTGTAGGAATCCCATAAGATCAATTTGAATTTATATTAGGAATGTGAACATTGTCACTAAAGGGATTATAAATGTGAATCAATTTGAATAAGATAAATGAATATTTTCAATCCCTCTATAAGTAGAATTATGTAAGATAATATACCCTGGTAGAAATGGAGCGGTACTACTCTGCAGTTTATGAGCAGCTTTGATGAATATACTCATTTTCTTAGCAGTTGAGCTGCCGATAAGATGCCGATAATGAAATGGTAGTACTTTGCGAACTCTAAACATTTTGTTAAACATACATCCAGTTTCCTAGCACTTTCATGAAACGAGCATACAGGACATTGTTTAGGTTAGGAATAAAATTGTTAAGCATCCAATATCGCGTCTCGTTAATCTTTGAAAGTTTATGATTACCTCTAACATCAATGCATATTAATCTAACTTGATCACCTTGTCTCTAAAGTCTACTAAAAGCTAATTATCTCAATCTTTAAAATACAGACCCACCAAAAACTTTCATTCTTACAACAACTTCAATTTTCACCTTTAATAAACCCCACCGCAATTATCACCCTATTAACAATAACGAGCACCGTTTCACTTTCTAAAAACTCGAGACTTGGCCAACTTCGCGAACAAATTTCAACCCAACAATTTCCACCTAATTCCTCTTCACACCTCCTTCCCCCCTCAAAAAAGAAGCATCCATCACCCGCTACCAAAAATAAACGCAAATAGAGTCGCGCTCTTACTCGTCTCGTGTACCCTCGTTCTCGAAGAAAAGCTCCGGATTAAGCTGACAAAAAGAAGAGTCTCCCACGCGCGCACGGAGACACAATGATCTCTCGTCTGCAAAGTGACTCGCCTACGTGCGCGTCGCGGCTAATTTGCAAAGCCAACAAAGTTCGCGCGCCGCGCCCGCAAGCACCGCGCGCCCGCAAGCACCGCGCGCGCGCGTATCCGCCCGCGATGTAATATGTGCAGTGGTGCCGGATCAAAGGAGGCCTTAGAAGCGCGCGATCCGTTGTTTTTTCACGCCTCGAGAAAAGATGCACTTGTACCCGTGTGCAAAAGGGAAGTGGCGCGCGGATGGAGAAGCGATTGATCCGGGGGGTTGAGAGAGAACGACGTGTCATTTTGCGATGTGGGGGAAGGAGGGGAGTAGCCTCGTTTAGGGACGTTGACTACTTTGGAGCACTGATGGTTTCGATGATTTCTAAATAGAGCAGTGGAGTCGGTTTAGGTGTATTTAGGTGTATGTTTATGAAAAAAGCCTATTAATAAATGGTAAGACGTATCGTTTTGAGTGTATTGATTTTTGCTATTATGTTATATTGGTTATAGTATGCTCAGCATATATAATCACTAAAAGTTATCTTTATTTTTCGAATGTCAGGAATTATATCCATTTGTATATTGTTACTTTTTAGTTGTTTATCCAAGACACACAGGCATAAAACTAAAATATTCTTTCTGTTGTGAATATAGCTGCATTCAACGTATTACTTGTCCTAGTAAAACTAAAATATGCATTGAATGCAATAATTTGTATAATAGCTAAATTAAGTAACCAAGGAGGTGACAATTGTGACCTCCGTAATCACAATGTTGTGTTTATATTCTACCCATAAATAATTCATTCAATTCAAATTTGGGTATTTGAGATAAAAAATGTATGTGTTTACTGCCCTATATGCACATCATAAATAATTCGTTGGTTCTTTATTAATACGCGCTAAAAGAGATACCACGAAAATGATCAGTGTCCTCAAAAATCAATTAAAGGTCAACTGTAATCAACATATAAATTGAATTTTTATATTCTTGAAAAATAAAGAAGTTCTAGTAATTATATTGAGTATACACTAACCAATAAGATAAAATAAATCACCATTAAAACCGATACATCGTATTATTAGCATAAATATCAATAAAATCTGAGCAAAAAGTGAAGACCTGAAATCTAACAGTTTTTTGCAAATCATCTATATATATATCCGCTAAAAATTATTATACATGTAAAATTATTATAAAAAGGAACTTTTTTATAAAACTGACAAAAAACAACAATAAAATATGTTAACAATTATTAAAACTGGGTTAAACAAGTGTCCCCAGGTGGTTTTCCTGAACACTAATAACCCAATCGTGATCAAACTTTGTTATAATGTACCCTAATAGTAAAAAAACCATAGAGACTTGCAAAGTTAAATTTGACAAATGAAAAAAGATTACACAATATATAGCCCAAAAATCCTTAACTGTCCCATAATGGTCGAATCTATCCTATAAACTCCGCCAGTATTTCCGAGGGGAGTCTGGTCGGCAGACAGAGAGAAATAAGGGAGCAGTCAGCCCGTGCCGAACCGGGCGAGGCTGGCCTCCGCGTATAATATCATCATTGATTAAAACGTGTATACCTCAATGGGATTCCTCGAGCGAAGAAGAATTGGCGGAGGAGCGCGACCTTTCATTGGACGGAGAGAGGGGAAGGAAAGCGCGGCGGGTCTGACCTAAATTGCAAAGAGCGACTTCGCTACAGTTGTACGCGAATGAATGGGTTTGGGAGTTAATTAGCGATAGGGGCTGGGTTTTTTTTATTTGGCGCGCGGGGTTGTAAGACGGAGAGTTTTCGCAATTAAAATATATTGGATGCTGTAATTTTTTTTTCGACGCTTCTTTTCCAAGAGGGTGAAATTAAGTTTTGTTCGAAAAGTTGAGGTATATAGTGCAATAATTAATTCCGATGAAATTGTTAATGAACGAGCTCGATGTACTATATCTTCTGTTTTTAATTATGAATATTTTTAAATCCTATTTCATGCCACCATTGCCGCAGAAAAAGATTGTTATATAAAAATACACGCTTTGGATAGCACTTATAGAACAATTTTTTATTATTTAATGTTTATCTGCGCTGCGGTTTTAATTGTCTATCATGCTATAAAAACATCAATAAAAATGTATTTAAAAGCTTCGACTATAAATATTATCACACGAGGAAGTTTTCTATGAAAATAAACGCCCGATATCCCAACTACCGCACTCTTCTAACCTTGAAAAAGTATCTAATCCGAGACATCGGAAAACAACACTCCCGTTCAAACTCTCCTTTACCCATCCTTCCGTACAAAAAGTAAAAATAAACTAAGCCAATCCTCTCCTCAAAAATCCTCACAAGCAATACCCCTTCTCAACAATATACATGAGGTAAGTGTACTAATGACTGGACACGTCCCAGTACCTGGACAGCAGCTCGAATATCACGTTATATCGGTTATTACAGTGCGTTTAATGAAAATAATTATCTGTAATCATAATCTGTTATTTTCCAGCTACATATATTTAAATTTTTATAAAACTCTATGTTTGATTTGTATCCTAAAAAAATAGTTTTGTAATGGAACTAATGCATGCACATCAGCACGCCATCTTCTTAAGCAATGGCTAAGATATGCCTTTTTGATATTAGAAGTTATTTAATATTTTATTATTATTTTCGACGCCCAAATTTTTTCTGAGCTTATTTAATCGCATAATAAATCGAAATAAAATGCTAATATATGCCAAAATAACGTTTTTCTTGCAAAAAACAAGTGTCCAGTCTGTAGTACACAGATAAGCTAGAGTGCCGAGTACCTGGACACCTATATGAATTTCAATATTATTTTAATACAAAACACGCCTTTCTCTGCGTAATTAAGTTCTCAAAAGTGATTACCATTAGTTCTACTATTTACTTTGTCAATATTTTGATTCAATTTTTAACAATGTTAGTGTTTATATTTCATGTCTTGAATTTGACATTTTTAAGTTATGGCGTACATATCAGCCAACACATCATAGGTTAGTTGAGTAGAATATTTTTCAAGTGATAATCAGTCTTAAATTTTTCAACTAAGTACTTATACACTCGAAAAATATAACAATAGTACTGTTATTGTTCATTCAAACCTGATTTTCTCAAGAAATATATATTGTTTTAATAGAAATTAGCCAAAATAAACGTGTCCATGTACTAGGACAACGATGCCCAGTTATTAAGACAAATGTTCTTCGCTTGTCCAGCTACTAGTGCACTAGTCTACATTACATTTTTATTAATACTTCTTGTAATAAAGTGTAAATTAGAAGTTTATGAGGTTAATTTGATAGACAATAATATTGTCTTTCAGTAGGAAACAAAATCATCTAGTATAGTCCTAAATTTAGCGTTATATATTAACGCATATATTTCGTTTGCCCTTAAGTGTCCAGTTACTGGTACTTTTACCTTACCAACAATTTACAGAAAAAGAAACCGCCGACCAACCCTCCCACAAATAATAATAAAAAAAAACACGTCCGAAATTCGCGCAAAAAAAGAATGAAACAAACGACGCAACCTTTTTCTCCCCCCCACGGCAAAAAGGCGGAAGCGTAATATAATCCGCTCGCTCTTGCGCGAGCGCGCGTGAATAACGTAAACAAGCCTCCGGAGAGCCTTAATTTGCGCAGCCCGCACACGACATGGAGGAGGGCAATTTCTCGCGAAGGCGCGGGTGGAAACCCGTCTATAAAACATCCGCTGCTGTCGTGCTGAGCCCGCGCGATAGCGCATATATATATGTATATATATCAGGCAGCTTGCCGGGGATGACGCGGATGCGGAAGGACGTGGCTCCGCTCCGTGACCCAGTGTGGAAGGTGGGAGAGAGAAGGTTCGTAAATAGGGAGGTTGCGAGGAAGGAGAAGGAGGGGTGTGCGTGCGAATGGATTTCGCGGAGGAACATTTTTAATGCGGCCACTGGTTGAAGGAATTAATGGTGCGGTTTTTAGGGGGTTGATTTGTTGTGGAGAGGAGAATAAACATTTTTTTGCTCTGTAAATGTGTTAAATTCATTCATTCATCAGTGAATATTAACGTTTTCACTGCTAATAAATGAATATTTACTGTTAAATTAGGGGATTTTTTACTAATTCTTCAGGGGTAGTGACGTTCTTGTCATTGTTTCAGTTTTAGAGAGTACAATGTTTTTTTTTTAATTACCCTTAAAGTGATGTGGATTAAAATGTTCGTTAAACATAAAATCAATTTTTCAGTTATTAAACTTTATTTAATAAATATTACGATCGTTAAATGGTTTTAATCGTAGGGGCGTGTGTGGTTCACCTGCAAATATATGTAATGAACTAGAAAAAACATTTTATATTAAGTTATGCGCGACGAGACTAGTAATTAATCTCAATTAAAAGATATTCGTCTAAATGAGAAATATATGTAAATATACGAAGGTTTTAAATTAATTTAAAAATGTAAAATTAATTTGTAATTTAATTAAACTAGATTAAAATTCGTCGGTTCAGTGAAAGATTCGGATGTTGTTGTGTATATAAGCATAATAATGGCATAGAAGATATTTCAGTCTTCAATTAAACCGACAAATTGTAACATTTTTAAATAAATTTTTAATATAAACATCCAGATTTGCCATGTATTAATTATTGTGAAACAATTTTTACATTTTGTAAAGTTACGTATTCTTCTACCTATATTACGAAACTCTTGAACTCGATATTACATTTTTTCTTGATGAATCCGATTTACCTGCGTCAACCTCAACCATAAGTCAATTACTATTCACCCAACAGAAAAGACCCACAATTTCCATGGTAAATACCCTCTTTTCACGCTAAATTCACCTCTCACCTCATCCCAGCACAAACTCCTCATCTAACAAAGCCAAAGCAAAATCCAATTCCACCTCCTCCTAAATTCCTTCTCCTAAAATCGAGTATTAATATTCACACTCTATTCCACCTCTCTCGCTTCCTCGCGCCTCTCTCTCTCTAATAGACCTACACCCAACTCTTTCCCCGCAAACTAAATTATTCACTCGAGAGAAGCCAGCAATTTCCCGCCTGAAGAAATTCAAAAAGACCCGCCGACCGCGCTCCAACTCTCTTCTCTCAAGTAGGGAAGCTCCTACAAGCCTCAACTCAAAAAGGAAAAAAAGGAATCTCCACCGACGCACACGCGGCGCATACCTCACTCCCGGATTTCGTATCCAAGGCTGGTCGTTATACTTTTACATTTGCGAAAAGAAGAAGCAGTAGTGCCGCGGCTTCGTGGGCGGGGTGTGACGCTCTCGAGTCTCTCGGTGCACAAGCCTCCCCGAGCGCGAGCGCTTCTAAATATAGTTTCTCCGCTGCCGTGCTCGCGATAAGACTACAGGTGGTGCCGGTGCGCTAAACGAGTTTTTGCCCGTATACGCGCGAGCCGACTCTCGCTGTACACTGTACACTGGCTGTAGGTATCTACCGTGCGGTATAAGCGAGGAGGGAAAGCGCGCATACGTGCTTCTTCTCGTTTTACGTACGACGCGCGCGTTGATTGCGAGGGATTACGACGGTCGTATAATTCTTTTTACGGCTGATTGCGCGAGTTGTCGTATATCGCCGTGCTTCGATGAAGTGAGATTCGTGCGTATATGTACACGGAGAGAATTTTCTAATAAAAATTACGACGAAATTCGCAGTAAAAATTACCGTGAATCACTATAAAGCTGGGACACTCTAACTTTCCGGCAGTTTTTATTGATATTTACGATAAATTTTACCGTACTGAAGGGTAAGATTTGCCTGCCGCAGAGTAAAAGTTCCCTGTACGAATCTTAGAGAAAACCAAAAGTTGTGGTGAAATTTGTATGAAATTTGTTTTAAAAATCTGGATTTTCTTCCAATTGTTGTAGCAGTATCATTAATACTTAAAAAAGTACATTATACACATTTATATTTGAGTTAACCTAAAATGTGTACACGCTCAGTTGTTTCCCTTATCAGCTGTCTTCTTTTTCTCAAATCAGGCAAATTTTACCATTCAGTGCGGTAAAATTTATAGTCTGTGCAGTAAAATTTGTAGTCTATGAGGTAAAGTTTTTAGTAAAATATCAGTAAAAAGTGCCAGAAAGTAGGACTGTCCCAGCTTTATATTTATTTACGGTAATTTTTACCCTGAATTTCGTTATAATTTTTATTAGAAAATTCTCTCTGTGTACGCTATAGTAGGTTATGGAATGTAGCAATAATTTATACGTCGTTTTTGTAGTAAGAGGAAAGTTTATGAAAGGATGTTTGAGAGAGTGCGCAAAAAATTGATGCACGATTCCCGAAAAGCTGCCTCGGGATATGAAGAATTTTGCGGAGTGCCTTTGCGTGTCGTCGTTCCGCCTTGCAATGGCATACGTGTGTATATCGGAAAATGCGAGCGCGCGCGTGTGTGTGTAGGCGTGGCGCGATATCGGAATTCAATGGGAGAAGCGAAATAGGGTAGAATTTGGCTGCGCCTGACTTTTCGATTGCTTTCGATTTCGATTGATGGAGTTCGCGTGAGCTTTACGAGCCAGGGTGAGTTGATATCCGCGCTTGGGAGAATTTGATGGAAACGCCGGGATAAGAAAACGTGTGCTTCGAGTTTGGAAGTAAGTTTACTCGAGGGCTATTTTGCTATTTTTTTTTATCAAGTGCAATGATATTAGATGCATTCAACTTATTTTTAATGTGGAAATGTAATTATTTATGCAATAGTCGAGGTAAATTACCTTCATTTATCAACATTGAGTATTAAAATGGGAAAATAATGGAAAAAGTATCGATTTGTACTCTACTGTCAAATGATAGCGAAATGATGGATTCAGCAGAATTATTCATGCAAAGTCGTGTATAATGCGGAGGCACATATAAGAAGGAATGAAATTCACATGTCATTTCAACAGTACGTAATACTTTTACCTTAGCACTGCGTGTGAAAATCGCATTAAGTTTTAATACGATAAGTGCCATTCTCCAATCGACGATAAATTCAAGAGATATGTTATATCCTATGCTATTTAAAATGAAAACGTATTAATTCGCCTATTATGTAAAGTGGCTGACCACACCTCGCCTTTTCTACTTATCAAACATATTGTGTTTTCATATGTAGGGGAAGGTGGGGCACGATGGGTTTGGCGAGTGGATTGGGCATTTAAATGTTCACTAAATAAATGAATATTCTAACATGATAGTATTTTTTATATGTTGTATATAGCTTTTACTTTTTCCCTCTGCAAATCCTAAATGAAAAAAATTAATACAAATCGTATGAGAATTATTAGAAATTGAGGACTTCAAAACGTTGTTTTTTCCATAATTCTAATCTATTTCTCAAGAACAAATAAATCAGATGAGCTTTGAAAGGGAATTACTTTTACAGTTTAAATCGTAAATTTTTAATAGTATTTTTGATTGATGATCTCCGATGCTCAGGAAAAAAGTAATATTACATATAAAAATACTCTAAAATGGGGCACGACTGGCACCACTAGCGGGGCACGATTGGCATACGTGAGTCGTCAATTTATTTCCGCCGAGTTTAACAGCTGATTTTCTTAACCTTACTTTTGCGCCCTTAACATTTCGGAGTCGGAGTCTTAGATGTTGGTGAAAGAGTCAGTGTTAATGAAATGGTCTGGTTTTTAGTTTTGATCCTCAATCCTATAAAATGCAAATTTAATGGTAACGTCCAATATTTTTTTTTAAATAAATTTTTCATTAATTCACCGTGCCAATCGTGCCCCACGGGTGGGAAAAATGGGCAGTTTTAGCGGTATTGCACTTTGCATTATAAAAAACAATGCAATATATATTTTATAATAAAAAATAATGTATCTAAATCTTGAGATATTCTACTTTAAGAAGCACTTTTAATAATTTGTATTGGTACAAAAAAGAAAGTACAGGATTCTTTTGAAGTTAGGGTGCCCGTACTGCCCCACCTTCCCCTATGTTTGTTTCTTTCAAAAAAAATAAAACACTCGAGGTGTATTTTATCGATTTTATTTATTCTGTAATATGGTTGTAATACCTATGTTAAATATATATAAGGTAAAAAGGGTAATATAATTATTTTTACCGCTTTGAAATAGAGGTATACAATCTCTGTTGTTAAAAATGCGTTTATTATCGTCTGTTGATTAAAAACAATGTTCAATGGGTTTTAAAAATAGAACTGTACATATAATAGTTCGACGCTCCTCACGAATACTATCATATATCAGATTTATCAAAAAATACTACAGTTCTTTTCATAAAAAATGATCACTTTCTCAGGAGGTTCTATAAAAAAGTTATGGTCCTACATTTAAAAATTTCTTCTTTTTACATGGCCATTGAACAGCACTAGCAGTTTTCAAAAAATCTTGACTGCACCAGTCGATACAAAATCCAAAACATCGCTCTTTATGGTGACTTGTAGGCACTACAAGGACTACAGATTAAAACGACCAAATTTCTCATTAAAAAAAACAGCCCCAAAAGCTTCCCGTTACGAGATGCCAAGCATTCCACCAACCACTCGCTATATCCCCAACTCCACACCACCACCAATATAACCATCTAACCCCTCGACTCTGCTCTCCGTCTGTTCCAGGCTCTGCACGCTGACGCTGACGCGCCTCGTCATTCTTCGGCCCCTGGGCGCCGATCTCGCCTCCATCAGCATAGCCGTGAAGATGCAGAGCTCGAAGCGCACGCTGCGCTCCAACGAGATGGCCATGCCGCCGGGCGGCATGCTGGACACCGAGCTCGAGCTGCAGTTCGCCCTCCAGTATCCGCACTTCCTCAAGCGCGACGGCAACAAGCTCCTCGTGCTCCTGCAGAGGCGCAAGCGATACAAGAATCGCACGATGCTGGGTTACAAGACCCTAGCCGAGGGCGTCATCAATATGGCACAGGTATGTAGGATGGGTTGGGGTTGGATATTAGTTGATTCAAGGATAGATAGATTGTTTGTACAAAAAGAAACAGATACGTAGTATTGCATGTTGTATAGTTTAAAAGTATCACATTTGGTTCTTCTTGTAATAGAATAGATCAAATCAAGTTCGTCGGGGGCTTTACGTATTCAATTGCACACAATGATCGTGACGTTATGAAGGAACTTTAGAATCCTATAACTTTTTCAAATATAATTTAATTTCAAAAATTCTAAATGCATTGTACATGGGCTTACGATTCCTACCAAATAAATGCATGCCGATAGAAGAGCATTTTTTTTAAACCAATTCTATTTATAAATTCAAAATCAAATAAAACAATGTCGTGATTCTGATACTAACATTTAAATAACCATTGATTATACGATAAATAAAATAATTATACTTATATTTCATTGCTTTCCGAATTTTTGCTGGTTTATAAAAAATGTTTTTATTGCTGTTTTACGGAAAATTGCTTTTTTAACTAATTTTGCTAATGGAATTTTCTTGGCTCAAGTAAATAATTATTGCGCTCGCTGGAAAACTACCGGCTCTGGTTATTCATATTTTAATATATGAGTTCTAGTTATTCTGGAAAAGATTTTACTTTAAAGGATTTAATTTATTGGTTTTCCAGATTATTTAATGGACTTTTACAAAAAAGAAGCTGATATTAACAAAAGATTCGCAACAGAATATGTGTTGATAAATTGTTTTAAATTTAGAATACGTAGACAATTATATATATGTTTTATTTAACATTTGATATGTACAAATTATTTATGCAAAAGTAAAAATGTAAAATAAGCACTGTCATACAAAGTACATCTTTTTATTTATTTTAATATTCTCTCGGTCTTTTTCTTTTACTACTTTCGTCAATTTATTGTGTGCATGCATTACTGTTTTATGATCTCTTTCTACTTCACTTTATCACCATTGCGTCACGATTTATGGACTTTATGTTTTACTTTGAGTCTTGTCCGCCTTTCCCTTTTTAATTTGTAATGCAGTTTGCTGAGAAGACAACATATGTAAAACTATTGACAATCCAATAAATATTAAAGTTGTAACAGGACGGATGTTTCAAACTTCTAGAATCCTATCTTCACAATTTAAAAAAGGGAAATTTCAACTCTATATAATTTTGTTATCCCAACATTAAACAATCTTAATCAAAGTCAAACATGTCTAGGTTATTAAAACAAAATTCGAATTGTAAAGTAGCTCTGTAAATTAGTTCTATAGAGAAATTAATTTTAAACGGTTTAGTATTAACATTAAACTTATATTACATTTAAAATGATAATGGTGGTTTTAAACTTAATTATATTCTTAGCTTAATAGAAAAACATATGATTAAAAGGCAATATTTATCATTTCTTATCAAGCGATGTTCTTTTTAAATGAAAATATCAAACACTTAATAATTTGCATTCTCCTTAGGGAATCGATATTCTGTGCTTTTGTCGTAACTTTACTGCATTAAAATATAGGTCACGCCGCGCATTCGATTAATTACAAAACCGTCCGTTCGCCAATTGTAATAAAGCGGTTTAATCTAGTATACTAAAAAAATTAATTAATTATTCGCATAGGCAAAGAACATCTTATGAAAGAATTAAGTTTTCCAATATTTTGTTCTAGATGATTTTCATTACTCCAAAAAGTAAATAAATCAATAAAATATTTAGGTTAAAAAATTATTCATATTAAATAGTAGTTTGACTTATTTTTCTGCTGGTTCTTATCGTAGATTTGTCGACGTGAATTGGAACTCATAAATCATAAAATCAATTTAACTAATGGAAAAATCTAATTTCACGTTTTAACAATTTTTAAAAATGGTGAAAAAAGATACAAATATATTTTGATAAAAAATCAAGATTTAAGTAAAAATTAAGAGAATTAATTATTATTAATGTTTTTCACTTTATACAGACGGAAATTTTTATTAAAATGCTTAAGATTTTATAAATCCTTCATGTTCATATCATTTTTATAGACCCCCAACAATGTTTTACCTTGGGCTGGCATAGGCCAACCATGGGCGTCCTCTTTTAAAACCCTTCATCGTATTATAATCGTCTGCATATTTTTTAGTTATTTTTTTATTATTTTTTAGTAAATATTACACATGTTATAAATGTGAAAGCTTATACGTAATTGCAATGAATATTCAAATATCTGAAAATAAATTATAGCTCAGTTTAATATTATTAATATCAGTTACGGGTTCCAAGAAACCCTTAAAATCGATCATTTTCATTACATAAATGTATCAATATCTATAATAATTTATTTTTGATTTCACATTAAACTAATTAATTTATGTTTACAATATTATGCAATATCCTCTTCATAAATATTAATTATTACACTCCATTTAACTCTTTAGCATAATAACCTTTTTTCTATACACGCATTTTTTAACTATTTATTTAAATTTCCAATTTTCTTATGAATTAGAAATCACTATAATGATTTTATAAAAAAAGGTGATCGGAAGCAAGGCAACAAAACTAAAATATATGAATCATCTTTTAAAATGAGAACAATGACATTTTTTTTTCATTTCACATATACGGGCATTACTACCGTTACCCAGATAGCGGGTTATAGGCCTGATCTCTGGTTTATTTTATAACAATATTTACCAAAATTTATCATTTTTTCTATCTAGAAGAAATTGAATTTCTCTGTGTTTATAACTGCAATATCGAAACATCATTAAAACAGTTAGAAAGTATATAAATTAGTACAAATTTTGATTTGGAATCACTAAGTTAAGAGACCACATTTGAGTATTTTCATTGAATTGTTTTAAATAAAGTAAAGGCGTTGATACAAAAGTAGTAATATCTATAAGCGTACAAAACCTAGGTCCCTTAACATTTTTCTAAACTCTGGTAGAAACGGTAACCAACCGTTCGCCAAGTGTTTACCAAATCACAATGATTTGGCCAACGATTTACCCATCGGTTGGTCAAAAATCTTGCTTATTTCGTCACGGAAAAACCATTGTCGTTGGCCAATTGAGACTAAATTTTAAAAATCATAAAAAATGAGATTTATCACGATTTTATAATTAAAATAGTTCATAAAGCATTGAGTCATTGATACAAAATTGCAAAATCACATACATAAAAGAACTTTACATTATAAAAGTAGATTATAATAAATATACTGTTCTCAAATTTTGAGGTTAAATTATTAAATATGAATATGTCAAAGTCAATTGTTAAATGAAATAATAAATAAATTATTAAATTGGTGTATGATTTTTAAAGTTAAATGATAATTACAAATTTATCAATTTATTCAAATGTTTTTATATTTTTGTTAAGGATTGTGGGAGCAGAGAAATGAGAACACTTGTTCAATCACTTTGTAATTCACTATTTAACTTTGCAAAATGATCAACCAATTCACTAGCTTCACGAACTTTCTCTTCAAATTTTCTAATCTTTTTCCTCTGCCGATATTTTTTAGAACGCTTCTTACTGCAATTCATGTTGTATAAAGTATTCAATAATATTAGAAAAGCAGGCAATAAAGTTGATAACACGTTACACAACTTTTGTGTTAAGACGCTTTGCTCCGTTTTATGAATTTTGTAGGTTATACTTTTCACAAAAAAAATCGTTTATTACGTATTTATATTCCTATGTTTCTATTGTTATTGTTATTTTACGTTCGAAATGTTGAATCATTATACAGATAATTGACAAAAATGAAAATATTTGTAATGATTTATATTAGCACAGTTTGACCAATCGTTGGTCAATATTGTCAGTATGTGTTGACCAACAAAATTGACCAATAATTAGCAGATAGGTCATTTTGGTTGGGCAATTTTCCACATCTTCTATAAATCGTCTATAAATTTATAAGCTAAATAAAAAATTCAACTGCACTCCCCTGACAACCAAAACTAAATCTCACGAAACAAAAAAAAATTCCCAGGTACTCCAGAAGCAGATGGACCTGGAGCTGGAGCTGGTCTCGGACAAGGCCGAGAAGTACGGGGGCCACTCGCTGGCGCGCGTCAACGTGGTGGCGCTGAGCAGCCAGCCGGTCGACCACGACAAAAGACTGATGAACGACCCGAACGAGCGACTCTGCCAGGAGTTCAGCGACGAGGAGGAGGAGTTCAGCTCGGAGGGCGAGGCCGAGGGCAGCGACAGCGAGCCCACCCTCGAGGTCCATCGCCGCAAGAGCCGCACCAAGATGCCGGCCAACGCGAGGGTGAGCGCCATTTGTGATTTTTCGTCCTTTTTATTATTTTGGGATTTGAGTGGATTTTGCCGGGTTGGAGATTACGGTTGAAAGAGACGAATTCTTGTAGATAAAATTCTCTGGTGGCCATTTATATATATATATATATATATATATATATATATATATATATATATATATATATATATATATATATACATATATATACACACACATATATATATATATATATATGTGTGTGTGTTTCCCATGTTAAAATAAACAACATAACTGTTATGAGCATAGGTTTCCAATACAGAGCCTGTATCGATGGCTCTTACGAAGAATAAGACATTCGAATTTTGGCTGAAGACTAGAAGATCTCGCGATTTTCCGCCGTCTGACTTTTTCGGGATTTAGTCGGGTAGCCCTATTTTCTTGGGTAAACCGATCATTCTTTGAGTACCAAAATAGTCTAGTACCTGACCTGAAATCGATAAAAAGATCGACCCGACTCTACGAGAGTTTATCGGCAGAACCATAATTTATATATTCTCCTAGTCGACGTGGGAAAATTATGAAAATATTAGTTTTCGTGAAAACTCGTAAAAAGTGTTAGTCTTCGTGTTAAGTGCTGAAAAGTGTAAGTGTAGGAATTGGAAATGTGTTATTCTTCGTAAGGACCATCGATATATTGCATCATGAAATTTTATAAAAATTCCAATATTTTAAAGATATCAAAAATTTTCTAGCGTTTATAAGTTAACATAATTCATTAAAATAGCAAAATATTGTTAAAATTTAATTATTTTGTCTGTAATAATGGATGATACAATGAATGTTAAGAAATATTATAATTTTTGTTAATAATCAGTATGCTGTAAACGATAGATTTAGAATTAAATATTAATTAGACATTGTGAAAATAATAGAAAAAGAATGTATCTTTTTTTTAAGTCTGAAAATGGAAACTTTTTTGTTCTTATCTTATAAATTCTAACAATTATTTTATTTATTTTTAAATCATACTAGTATGAATAAAATAACTTTAAATATCTCATAACAGGATTTCTGTCTAAACGTCTATATTGTATATGACCCTTCAATTATTTGCATGTAAAAGCGAAACCTTAAAAACGTTTACTATATGCCCTATGAGTACTTAACATTTGAGATCTCGCTTACCAAACCAGTTTAAAAAAGCACTTCTTCCCTCCCGGCAATTAAAATAATTGGTTTTTAAACTTCCTAGAACCACAATTTCTCCGAATGTCAAGTGCAGAAATAACACCCATCTCTATAAATACGTTTAAATAAAAATACACCTCGCCACGCGATGCCAAGACGTAATTTAATTCGATTTTAAAATTCTGTGCTTTCAGCAAAGGAATTTGAAGCAGAAATTCATCGCTCTGTTAAAGCGGTTTAGGGTTTCCGAGGAGTTGGAACACGATCAAGAGGAAATTAGTCAGAAAATATCAGGTTGGTCAAATCAATACCCACTCCTCGCGCATCGTGTATCGCTCGCCACTCGACCAAAAGCAAACCACTTCCACCCATCTCCTTCCTCGAGTCTCCCTTACACAAAGACAACAGAAAAAAAAAAGAAAGAATCCACTCCCTGCCTCCAGCACGCTTCACTCGCCAGCATCGAGACAATGGACTCAAACGAATCAAAGCAACTATACGTACGCTATTGGCAACCGGAACAATCCCTCGATCAACTGAAAATATCCTTCCCCTTGGCGTGGCTTGTTACACTCCGCTCCGTGCGATACATTAAACCGCGTCGCAGTCGACCGCGAGAGCGAGAAGACAGCTCGCTTGCATTATTCATCGAGGCGATATAACGAGTTGCGCGTGCGTGTGCGCGTTTCTCTTGCATTCAGGCGGCGAAATGGAAATCGAGGAGCTGTTCGACGAGCTGGAAGACCTGTCGGACAGCGGCCCGGAGCTGGACACGATGTCAGTCAGCAGCACGCCCAAGCCCTCGCTGCGCCCGTTCTTCAGCTCGAGTCGATCCCTGCTGGCGCCCCCGCACTCCGGTAAGTCCTCGGCTGCTCTCGCCACGATCGACGAAGCCCGAGAGTCACACTCGACATGATCATTCGTTTACATATAAATGTTCGTTTTTATTTTTAATTTTTTTTTTTTAAGTTTTTGTATACCTCTTGTCGTCATATCTCATGCTTATACGTATTATACATATTACATATTATATATATTATATATATTGATATATATCAGTTAGTGGTGAAGTTACGAACAGTACATGTATGTCGTACTTTGATCGCTCAAGTCGTTCATACCAAAAATTTAACAATTTTTTTTGTTTTGCAATGATGATGCGCTTTTTCATTTGCATCGAAGACATTCAGTCGCCTGAATTTCTGAATTTTGGATTACGATTGTAAATAATTTGTTCTGGAAAAGCACGGCGATTCGAATCTGTAGTATATTAGACGTCATTTATTCAATGTAACCGTATACAAATTTCTTTGAAGAATTTCAGTTTTTGTCGATTCTGGAAGCCCAAACTTGTTGACATTTTGGGAGAGCGGCATGTCGTAATTGTTGAGATCATTTTTTTTTTAATATTAGAAAAAGTTGAATTTACATAATTTGTTGATATTATCAGTAATATTTGGAGTTTGGAATTTCACGTTTGGAGTTAATGTAAAAGAAACAGTAAACTATTAGTCTTGAAATCTCCAAGCGGAAATCCCTGTAGATTCACGTGCATCAGTTTAAAAGTATATATTCTTGTTTATATGTGGTTTGGCTTATGCTGTGTTCTGTTCGTCTTACGCATTTTTATTTAATACTTGCAGTTACGTATAAGTAGTATTATATGAAGTTTCATATTTAGACTGCGGTATATTTTTAAGAGATAGTTAAAGTTATTAAGTTAATTATCTCTAAGAGGTACATAAAATTACTCAGTTAGCTTTAAGAGAAGAACTATTTTTAGTTTAGAGTAATTAAATTTAGTTCGAAAATGCGTGTAACAAAGTTATTGAACTAATGTTACACACATTTTACTAATTACATTATGTATATTACTTTAGTACGTTGAAAATGGGCATACAATTAAAACACATCCTCAACATTCAGAATATGAAAGTTGTTTGTATTTTATTGGGAAATATTAAGTTAATAAAATATAATTAATAATTTCCTATTACTAAATATAATTAATAAAATTCTACAAGCAAAAACTCTACTTTGTATACAAAATATAAATCAAGGTTTAACTTTTATATAAGATTATAATAACAGTCAAAAATTAATATTACTCAATCAACAATGAATGACTTTTAGATTCTTAATAATAGGTTGTAACATTATCCAATGAATACTAGACGGTTATATCTAAGTTTACTGAAGCATTTAATTTTCCGGGTACTTGAAGGGTTTTTCTTAAAGACTGAAATAAGCTTCGCTCTAAAGCTTCTTTCTTCTGAAAGCTCTAATTCTAGTATTTACTGTATTAGTTTATATTTAAGCTTGTTTAACATAAGTTATACTTTTCATACAAAGAATGAGTGTAATCGAATCATTACTCATAATTCTAAACTAATTTTTGTAAAAGCATTTTTCAAGATACGTACATATAATGTTACAACCTTCATATGTCATGAAAATCAATCTTTATATAGGCAAATAGGTATCGCAGGGTCAAACTGAAACGAATCCACTTTTGAAAATGTCCACATTTATGTAAACCATTTGAAAATTGGACGAACTCCAACATTTTTATTTCTTTGCTAAGCTACAACTGGAGCATATAAATGAGATCTGTAAATCATGCATAAACATATAAATGAACATCTGCTTATAATTTTCTGAATATTTGAAATATGTCATGTAAAATGAACGTCGCGTTATGAATGATAGTTGTTCTTTATTTTCTTATGCAAGTACGTAAACAATCGTAAGCGAATTAGTTCCATCTTGACACTGCATACACCACTTACTTACCAGTAAATTTACACGAACAAATCGACGTTCCTAACGAACTTAGGCAATAGTACATTTCAGATTTGTTGAAAACACTAGTTCGTTTTATAGGCCTCTTATAAAAACTAGCATTTTTTAGATTATCTGATAAAGACTGACGCTTTTTTAGAATTATCAAAAAACTGTTATGATTCATCAGAATCTGAAAGTGCAAGTTTTCGTAGGAGTTAATTAAATTAGAATTTAAAAATTTTACATGAATTTATAGTAATGATATGATAAGAATAATTATGTTTTCAATATGTAACTCTAATTGAAATCATTTTTAATCGTCTATCGATTTTTGTTTTTTGTTATATCGATTTTCAAGACATAAGTTAGTAAAGTAAAATCAATTGTAAAAAAAGTGACTTACCATAAAACCTTCTAAGTAAACTAAAGATTTAGAAAGTATAAACATTTTTTTGTAACTATATTTATTTATTTATTTATGTATTTATTTATTTATTTATTTATTTATTTATTTATTAATTTATTTACTTATTCATCTATTTATTTATTTCAAAACTTTTTTCTAACCCTCTTTCTTCTACAGTTATGGCAATTTGAAGGTGACACATTTTGCACATATTGTAGTTAAATCATTAACGCAACAACACTTTCCTAAGTAGCATCATACAAATTACAAATCGAAAAATATATAAAAACTTAAACATTTTTAACATTTTATACAACTGCCTGCAAAAACAGATAATTCTGGAGAAATTTCATTGACTAGTTTCACTAGTGTTATAAAAAGAACTACTATTACCCTCTAAAAAGAACTACTATTTCTTCGAGAAATCTAAAAAGCACTAAGTCATCTTCGTAAAGAGCGCCGAGCAAATTACGCCCAATGAACAAACAAATATGTCCATCCAACGTATGCGCGAAAGTCAGCGACTCGAAAGAGATCTTTAGCAAGTCCCGCGCGCGACAAAGACGACGACGAAAACAAAAAAAAAAGAACAAAAAAAAGGAAACAAGACTAAGTGAAAGTCGTGGTGGGGGTTGGCTTTGCACTGTTGCATGGTACGATTCGATAGTAGTAACCAGCGAGGAGACAGGGAGCAACGCGGTGGCGGTGGCGTTGGCGCCGGCCGCCCAACTCGCCCCCGGCCAGGCCAAGGAGAAATCGCGTGTCGGACACACGACCCCAGGTACGTAAGAGAGAGAGCGTGAGAGAGAGAGAGAGCGAGAAAGACGACGAGTGTATTCGCTGTGTGTGGAACTGCATTGCCTGTCACGCGTGGAAGTTGTTTGCTGGGATGGCCGACATTTTTGCTGGAAGGGACGAAAAAGTTAACGCAGCAGATATTTTTGCTACAGCAGGTAATAATATACTTTTGCTGTTGTTCCAGCTAAAATGTTGTGCTGTCTGAGCAAGGAAATTTCTAGTCATGCGTGGAGTGGAGGCTTTTTTGGACAATACGGTCGGATAAATGTATCAGCTCATAATGGAGAAGTAGCAATATAGTAAAAAGAAACGCCCTAAATTGATGGAAACACTTAAGTCGCGTTGATAATAACGATAACCTCTATTTTCTGATTAAAAAATGTTAACCCTCTAAGATTTAAACTTAAAAATCATCGAATGAAAAATTTGATTAAATTCAAGGGTGCTATTTGGAAATTGTAAAATGGATCCTTGCAAACGAATTAAAACGTTTTTTATTACTTTTCTGGGTTTCTATTAAATATGACAAATAGCTTACACCTCTCTTACGAGATCCGGAATAGTCCATTTTGATCTGAGCCATACGTTTAGTATGAACTACAACACTGACATAGTAATTCATCATGTAAAACCTGTGTTTATTCAACATTAATGAATATATTCATTTGTTGTCTAAACGCCCAGAAACACGCAATAAATCAATTTTATTGTACGACCGTTTATGGGCCTATACATTTAACCAAATTTATAATACGTTTATGAGACACTGCTTGGAGGTTCCGCACATAGTGAATAGCACGCGAGACGATTGTGTATATATATGAATCTCCGGGTATATATAATGGGTGTGATAAAAGAAAAGTAAACAAGTAGTGTAGATACTCCGAGTGTGTAAATGTGAGAAAGGAAGCAGGCGAGGATATTTATCCTAAATATGGCGTGAGTTTTGTAGTGAACGAACGAATGAGTAGTAAACACATCTTTTCTTCTATTTCTCTTCTATTAGTCTAGCAGGTTGGAAGCACGTAGTTGAGTGTGTAGGTGCGAATTGTTTATTTTATATATCGAAGTTTTCTAATCACAAAAATGTATTTCAAAATTCCGGTTTATAAGACGTATTTTAGAATTGGAGTTAATCCTTCAGTGATTATTAGTAAGTGGGACAGTATTCGTAAAGAACACACATGATTTAAGTGGTTTTTAGAGTTGTTGATTACGAATTCGAGGCCGTAATTGCGAAATTGATTTGTTTGATTATAAGTACGTCTTCACAATAGGGAAGTTTGAAATACGTCTGTATGGATTCGATATTTTAAATATATAATAACACTTAAAAATCTAGTCTTCTATAACGGATTAAAAACATTTCTATTTTTATATGAAAATTGAACTTGAGGCTTTAAAACGTTCAAACCGTTAATAATGCATTTTTAAAACATGCAGAATGATTGAACTATTTAAAGTGAATAATTGAACCATTTTATAATTGCTTGTTATGAAAAATGTCCATCAACAGATGACGTTAATTGAATTCATGAGTCATCTAAGAATTATAATTGAATTATGCGCCTTTGTACAGTATCTCTTATATAAAAATATATTGCCCATTCAAAGTCGCAATAACGCTATTTATGACTGAAAAAGTCATTATTTCAAAACGTATAAATACACGTTTTTCGCTACCGTAGAATATTACGTACACATTGCATTTCTCTGGTAATATCAGTTCTTTTATACTTTCATATTTGGCAAGCTATCAAATTAAATAGTGGGATTCTTCCCATTCATTTAAAATGAAAACTATATATTCTCGCAAGTTTCATTATCTTTTATAGTCTCTTTAGTATAAATAGACCACCATATAGATATCTCAAAATATTAAAGTTGTTCCAAATTTTTATCTTCACGTAGAGGTTATTATGATTTTTAAGTGTTAGTATTTTGGTTTACATTAAACGTTATCTTTTATTTCCGAGTTTTATTAAAATCAATATACTTACAAATTTATTTGTAAAATTAACTTTAAAGCATAACTTTTTTACTCTTTCTTCTCTCAACCCATAGTTACTGTTCTTCTGTTTTCTGTTATAATATTAGTTGTTTTATTAATTTATTTTAACATTATAAAACAATGTGATAGGTATTTGAGAATATTCTAGCATACTTTAAATTTAACTTTCAAGGAAATGTTATCTTAAATACGCTTGATTTAAATTTAAATAGATTTCATTATGCTTGATAATTATAATTATATTGTCTAGAAATACTCAGAATGGCCTTTGATCTCAACCGTGACTATCTACTTTTATGAAAATTCATAATTTATCTATCACTATAATTGAATTGTATATTTTTAGTATAGCTTAAGTAAAAAAAGGGATTTTGGTCTGAAATTTAAAAAGCTTACTTTGTTTTATTAAACGGGACCGTTGTAGTATGTATAACTATAGTGCAATGAGCTAACCAAGAGTTTTTAAAGGTAAAATAATCCTTTTTGTAACCATATTAAATGTTATAGTGATGGACCTAAGCTCTTTTAATAATATTCGTCTAGAAGTGCACTATCAATAAGCTTTCCGAATTAAGAAATAAATTAATTTTATGACCTGAACGGCGCATAATCTTTGTAGTCCCGAATACTAAACAGAATTAAAAGACCATACGAACAAAAAAATATTAAATTATTAGGTGCAAAAAGATTCCGGCTTTTATAAGTTACTCTTGTATATAAAAATAGTAAAAAAATATTTCCTTATTAATAATTTAAATTTTTTAACGAGTAAGTCAGTCTGACTTATTAAAACAATCGTCATGCACAAACATCAACAATAATAATATTAAAATTTTAAAAGTTAAATAGAGCTTAAATACGCTGCTTTACTTACCTTACGATGGCCATTTACTTCAGATACATTTTATATATTATAATGTTAGGCGTTAGATCGCATACAATTTATAACTTGTTAATCCGCTAAAGCTCTTCTAAAAATACACGATTCAATTAATGCAACATCGCGCAACTTCCTCAAAGAACAGGAATAACGAATTATTCCAACAAAAGGAAAGCATCAGAAAACGGTCAATGCCCATCCACATCGCCGTTTATGCAAATCTCGCGCTCAAAATCTTCTATCTATCCATAATAAACGATCGTCCTAATAATCCCTTCTCCGTCCGTCTAGACCACCCTCCGAGCGTGCTCTCTCATCGATACCAATAGCCAAACGAGAATATTCCTCCGAGCCCGTGACGGCGGGGCTCTTTGCTCACGGCGGAGAGTGGCCGAGGAGAGACGACGGAGGCCCAGTAGCTATAAGGGTTAAGAAAACGAAAGAGAGAGAGAGAGAGAGAGAGAGAGAGAGAAAGGCGGAAGGGCGACGAAATAAAAGACTAATTCGCTCGGAGCGATTGAAGAGAGGCCGTCCTATTGATGAGAGACAATTTTGTAGATTGGAGAAGAAACTCCAGCGGTTGATTGAGCTCGGCGAGCATCAAGCTAAAGAGAGAGAGAGAGTGAGAGAGAGAAAGAGATATATAGTGGAGGCTTTGGTCGTGCGATCGGTCGCTCTTAATGCCTAGAGTATATACGTGAGATGCCTCCGGCGCGTTCAACGAGAGAGAGAAGGACGGAATATATCCACTTGTGAAAGCTGCACACATACACACTTTTCTCTTTCCCTCTCTCTCGCACTCTCTCACTCGCTCGCTCTTTCCATTCTGTGGCCGCGAGCTTTCGAGTTGCTATAGCTATATTACTGCCTCCGCGCGCACGGATATCGACTACTGCTACTCCTCTATCTATATCTTTCTCCCTCTCTCTCACTCCTCGACTTCGAGGCTTTTCTCCTCCGCTCTACTGCGCCGTGCTACGTACGTACACATGCTCTCCTCTTCTTCTTCTTCTTCGCTCGCATTTGCCGGCAAGGGAGGCCTGCGCCGCATTGTTTTGTGTATCGAGACGGAGAGCTTAATGAATATACATCGAGACGTGTCAATTTCCTTTTTTTTTTTTTGAAGTGCGATGCGAGAGCTTTCATTGTTGAGTTTTTCTCTCTTTTTTGTTGCTGTATTTATGGATTTATCGGTTTGAGGAGCAAAGCACTGTGCATTTAGTTCGCGTTTATCGATGCGCGTAAGCGTGTTTGAATTATTACTTTTGATTTTTTCAAAACATTCTGTTTGAGGTTGTTGAATAACGTTGAAGAATATTTTAATTTGATTCACATTCGCACTTTTTTGGTTAGTGTTGTAATTTCAATTTTTGATTTGTAAAATGAAATAATTTCTGTTAAAATTGACACGTTATTGATTATATGCATCGTCTCTTTGAAGAATAAAAAAAAGACCGTAGCTGCCTTAAGTATGTTACAAACCAAATAAAATGCAATTATTATCTGCTATTATACACAATGCGAACAAAGATTGTACAAAATTATACAAAAAAAAAGACTAAAATATATATACACACCTTTATAGCGTAGAATAGCAAATAAAGTATCTTGAAAATCTTGACTTCTTTGTAGTTATTTTTTCTGTTTGTGTTTGTAAAACGTGTTGGTGCGCGTGTTGCGTGAGAGTGTGCGAGTTTGTCTTTTTCTTTCCCCCCCGCAGTAGATTAATTGATAATGAGAGAGCGTTGTATTTATAAATCGCGAAAGCTAGCGAGCAAAAAAAAAATCTGGAGAAAGAATAGCCGTTACCCCGCGTGTGCATGTGCGTGCGAGTACATGTACATTCTGCAAAGTGTTGTTGTCTATATATCTTTCTTTCCACTTCTACTACTATACTGTTCCCTTACTATTCTTCCCTCTCTCTCGCTTTCATGTTGTCTGCCGCAGACTCTCTCTGTCTACACTTATGTACGTACGTATTCTTTTATTCTCTTGGATTTTTTCTTATACCTCTTTGTCGCTGATGCCGAGTTTGCCGCTTATGTTTATATAGTCAATAGCTGATAATATGTCTTCATTTGTCTTTGTTCTATTTATTTTATTTATTTTCGTTGACTTTTTATTTACAATTCATTTTATTCATTTTCTTTAGTAAGAAGAATAATTTTGTATTTTTAATGAAAATTGTACTGCAGTGACAACATTTAAATTGTGAGAACCAATTGTGTTGTCCACATGTTATTACAGATATTATAATTTTTGTAACGAAAAAGCTTTTTTGGATATTTTTTGCGATATTGGCTTGAATTATGCAGATATCGATTTTAAATTGTAAATTTTTATTACGTTTGATTCTGTTATGATGATTTAATATGCACCTTGCTCAATGTTACTAAGCCAGTGATTAACAAGTGTACTAGTTAATCTCACGAAGTCGTGAACCGAAGAAGTTCTTCACTTCACTCTTCATTCACGTCGTAAGACAAAGCATAAAATTTCTCCATTCAAAGACATACTCCATTCCACTTGAGTTTCATTCACGTTTTATAGCACATACTAACACAGCTCCTAAATTTTCAAACTTACTTTCTATTAACTGGAAAAAGTGACTAAATTTTCATGTACTCTGTTGGAAAAATTATGTTCTTAATCCTGCACGTTATTACATCATTTTTAATTAAACTAGTTAATTAATTAATTAATTTAATGAATGATAATAAACTTTTAAAGTAGAATTTTTTATACATATCTTTAAAAAATTGATTTGTTATCAAATAACGTAAAGGAAAACAAAGTAAAAATTATAAATAGATTTCTCTTATGTTAATTATTGGATTCAAAACTACAATTGTGATTTGATAAATAAAACGTACGTTTAAGTAGATAATGTCCGAGTTCGGAAAGACGCCACATCGAACTTGAATTCGCAGCTACCTCGAATATAAAACTCTTCAAATGTATATATGCAAAGCACATTAATATACCAAGCAAATATTTTCATACGCAAGAAATGCATGAATTTTTCACCAATTCGCCATCTGCCTCTTGTGCCATTAATTACGCAAAAGCACAAAATTTTTCCAACAAACTTCACTCTTCAATCTCGTTTCTCACTCAAAAACTCGCGCGCTTATCGCCTGTGTCAACCTATTTATATTCTGCACAAATACACCTTATACCACTGAGAAAATGATATCAAAATTGACCACTGTCATAAACCTCCCCTTACAAACAAATACCGTTCTCTCTACAAACTCCGCCTTTACAACCTTCTAAACATACGATATATTCCTATCGTACCCCTTAAGGGGACGCCGGATATCTATGTCCTTGTCTAATTGAGTTTTCATTCATAATTTTAAGAGAAATCATTTTTTGTTTTAAATAATAGTTGTCCTCGCTTCGTTTTATAGTAATCTAAATATATGTCCAACCTGTATTCATATGATTGTTTTATTTTCGAGAAAACTTTGACACACTATGAGGGCCAACTACGTGGAGATTAACCTTTACATACTAAGTTTGTCAAAGTTTTCTCTAAAACAAAACAATCATATGAAACCAGCTTGGACATATCGACGCTCCGTACGAAGACTAGCACAGCTCAGAATTCTCAAAAACAGCTAGTTCTTTTCCAAGACCTCTTATAAAACTAGCACTTTTTAGATCCTCTAATAAATACTAATATTTTCTCAGAACCTTTGAAAAGATGATAGTTTTTGTCTGAGAACCCGAAAACTCCTAGTTTCGTAGGAGGATGTTGATTAAAACTGTTGTTTTTGAGAATTCTGAGTTGTGCTAGTCTTCGTACGGAGCGTGGATATAATTACGTTACTGTAAAACAAATTGGGAACAGCTATTATTTTCTCATTAAACAACTTACTTTGTAAATAAATAACGAAATACATGCGTAGAATAGTAGGAAACTACTGTCGGTATCCGACGTCTCCTTAAACTCCACACCCCTCCACTACCGATATAATTTTCTCAGTCCCCCCACACCCACACTTCACACGAACCCTTCGCAAAAAGGCCAAAGGAAAATCGCGAATCCCCCAACACCACTCCTACGCAATCCAGACAGCCGATCTAACGTACCGCCGAAACGTGCGTATCCCGCGGCGGCTCCGACCCTTGTTGCAGAGCGCGGCGTGGACCGGCAGAGCGACGACAGCTCGCGCCGCGCCGACAGCGACTCCCACCCGGAGAACTGGACGGACCACGAGGCCAACGACAACAACGCGCCGAACAACAGCGCCCTGGCGAGCTCCCCGCCAAAGTCGGCCAACGAGCATCACCATCAGCAGCAGCAGCACGGCGGCAAGGAGAAGAACGAGGGTGGGGATAGGAAGAGCAGGCTCTTCGCCAGGGATCGCGGAACACCGGGGAGCAACAAGACGAAGAAGCACAGCTTGAGCGTGGATCTCAAGCCGGCGAGCGATCTCAATAGCTCGGAGGTGAGGATGAGGGAGCGGGGGTGTACTGAGATGTGATGAGTGGGTACTGATGTGTAGAACGGTAACGTTGTCATTGAAGAATTTATTTACAGATTTAACTTGACATTATATTACGAAAAATAATAATTTTTGAACAATTACTGTGTCGAATTTCAAAAGCATGCAGATCATAAAGGCGAAAGTCTGTAATTTCGAAAATGGTCAGGCACAACGTTTCAAATAGTATAAAAAGTATACGCTGTCGACTACCTATACATTCGCACAAATATTTTTCTACAAATATGAGAATAATATAATTTCGGTTATACGAAGTTCTACTAAATATAAAATGCTTCTTTAAACATTAGTTTTTTTTTGTGTTTTCGACAATATGGTTCTTCTAATTTTAAATTTCGACAATGTTTAATTGTTCATTCGAAGTATTGAAATTCGACACTTTGCTGCCAGGGTAAAGTTGACATTCTACATATCGGTACCCACTCCAAGTGGTGAATTTGTGTTCTGTGATATTTTATTTGATGACTCGGGGGGAAATGGTTCAAATTGCGGTTGAACAGTAACATGAGAAGTAGCAGCTGAGAAACTGTTCAGTCTTTTATTGATATTGTTTTTCTGGATTTTTTATGTAAATCAATGAAACAGGGAGTATTGGTTTTTAAATTACTGCAGGTCAGAATTTCAAAATGATTTAAGAGAAGGACACTTTAAGCTATTAAATACAGTTTTATTCAACTGTATGTACGAGTTTGTTTCGCGAAGTTATGAGTATTTTAGTGTATAGTGTCTCATTAGTCCTATGTGCAAAAGCTCATAAAACATCTTAGTAATGTAGAGAAAGAAAAAAAAAGTATTAGTAAACTATTCGATCCAAGGGTTAATAATGTTGCGTATTTCATGTGAGCACTATAATATTTTCGGTTTACTTGTTCTCTATAAGTGTGATTACTTTTTTATGATATCACTGTCAAATAAAGTATCTTCCCAGGTGGAAAATTAATCTAGAACTATGTGGAGCTATCTAGTTTGCCGTGGGAATAATCGAGGGCCTCGATAAAACTAGATAATTTTCTACCAGGGTTAGGCTACTATAATTAATTTCTATATGCTCGGCAAGCTACTGAAAATAAGCTAGTTACTTGTATTCCTTTATTTCAATTTTAATCGATAGATAATTAACAAACGAGGAGAGTGTTACAGGTGTAGGAACCGGATTCTGATGAGGCTTCATTTGCTGTTTTCTGGCACTTGAAAATGAAGTGTATGCCCTTAGCTTGTTCCAATGTAACCTTGTTCTCGAGATATAAGCCAATTAACCTCAATAAAATTGCGTGATATTTTAATGAAAAATGGTACATCTACTACGCAAGATAGATGATTCAAAAGTAAATAAAAATAGATGCAAAGAGTTTGAATTTCAGTGTTGTTTAATATAAAAGATATTAATCTGTTCTATAGTTATTAACTTTGAAAGAAAATTATATAATAAATAGTATATCAAAAGTCGAGCGTTTAAGCTCATTTAAATTATAGATGATTTTTATTAATCTCTTCAATTGTTTATAACATTGAAACAAATTAATATTTTTATACAAAACAAAACTAAAATTACAGTTATTTTCGTATACTTGTATTTACCTTTGAATCACTTTTCTAGCGTAAACATCTGCAGAGTGATAATTAGAAGTAGAGGTACAATTAGTAGAATAAGGATTCATAGGAACAAAATAAAGGGATTAATTAACTTAAATTTAGAAGCTATAAAACATTTCTTAAATTCTGCGGGTCAAAATATGTTTCCCGCACATATGACACTCTTCTAGTAAAATCTATCTTTATTTAACCATCTTTTTTGTTTTTCATTGTTTTCAAAGTCATGGAAAGTCAAGGTAAACCGAAAAATAGAATTTTAAAGAATGTGTCACGTGAGCATGCGAGAATGTATTACAGCATCCTGTTAGGCAGTACTATAGTTACCTTACAACATGCAAGCTAACTAAAAAGCATGTACGACGTCAGTCACGTGGGATAATATTCGAAATTTTTTTTATTTATCTATATGACCTTAAATTCTTTTTTATTTTGTAAATATGACGTAATAAAAAGATCTTTATTAAATATTACATTTTCATAAATATATATTGATTAACGAAATGAAAAGCTCACACGAGAACATATAAGTTCCATATGTATTTACAATATTAACATACATTTTGACTAAAACAGATAAGCTTATTTACTGTAGCTTAGCGAGCTCATTGAAATTCATTTTAATGTATTTGCCTAAGATATCCTAATTTGCGGTAATTTTTGCACTCATCATATTTTAGTTTTATCAGGTTATGTTTAACAACTGTCTCGATGAGTCAGGTAGAAAATAAAATTCTTAATTCGACGTTTCGGCAACTGCTTTGCTGCCCCCCTCAAAACTTATATTGCCCCTGATAGTGTCACATGTTTTAATATCATAGCTTACGCATATCGTCCTAAGCTATGATATTACATGTGACACTAATGTGTCATACAAGATCGGAGGGCGGCAAAGCAGCCGTCGAAATGTCAAGTTAAGGTTCTTATGTTCAACCTAATGGCATCAGTTAAATACCTTCAATTTCATAATAAATAATTTCTTTCTATTATAACAATGTACTTTACTTAGAGTGAAAAGAAGAATCTTTAAAATCGACATATTACAAACTTTGAAATATCCAGTTGATTTTGATATGCAGAAATCAATCTATAATGATGCTTACAAAAATACTTATGACATACTCTGTGATAAGAAGAGTGATAACGTACATTTCACAACAAACATCGAGTAAAAAATATTTTATAAAATTGAGTCATTTTAATTCGCGGCAATTACAAAAATAAAATATAGATTACACTGTTTCAACTAATAAAATATTCTATCCGCGAAAAGTATACTACTCAAAATAAATGAGAATGATTTTTTTATTTTCATCGGAATGTAGCACATGAAAGAAAAAAAATATTCTTTCAATATAAGGTAGTGGACCCGGTTCTCGATAGGTACCCAGTTGTCGATAACTCGAAGGAATAATACGATTTTAGATATATTTTGAGCAATTTTTCGGTACGAGAAAATTATTTCTATATTAAGAATATATCACTGAATAAATATTTTGAATTATAAAAACTCAGTTAGCGCTACTTGTTAAATAGAAATTCACACTTCTTGACACTCTCAGATTTGATGAGTTTCTCGACGTTTCCTTAATCACGACCGTAACAAACAGTAAACTTTAAAGTGACATTTTTGTAATAAATAGAACGTTTTAAAAAACTATAAAGCCAAGATTAGCTTTAAATTCAACAAAATAAGCGTAATCAAAAAGTTAAATTTTGATTTATTTACTTATAATTATTTAATTCATATATCGACAACTCCGTCTTAATTATGCGTACGTACCCAGTTGTCGATAGTCAGATAATATATACAAAATACAAATAAATTTTTCTTTAAATGTTATTTCAATGCTTAAAAATACTTAAGCACTACTTTTAATTAATAATTATGTATTTATAATAATCAAAATGTGTATGTTATTCAATCAAGTTTTGACTTAACCTAGAACCTAACCTGAATAATGGGCTTGTTGGTATATCGAGAACTGGGTCTTTTGCATCTATCGAGAATTGCTCCGACTCGTAAAATGGTTATCGACAACTGCTCCCTCGGATTATTTTTTGGTTTATTGAATTTAGAAGTAAAAATTACGTTAAAATTTCGTCTTTTTCGAGTTATTTGCTAAATAAGTATATTAATTAATAGTTGAAAACAAAAAATTTCAATTTTTTTTAAATTAAAGCATTTTTTATAGCGAAATAAGTTGAGTCTGTTACTAAGCTATCGAGAACAGGGTCAACTACCTTATGCTGTTTTCTTTCTTATCAAAGCGTATATCAATAATAATATCTAAGAACTTTATAAATACAAAAATACATAGTACTCAATTTACTCTAAAATTTCGCCCTAATCTATAACCGATCAAATCATAAATCCCCGTTTCGTTCAGCCGAGAAAGGCCCTGGTGGAGCAGTTGAGCCGAGTCCTGCCGGACGACACGCTGCCCGAGTCGGTGGCCCTGGTCTCCCTCTCGGATCCGGGTGGCGCGGTCCTGGCCGCCCGGCTGCAGGAGCGCAATCTCCGCGTCCTCACCACGGCCTCGCCCGCCGACGTGCGCGCGACCTTCACGTGCCTCATCGCGCGGATACAAAAGTTGTGAGTATTCCGTTACACGTATTGTCCAAAAATGAACTCGTTTTATTTCTACGATGGATTTCATTGCTGTGTGTGTCTGCTGGATTTGGTGTTAATTATGGAATTGCGATGAAGTGTCGTTAGAAGAGTTAATTGTGTTTAACTCATTAATTTTAATCGACTATTTAGGAATGGATTGCTTTATTGATTAGAATATGAATGAATATTATATGAATAAAAATTGAATTGATCAAAAGATTCTTCTTGTGTCTTCTTGATGACTGGAATTAAATATTTCCTCTCAAGATTGACAGAAATGACAAATATTAAATTTGGATATTAAATTACTTTTCAACGACTTCAAAATCATAAAATAAATTATTTTGTAGTATTTTATCCAGTTTTGAACTTTGAAATACAAGTTAATAATTAATTTTTAAAGTTTTATTTGATGTTAAGTGGCAACATTTAATTTAAATAAGAAATTTTGAAAAATCTAATTTTTGATTTTAAAAGAGCAGTTATATTAAACCTACAATATGGATTTTTATTAGTTAATAATTATATAGATTTATTACCTTTTTTATTAAAAAAAAAACAATAATAATACTTAAATAGTCGATTGGGTAAGTGGACTGTTCAGAATCGTAGTGGAACAAGTTAATTTTGCAAACTTTTATGACCTTTCACAAATTTACGACGATATAAGATCATAATTTGATTGATTTATTTATAGCCTTCGTCGTTAATTATTCACTACAAAATAAATCTATTATTATTAGGTACTCCGTTTTATACTTGCTCAAATTACTTATGGTTCCGAGCGGTTCTGAAATAATAACCATTTAAATGAATAAGAAAACAAACGAGTTAAAAGAAACACCGAGCAATACAAAACACTTTAAATTCATAAAAATACACTCCTCTTCAATTTCCCGCATTCCAACGAAACAAGAAATCCATAGAATGAAAACAACTACAACAATTCCCGCCCAATTCAACACCAACACCAACACCCAACCAAACAAAACCTTTCACCAATTTATACTGAGAGAATGGTTCAGTTAGGCTTGCCGAAGTCGCATTGCTAAGTTTGCGGAGGCCATAGTCTGTCATTCTTACTGAGGAGTTCGGTTAAAACTGCGAAACGGTTCGGCTGTTTTGCCGGATGTGTATTAAAAGTGATGTGTGGTGTTGCGCTTTATTGTAGCCTCATTATCACGTTTGTGATAAGGTAAAACAGAAGAAAGGTTAAAGTAGAACATCGAAAATGTAACTTAGACTAACTAATCATATATAAAAAGGTAAGAGTAAGAAAAAAATAAGAAATTCATTAAAATATTGATTATTTGTGAAAAAGTGAGGTTAGGCGACTCAGCTGGCGAACTTGTTCCGCTATTCTTGCCGTATACATACTACCGAACTCACTTCGGTCAAAACTACCGAACAGTTCAGCAAGTCTGACCGATGTATTCTCTCAGTGTACCTAATACACCTCAAAGAAAAGAAAGAAACAAGACCCAACACCCAGCACTAAGACACTCACGCCTCCTCTCTCCCTGCAGCTGCAACAGCTCGGCCAAGCCACCGGCGCCGATCAAGGTCGTGATAGCCGGGGGCGACGGCTTCGTGAACACGGTGCTGCGCCACTACGTCGACCTGCTGAGCTTCAGGCCGCCCGACTGGCAGAGCTACCTGCGCTTCCTCATCGTGCCCCTCGGCTCCAACGGCCTCTCCAAGTATCTCGCCTCGATCGACGCCAGGTACGCCCTGCTGTTCGGGGACGAGTGGCGAGAGCTCGCCGAGCGCGAGGGGGCCAACGCGAGCGAGAGCGCCGCCAGGGTGGCCGAGTACCTGGTGACCTCGGCCTCGACCCTGCTGCTGCCCATCGCCGAGGCCATGGTCACGTACAGGTGAGTTGGGGGGGTTGACTGAGATTTATACATTGAAAAAAAAAATTGTTAAGTCTAAGTAAACGTTTCCTTGAATCGTACTAAGAAAAGGTTTACTTAAATAAAGTAAATATTTCTTAAATTTAGTAAATATTTATTGAATTGATGAATACCAGTCTAAACATAATTAAATATTTACTATTATCAAATAAATCTTTTCTTAGTACGATTCAAGGAAACGTTTACTTAGATTTAACAAATTTCTTTTTCAGTGTAGAGGGTGGGGGGTTGTGAGGGGAGAGTACGGAATGAAGGAGGCAGAGGTTTGACGGAACGGTTGGGCATCGGATAGTGGTGGAGATGATGTTTTTAAGTATAGCTCGGTTTAAGTATGTAATGGTTAAACGGACGGTGGGTAGATAGTATATGATATTGAAATGTTTCATCGGAGGGTGGTGCAAGATTATGGATATCTTGAGAGAATAAATGCCTTCGTATTGTAGACATGTTGATCAGGATAATTGAAGAGATACGCGTAGTCGAAGTTTTGACAAACTTTTTATGTATATCAACACTTTCGCTGCGGTATGAGTTTACCGATGACTCGTACGATTTTCAGACACATATTTTTGTGAGTCAAATACTTAAAAATAAAGAGATAATCATTAATTGCGTTTCAGTAATGTTGTAACTAATATATAAATAGAAAAGTAAAATGTACTTCGGGAGCTTTTCAGACAATGAAAAACATACTTATTACTAAAGTAAAGAGTTTGTGAAAAATGACGATTTTTCCTGCCGCGGCAAAAATGTTGAAAAAATCAAAATGTTTTGATCTATGATTCTTGAAAAATAAGGTAATAGCTAAGTCGTACAGACCGAACCATATTCTTGAAATACTTGAATTTTATGATTGTTCGTACTATATACTTGGTTATTTCCTTAATCATTTGAAGTTTTAAATATTGTTTTAAATTACTAAAGTTAGGTTTTCGACCGGTCTATATCCTGAAATAGAAAATGATTGTTTCTGATTGTTAAAGACTAATATAAAATTAAAAAGTTAGTGCATTAAAAAATTACAAAGTTATTAATATTGTCTCTATAATATACAAATAATTCGAGTATACTTTTTTTCTTGATTTAAATCAAGAAAAAAGTATACTCGAATTATTTGTATATTATAGAGAAGAATGTTCTACAAAATATCTAATACATTACTTTTTAAATATTTGTATTTAGTTCTATTAGTTCAATCTATTAGTTACTTTTAAAGTTTTATATGTTAACTATTTCGCATATTTGTCAGATAAGGTACGTTAAACATAAGGACTTTGCGACATAAGTTCCTCGAATAATAAAAGTAAAAAATACAAACACATTAATTAAGCTCGGTCTTCACGAGCAAGCAAAATCGCCCATCTCACCACTTTAACGACTAAGAGATCTCAGAATAAGAAATGTGACAAAAATCAGAAAAAATCAAGAGGGAAAATTCGTCTAATTCGTACTCTTCCTATAAAAATAACACAAATCTACTCTAATCCTTCACCATCAACAATACACAAATCCATCAATCTACAAAAACATCTTCCACCCTCCCCAGAGAGACGGACGACAGCAGTCAGATCTTCGTGCCGTTCGTGAACGACGTGCGGGTCGGCTGCCCGGACAGCAGCGCCTCGGCCTCGGTCGACCTCGACGAGGCCAGCTGCCCGACCTCCTCGGGCTCGCCGCCCTCCCTGCCCCCGGCTTCGCTGCCCCTGGGCCCGCCGCCAGGTCGCCTCACGCCGCCCAGCAGTCCGAACGTCGGACAGCCGCGCGACGGCTGGGAGCCCGTCGAACTGCAGCTCGACTACTGGGGCAAGCCCACCCTCGGGGAGAAGGGCAAGAGCTCGCTCAGACAGGCCTTCAGGGTGCTCCACGTGCAGAGGCTGCCCGCGCTCGGCGAGCCGCCCGGACAGTGTCTCTACATGAACTACATGACCAAGGAGAAGAAGCAGAAGAGTGAGTGTTGAGGGGGTTTGATTTTACGGGGGGTTTTGTCGATGGTTAGCGAAATAAATGACTGTGTTTTTATTGGGAGTTGTTTTGGTTTGATTTTAAGCTGGCGTACAGCGACGGGATTTTGCGCACGGGGTGGGCAGGGGATTGTAATTGAATTGAAAGGAATGGGAGTCGAAAGAGAGAGTTCATTTCAATGGGGATTTTGTATTATTTGTATCTTAAACTGTGTTTGTATTAATATCTGAAGTCAGAAAGTGATATAAATTTCTAAAAATAGGAACATTGATAACATTTAATAAAAGAGTTTTCTGTTTAATATTCTACAGGAAAGAAGATGTTGTAACATATTTTGAGAAACCGTTTGACTTTTTATGTGGGAGCTTTCTTTGAAGAGTAATATATGCGTAAAGAGTAATCTATGCTTTCATTCAGAACTTTTTTTAATACCTTCGCGCCATTGGCTGCTATGAATATAAATATTAATACTTTTTACTGCAATTTTTATGAAAAATAGTTAAAGATACGTATTTTTAAATTAAAAAGAGATATTCCATATAGAGTTTAACTGTAAAGGTCACGATTCTGTAAAAAAGAACATGAAAAGCGGTTTGTTATGCTTTCTATCCACACAAGTGTAACATGTTTTAGAAACCTATTTTATTGATTATCAATATTTTACGACAGTTGATATATAGTTTTTTGTTTAATATTCTACAAAAAAGAAGTTGTGTACCCTTCAGGTAACATACCGTGCTAGAGGGCTAAACACCTTTTTTTAAATGCCTAAAAACAGTTTCTTTATGGTTGAAATGGTAACCACCTTCAATAATTATAATGCATAATAGCTGATCATGAAATAAGTTTTCTGAATTCATTGCTTCATCTCGATAAAAGCCCATATTCCTTTGATTACTTCGAATATGAATTTATCATGCAAATAGTCAGCCAAAGTACTCTTTTATGAGATTTTAATAACAGTAAAATGCAAATCAGCTATAAAAATAATTAGAAATCAACCGTAAGTCTTTCCACGCCTGCATTAAATCGTATTTGTTTCAGTAATGAGGCTTGGCAAGAAGAAGGAGAAGGAGAAGGAAAATGAGCCAAAGAGCCAGCAAGTGGACGGCGTGACACGGCTAATCTGCTCGGCAAAGACTCACAACATTCCACTGAGAGGTATAAAAATGATACTCGCCACTTGCTGTTTTATACATGTGTGAAGGGTTAAATGTCGGGTAAATTTAAAACAGTAATCAAACGTCAATTACGCTAAATATAAACTCACGATAATTTATATTATGCTTGTCATGAAAATTACATAAATCCACTTTTTATTATTGAGCTTCGTAATTAAAATTGACATTACAATTTTATTTTTAACATGGCTTCAGTGACTTTTACTAATTTATAAATATAATTAAAACTTTAAGAAAATATGCTTGAATTATTTAACTTTTGATTGCTGTCAAGAAATCGTAAGATCAACATCTAAATTATTAATAAAGAATGTTACAAAATGTTTGTTTAACACGAGCCTTATACTAGTTCATAGCAATGATTAAATAGTTCTAATTTATATATAACATATAAAATTTATATAAAAAAGTACCCCGAGAAGAAGACTATAACAATTCAGAATTATCTACTTTTGTAAAACAAGCAAGTAACGTAAATGTTCCATGAATCAAATTTGAATTCGATTATTGAATTATAGTTTATCAACCTTTTCAATCAATTTTTGAAATGTATGAAAGGTTTTTATTTTCATATTAAGCTATTTTGTATACAAAAATCAATTAAAAAAATTATTGATATGTCATAGTCTTGTTTCGTTTATAAAAAAAAATGACAGTGATCAATTAAAAGAAAAAACTAAGATCAAAGCATGCAAATTTAATTTTCAATGCAATCACTAACGTAGCAAAAGACACTTTTCCTCTTATCTACTACAAGTACATTCATAAAACTTAAAATAGTAAAACTGTCAAGCCACCTTAAACGTCTACCTTAAAAATCTAAAATTTCAAAGTCACCAAATTTCTCTCAACAAACTTTCAACAATATCCATTCCTCAACTAAATCGCTTGATACACCAAACACACACGGGGCGAGGGCCACGTGTAGCCGAGCTCGCGCCATATATATATATATCAATTCGCTAAATCAATGTTATCACTGAAAACACGTACCCTGTATATCCCCGGCAGTGAGCATCGACGGCACGGAGTGGTACGGCGTCAAGTTCTTCCAGCTGTCGGCCCAGTGGCAGACGCACATCAAGACCTTCCCGGTCGCGATGCTGGCCTACAACACGCAGCAGCAGTCGCCCAGCCTCACGTGAATCCTCGTCGTCGTCGTCGTCGTCGTCGCATCTACGAGCATTCAAGAAGAACGAAAACAAGACGAGAAAAAAGAAAGCTGGCGATTGTAATAACTGCGCAGAGTGTATTCGTACATACCACATATCCGATAACCTTCGAGTTCTTGATCCAAGCGAATGACGAGGTGGTCGTCGTGTGTTTCTTTTTTTGTTGTTGTTGGCGATTTGAAGTCGAGGGTTTCGCGGTTTCGTCGATTGCTTGCGTTGCAGCTTCCAGTGGCTGTAGGCCGTTGTTTTTAAAGCGATGGATGCTACGGTGGTATTAATGTACATTTTCGTTGTTTTTTTTCTTTCGGAGTTTTAAATGTAGAAGGGAGGAGTGGTTTCGCGACACGGTAAAGAGAGGAGGAACGACGAGAGACTGCGAAGGGGAGCTTGTGCCGCGAGAAAGACTTCTGTTGGAGTATTAGTTTTACGAAACTGTAACGCAAGCAAGCGACAAGCTTGTAACTTTTAAGTCAAGATACTAAAATATGTCTATTGCTAAATGTCTCTGAGGCAAGTACGATCGGAACTGTTCTTATGGTTCAGTAGTGAGAGAAAAAGGAAAATGAATAGAATACTCCTAAGGAATATTCAATAGTCTTTTACTATGATTTTAAAACTTACTCTCGATAGGCTACATTTTAATATATTCTGCTGTAGCGTGTTTTTAACAATGTCATTTTTAAGAAAACGTTTTATTTAATTAGTTATTAAACAGATACGTACGATTCGAAGTTCAGTATATTACGTTCGAAACGAAAACGAAGAAAGAATGCTTCAAATCCCCATATTGTGTAAAAAAGCGCTAAGAGTTAACACGGAAAATAAGAAAATGATATGTGATTTTATAAGCTCATTGAGGCAAAGGGGAATCACTTGATAAACAAATTCAACTTTTTTATACCCGACTCAGTTGGTTACGGATATGTTTATTTCTGATATGTACTTGATTCTTTCAAAGGCAAAATTTCCTGGACGACTTTTATAAGGATATTTAAGACAAAAGAGACGAAGCAAAAAACAAATTCTCGTCTGTAAATAGTAAATTCTATTTGCATATCGAAAGCGATTGATTGTACAGTCATTATCGTTAAGTTATGTTCCTAAAGAAAAACTGCGTTGCGCAGAATGAATAAGGAATCTTATGATGTATATTTCTAATATATATGTATATTATATATATATTTCCATTTCAAAGAGTTAGCAAGAGAGATATTAGAGACGTGCAATATTAAATAATATTGTTCTCAAAAGAAAAAGCTCGATGAGTATTGTATATCCGTACGAAAGAAAAACTAAATGAAAATGGAAGCAAAAATCGTTTTTATGTTGGAGAAGTCTTTATTTTTTTATCGTCGTTAAATGTGTCAAAAGTTTCTTACGATTTTTTTTTTATATATTTCGAGCGCTATAAAAAGTAGCAAAGTAAGGCCACGAATCGTCGGTTGCGAGAATCGCCTGAGATTACGATACGACCTGCCTATTTCCTGTCGTTTACTTTTAATTCTGATTTATTTTTTTTTTCCATTAGTCATTAGTGTCCTTAGCAGCGAGTGTGAAGGCCAATTATTTATTCCGACAAATCTGTGAGACTTTACAGTAAATTAGATTTTAAGTAAGGATTAAGTATAATGCTGTACTGCTCCGAGTTATTTCTATTTACCTTCTCCGTTTTAGCGTGTACCTATTTTCATCCGATTTCCAAATAGCAAAAAAAAATAAAAAAAAAAAAGATGTATTAAACCATATTTATACAGGATGTTCGAAGTACTATTGCGCGAGTCATCGTATAAAGCGATTCATTTTCTCTTGATGAATTTTTCAGTTACAAATAAAAGAAAAACATTAGTGACTAATGTCATTAACGACTGCCTAATGCCAAATTGACACAGCGTGTCTTCATGTTTTTAATAACATTTTTTAGATGAAAGTTTCAATAGATTCAGAATGTGTTGCATAAGAAGCAACGATTCTTGCCAAAAGCTGATACGATTTTACTATTTAAAACCTTGGCTCAATTATCACATTTCGCTAGTCTCTGATACATCTTAAACAATGAACTCCCTTTTCTCCGTTTGTTATGCACAAAATGAATTGACTTGTCACGGATTGATTAATTAGAGAGATGAACTGAAATGCGTTGTATACCAATTTTCGCATGAAATAGTTGTAGATACGAATTTGCTTTCTTAACAAAGACTTTTTGAGCTCAATTAATCTTGTCGCTTCGAACTGTGCTTCTCGAGAGACTGCATTCTATTAATTTTGTTTTCTCCTGTATTAGGGTTGCTGGCTCATAATGGTCAGGCGCCGCTACCTGCCATGTATTTTTACACAATACTCAGCTGTCATGCGCCGATAAACGCGAACTCATACTTGTAAGAGCAGATTTTCCTCAATATTTAATATAATTTATTTGCTTAGTAAATCAAACACTGATAACAGATAAGATTTAGATAAGATTATAAATAATCTGAAAAGTGTTTGTGATTCTCTGCAAATCGTAATGAAAACTCTAAAAATTGAAAGCTTGAATTAAAGATCTTTCAAGTGAAGATCGCAAATGCGAATGAAAGATTAATCAAATTCTTCGATTTTGTAATAACGGGATAAATCTGTTCAGTTTTAATTGTCGTTCCGTAAAATGGCTTAGCACAAAGCTTTTTACTAGTGTGAAACAATCACAATATAGAAACGAGCATGATGCGTGTGTGCACTCTATTGCACAAGATTTTCAAAGTGTGTCCCAGTGTGTAACAATCGATAAACAGTTGAAATTACAACCCGAAGTGCGCTACTGTGGTTATTTGAAATAGGAATCTTTATATTTACACCGTACTTTTATTAAAATTAATTTTATTATAAAAAAAGCTGCTATAGTCTGTATTATACTGTTCTTGAGCTAAATTACTTAATAAAAAAAAATTTAAGATCAATGTTCGGTGCATTAGTTTTATAAAACGGATAAAAACAAACAAGTAATGATGAATCAATTAAAACTATAAATACAAGAATTATATTTATCGTGTGGTATAAGCACAATAAAATATACATACAAGCTATTTTCATAGTAATTAAATATTGCCTTGGACATTCGAGTAAACGCTTTCTAAAAACGATTAGCTGCTGTCTGATAAAAATTTCTTGATGTTTGTATTTTTTTTATAATAACTAATGTTACTTCCATAATACAGAATAAAAATGGGAAAAAAGTTAATTTTAAGAAAAATGCGGTGTAACGGAATGCCGATTCTCCAGTAACCAAAGTCGCTTATCTCGGACTTAACTCCGCGGTATTGTTAGCCAGTATTTTTATTCGCAAAGATAGAACGATCGCGAAGGCGTCACGTGAGAGTACGCGACGGTGCTCCTTTCTGTAAAAGTTCCTTGTTCCGTTTTACACTTGGGCACTGCAATAAGACGAATTACTTGTGTCCCAGGAATCGACTATGTTTAAAGAAAAAAAGAAAAGACAAATGCTCATACCTATGTACATGTACGATACCTATAGGTATAGAGATAATAGTCTTTCCGACTGTCCAATAGCAAAAAATAAAACGTTTCGTGGTAGGTTTGGTAGAATAGTTTGAACATTAATGTAAAAGCGTCAAAGAACAATAATATTAGCATTTTTCTTCGCGAACTAAATGAGCAACCGAGAAAAGTATTGTATATAATTTGTTATATATATTACGTACTAATTTTGTCTGTATATTGGCAGGACTGTACGAAATTGTGAATAACTATTTTTTTATAATTTATTCAAAATTTAATTTGAAAAAGCGTTTAGAAAGATATACTTTTCGTTGAAGGCAATAAGTAATTTAATATATTGTGACTGTAGAGAGGCAAAATCTATGTATATATGAAATTATATAACTTTTTTCGGAGTATGCTTTAGTCCCAATCTTCGTATATCTATCAAATCTATATTCACTTTTAACGAAAGAAAATTTTATCGAAACGAATTTCCAGTATCGAAAACAATATAAAGTAAAAATACAACAAAATTGTAGGTATCAAACATTTGTTTTCACATTTATATGAAGCAAAACAGAAAGCGATCTTTACGCGCGCAGTCCCATTATCAAAAAGATCAAAGAGCGATTTGTAATCGGAAGAACATATAGCGCCTGGTATACACATTGTCCGTACTTCCTTTCGCATTCTAGTCACTGCAAAATGACGTCTCGTCTTTCAAAAGTTCGAAGAATATGAAGAAGCGTAGAAAATGAAAATCTACGGAGCAGAAGTACATAGAGGAAGTGATAAAGTAATTAAATAATTTAAATGATGAAAGATACACCTATAAATGAAGAAAATCATAAGTGTGTCAAAAAATGCATCGATATTCTCATGGTAGACACGCGCTTGGAAAAATCAATGCGAAAACTGATTTTCCGATTTAACGTTTATAGAAAATTAAACAGACAGACAAAAATAAGAGAGCATCGACTCGAATTCAAAGCTTATAACAATAATTAATTAAAGGAATATTCATCGTAAACGCGTAAGTAATGTGCGAAAAGCCACATTGAAGTGGAAAAACCGAACAGGAATTAGTAGATCGTACGTTTGATCGTTCATAGGACTCTAGACGTATTCATTGTGCTTACGCAAGAATGTCCAACTGTAAATGTACATGTATATATACAATTCAAAAAAACAACAATAATGTATGGCGTTCGGTGATATCAGAGAGCTCAATTAAAGCGATTGGTTTTTCTTTCTTTGAAAAACTTGCGAAACTGAAAGTTAGAAATTCGTCTAAATTGAGTTAACTTATACAGTAGAGAGGATTTATTACATACATAATTCGAATGTTCTCATCGACTGAAGTAATTAAAGAAAAGTAGGAAAGCAAAAACTGGAAAGCTGACGTTAATTGAACTCTCCAATCATTGATGTAAGAAATAATGAAATACCTATATGTGATACATACTTTCTAATATAATGTTTTAATATAAGAGATTATTGTTATTATTACGTAGGTAACATCTCGTGATCCAAACTAGGCTTGAATATTGTACAGTATACATTAAATCTTTTTTATTCAATTTAATTGTAAAAGCGTTAAAAAGTTTATAATTAATTTATGAAGCTGAGATTGTTGAATAAGGCTTATTTATCTTTGAGTTTTTATTTCACAAATTATAATTTTTGTTTTATTTTTTTGTTTTAATCTTGATGTAAAACATTAATTTTAATTCAGATTATAAAAGAAATTTTAACACTGCGATACTGCAAATGTGTACAAGTTTAGGTCACGAGAGAGCAAGTAAGATGCGGTTGAGTAATAAATAGATAATAGAAAAGAAATTAGTAGTATAATGTTCTAAATTGCAGTATGAGAACAGCCATCGAATCGAAGATGATAAAAATATGTTGTTGATGTTTGTAAGCTTGAAATATAAGTGTAACGCCTTTTCCAGTATTCTTGTTGTTTATCCCTAAACCACTTACCCTTTATTTACTTTTTTTTTCATTAAATATTATTTAAAGAAGAAGGATTGTAGAATAATAACAAATTGATTTCCATATTAAGAGCCACATTTATTTAATGTTCATTAAATAAGGTCGAAATTGGTAGTTTATTCTTCTTAAAGCCATTAATTTTTATAATGAACATATTTTACGGCACTTGATTGATTACAATTGATTTTCGAAAAATGTTATCAATTTTATTTGGTTAAAGCTATTTGGTAAAAGTTTTAAAATGAACGACAAATGCTTCGCCTATATCATTAAAATAAGTAATCGAGATAAAAAATGCAAGATCCTTTCAACAACTTATTGTATATTTATTAAATCAATCTCGCTTTTTGAGAGTGTCGCAATTTAAACAACTTGCAAACTAGTCAAACTGTATGCATTCAACAATTCGCATATAAAGCGCATTTAATGTATTTGTAGGACTAACGATTCTGCACTAAACAGCATCAATTACTTTTAAATATAAGAATTTATAAGCGCTCAGCGATATAAATAGTAAATAATTCACGTAATAACATATCTCGATTAAAAATACCTTCCAATCGTGGAAACAACTATTCTTTTCTATAAAACTTTCAGCCTTATCAGCGCTTAATTTACTTTTCAAGGACAAATAACATGCACCTGGCAAAAAGAAGAAAAGAAAACAACTGTATAACATACATAACAAAAGATATTATGACCAAAAGAATCATAATAAAATACATAAATAATATATGTAGCTTCATCTACGTGTAACGACGAACGTATTCCGTTGACATTCTGCTTATTTTTCTTTTGGGTAAGGGAAGGGTAACGATCGCGAATTCTTTAGTTATCTCTAGCTACTACATTTAAATATTCACTTTTTTTCTTCGTTTATCCTTATCTTATGTATGGTTCACGCGCGTGAGTGTCGTTAGTCTCATCGATAACGCGAAGCGCCAAAACGCGTCAGCGACGCTTCGCAAGTAATATTATATATTCTTTAGTTAGTTATTTGTTTTGTTTTGTTTGTTTTTTTTGTGTTTCACGTATCACAGTGACAGACCATCGAACCGATTCAAGAAATTATCAATTCATGTTTATTACATAATACGGTGGAGAGCCGCGGGGTAGCGGAGAAGAAGAAACGGAAAATGTACAACGATTATTTACACTGCAGCTGCCAAGAGAGTTCGCATAGTTCCGCATTTTCGCAAAAGTATCGTTTATTTATATATACATGTGCAGACTGCGACGAAAACTAAGACGCAAAGTATTCCTTTTATATCGTTATTTGTGTTCTTTTTTTGTAATATCAAATCAAAGCAACGGAGAGAGACTACCAAATGACTAATATCAGTAGCCTTCGTCTCTCACTGTGATATCGATTGCCCTAGTACCTTCGTAATTAGAGAGTTCCATTGAAAACGATAGAAATTTACCATTTTTTTTGTAATACACTTTTTTACCATGAAAAAGTCCAAACGAAACGTAAATGCATCATTTTATTAAGTAGAATAAAGAGATGAAAATTTAGTGGATGGAATAAATAATATCATGTATACGTGACGAAACAAAAATTTCCATCTAAATTTCGTACATCCGTTTCCATTGACTGGCTTTGATCGTTAATTTTAAAATGCACCGGTTGTTAAGATATCAGATTGCATTCTATACAATACACTTTTCTAAGTTAAAAAGAAATCTTTTTAATAGTATCAGCGACTTGAATTAAGCACCGTAAATTATACGCATTATACGATACGTACAATTATGTACCTTGAATTGTTTTTTATCGTCATATATCATTACGGAACGAAAATCTGACCAAATCTTGCAAATTGGTAAGTTTCTTGTTCTATATGATCCAAAAAAACAGCTCAATAACGAGTTTCGTTACAGTATAGCGCTAAATTATGCGAAATACAATAAAAAATCTTTAAATTTCTATTATATTGTAAAATTATACCAATTGACTATTATAGCACAGGAGACAGAGCAACTCTCTCCCACTTTCAGCACCGAGCCTCCCAAACATAAAAGTGCCCGATAAAAGAGCCGATTATTTTCTAACTCGCTTAGAAAACTCAAATTTAGCGGAAAACGTTAGCAAACTAAAAGAAAGAGGCACTCGAAACGCGAAAAGTAAATTCGCATACAATTCACCGCTCCGATAAACCAACCAATCATTTAAACGACAAAAATAAATAAATAACTAAACAAACAAACACAGAAACAGCTACACATATAAAATCCTCGCAGTAAACCCCACGCTCCAACCTTCTTCCCTTACATTCCTCACTCTCTACTCTCTCATCAAAGCCAGATCTTCTCTCCAAAACTTCCACCAACCTACCTACAACCAAAAAAAAATCCATCCACAGTCCTCCGCATAAATATCGTTCTCAATGGAAGCCCTCTCTCTTTCCTTCTACACACTTGACAATTCGCTGGCCCGCAGTCATCTCGCCGCCTTGCGTCCCGCACCTGCGCCACCCGACGACGGCGGCGGCGGCGTTGATCCTCCCCCTCCCCGCACTCAGACGTACGGATGCAGAGCGAGGGCCCGGGCGCGCAGTCCTCGCTGGCCACCAACGCCGCCCTTGGGTATGACGTAGCCCCCGGCGTGGCGGGCGGTGCCCTCCTCCTCCAGGTTGCCGTTGCTCTCGAGGAGGTCGCGCAGCGGCCAGCAGGCCAGGTGGCGGGACTTGCCGTGGCGCGCGAGCACGTGGTAGCCCTGTCTGCGGGATGGTAACGAGCGTGAGAAGATGATGGGTTGGATTAGGGTGGAGTTGAAAGTTGTTGTTTTATAGTGCGGTTTTACTGTTTTGTCTTGGGATCTAATTTTGGGACTTCTACACTGAAAAGAATAAAAAGCAATGCCAGCTTTTTGCACTCGAGCAGTATGTACTTTTATAGGTAGCAAGATACTTTTGCTCAAGAGTTCGGTAGCTTCTACTTGACTCCCAAGTAGATTCTGCTTAATAGCACGATGTGCCCAAGGAGATGTTGCTTGGCTCTCGAGTAGCTACAACTCGACTACCTCTACTCGACTGACTACAGCAATTATTGCTTGACTGTCGAGTTGGGATAGGCTTTTATTTTTTTCAGTGTACGAAGGAAAATAGTATGTCAAACCCATACGTGAAGTTTTTTTGGAATTATTTGAGAAACGTGTATAAAAAACGTTTCAATTGAGAAGGACAGTTATTGTCTCAGGTTCGATATTAAGGTGATGCTAAACCCCCCTATTGTCGTCAAATACGGGGAATCACTATTTTCTTTCAATTTTCAATTTTGATAAAATATCTCTCTGAAGAGTTGTTGTTTTCTATAAGGACAATAACGTTTCATAGAGATATTTACTCGAAATTGAAAATAAAATGAGAAAAGTGGTTCCTGGTATTTGTCGGTGACCGGTAGCTTTAGCATCACCTTAAGAACTGTAGAAGATAGATATTTAGCGGATGATTCATTTGCATTTAAAGCGTCTTCAGTTTTTAAGATTTTTAGTTGAAACATTTTTTAAATGTTTCTTACGTGATTTTAAACAACTCCTCGTGTGGGTTTAGCATGACGTTTAGTAGATTAAAAGATAAAATAAAAGCACAATTTTGTTAAAGGAGGATGCCCATAAATTTATAATATGTTATCCGTTGAAGGGGAACGTATAAAAGCAATACCATCATTTAGAACTCACTAAAACATACATTTTAAGAGAAAATTTGATCCCTCCGTGTGTAGGGAAGTTTGAGAAAAACGTGGTGAAAATTCGAAAATATAAGTAGATAGTCCCGAGTACGGTTAGACTTTATACATGCTTTTAAATGGGACAAATCCATAGATATTATTTTCTTCAGCTTTCCCGCACTTAAGGAGGTCGATTCTTTTTTAAATTCATATTAAAATGAGCTTTAAAAGATAGCATTGGTTTCATAAGTTTCCTCAAGGGGGTCGATATGGGCATCCTCCTTTCTTTTTTTCTATTTCCATTTCACGGAGTACGCTTCTATTACATATATTTTCGCTGATACGATCCTGTTTACAAATATCCTTTTGTATAGCTGATTTACTGGTAACGAACTTCCTTAAATGGAATAAGGTAAAAGTAGGCCAGTACCCGAACACTTTGTTCTCACACATATTATGTATTTCGTTGCATGAATTTAATTTAATGAATAAATCATGTAAAGCTTTTAAAAAATCATTATTTTATAAACAGGTATATGCTCGACATATGTATAATATGTAATTTATTAATCAATATTTGTAATTTTGTCTGGGTGCTGACATGCCCAGGTACTATGGTACGTTTACATTACTGATTGAAAAGATATCCTAGTGGAAATATTCTATTTTTATAGCGAAAAGGACTATTCGCCACGTTATAAGCTAAATTTGTCAAAGTTAGGCAAAGTTTGGCAAATATTAGCAAGAATCATTTCCTACACTCACATAGCATTTGGTGATTTCGGAAAAGTTATTTTAAATTGAATGTTTTAGGTTTAAACTATGATATTTGTCTAATCTAATGTAAAAATAAGCTATAAAAACTTTGTATTTGTTAACAAAAAAATTATTTTAAAAAGTATAACTTTTTAAGCTTTCAAATGGAATAAACATTTGCAATTTGTGAGTTTACAGTTGAAAAAACATTATTGTAAATTATAAATATTTATTTTTTATTCACTTAATCTTCTTATACTTTCATAAAAATATATTATGAGATTTAATCATGTGTTACGAATACATGAATTTAAAGTTTTAAAAAAGATGCCAAAATCCTATACTTTATTCCGCGTATAAAAATGGTCGTGACTGAAAGGGTTAGGTCCGAGCGGCATACTAGTCGAAACACCAACTTATGTAAAAAAGTTATTTAAGAGAAAAGTTTATAACAATATATCCTGTTAACAAATTAAACATTTAAAAAACTTTGAGTATTTATATTTATATGAAACGCATATTTATATATTATTTCATTCTGTAAATGCAAGACAACCTATACTGAAAATTTGTCTGTGTACTCAAATAATCTTTATTAACAATTGAAAAATAGATTTGGTCTAAAAATTTAAAATTACTTTTTGCTCATACGCCCTTGCAAAGTTTGGAAAACTTTGGTAAAATTGAGCAAAGACGAAAAAGTACCGTAAAACAAGCGTTTCGTAATAAATATGTCATTTAAAAATTTTATTTTCAAAAACTTTTTTTTCTAAACTTTTCTTAATTTTGAGTAACTTTTAAAAACTTGACATAACTTTTTTAAATATTGCCAAACTTTGCCTAACATTGTGGATTGTCCCATTTGGTAAAATTATATGCAAAGTTTTGAGAACCTAAGTCAAAGTTTGGCAAAGTTTAACAAAGTAAGGCAAAGTCTACATTTCCACTAGGGTACAGTATGAAATGCGCGAGTTAGCTAGTACAAGCTGCACAATACATGGCAAGAGTTTTTCACATAAAATCGATAATAATTTATCGCGCAAAGTATACCTTTTTAATTTTGGACTTATGAAAAATATGAGAAATATTAAAATTAAATTGAATCAATAGTAAATTTATTATTCCTTGTTTTTTGTGTTTGTAAATAATTAATTAAGTGAATAAGAAATCAGGTGGTAAAATTAATGGCGGAAAATTTTAATTCTTAATTGACATTCAGATCCCCTCAAAGTTGTTCGAATTGTTCTGACGTATATTTTCCATTGATAAACTAAGCCAAATATTGAAAAAAGTACTTTGATGAATTATTTTTCATTAAAACCGGAAAACTAACTTTTGAAACAGACTGTACAATCTGCATAACCTTCAGTAAGTAGTAACAGTCTTATTCATGCATGACTGTTACTACTTTAAACATATACATTCTGTAACTATGATAAAATCTGATTTGAAAGAAGATTCTCCATAATCAAAACGTAAATGCATAACTTTTTTAAGAGTATATTAAATTCATATTAATTTATTTCAATTATAAAAGAGAGTATTGCATTTAAAAACTCATGTATAGAATATTAATAAATTAAAGTAACAAATTAAAACTTAAGAGATAATTTAAATACCTGGAAGAAATAAGACCAACAAGTAATGCCCAGTGTGCTTTGTGTCCTCGTTTTAGGCATGGAGCATGGTTGAAATCCGAGTCGTACGGAATCAAGACCATGGCACCGTGTGCGAGTGCATGAGTTAGAGTATCCGGACAAGTTTGCAAGTCCACAAGAATATCAGGCCTGTGATCTGGCAAGTGTTCAGCTGCAAGTGTGCCCATAAAATCTACACTGTAAACTTCACCATGCTGAGTGTATCCACGTACTCTAGCCTCCGCCAGGAGCTGCCCCACGGAAACTGGTTTGGTATACTCTTGCGATGCCATTGCAAGTGCAACCAAGCCACATCTAGTTGTTGAATCAAACAATAAACATACAATTGCATTAAAATTCTAATGATAGGAATGAGAGAGTAATTAAAAAGTTTTATTTTAAACCACTTACTGAGGGCCATCTTGGAGAATCGGCTCCACTTGGCAGAAGTACGTAACCTCTGCATCTTTGAGTTCATTTCTGGCTATTAATTTTTCTATCTCTGCTTCGGCAGAAGTCAGGGTAATTTTTGCCCATGGCGGAAGACTATCACCATCATTATCTGTTTTATCGCAAGATGGTGCCTCTGGTAAATTTGGAGGTGGTGGAGGTGGTGCAGGCATTTCTTATGTGTGTAAAGATCTAGCTCTTTAGATTGAAATAGTTTTCCAAAAATAAATTCTCCGAGTATCAATAAACAATACTACAGGCAGTTGATTCTTTTAACAAGTAAAATAGCCATGTGGTCTTTTCTTTTAATATCTTTTAGCTTTTCCGGTTCTACCTGAAATTGTAAATAAATTTTTTAATTAAATGATTGTACATCAGTATGATAGCAATAAAAATATCTTTGTACTTGTTTGAGTAGTTAAAAATACGTATAAATTAACTACTCCAAATTATTATTTATTGATTATTCTTTCATGATAATTAAATAAAGACACATTTGTACCTTATGAACAAGACTATGATAACTGAAAATTCTTTTACTCTGATATTAGTGGAAAAAAAATTCATAAGAAAATAAAAATTAGGTATACCTGCATCTTTAAAATTACAGTAAAAATAATCTAAAAATCTTATTATACTATACTACAATTCAAGCAAAATTAGGTTCAGTTAATAAAATCAATTTCTTGGCCAATTTTCTTCCCAAAAATCCAGAATTTCGAGTTGCCATAGTCTCGTCAAAAGAAATCAAATAATTCTATAGAAACCCAAACAGCTCCAAAACATTAAATAAACCATTCTCGAACCACAAGCCACAGACGTAACAATAAACAATCATCCTCCCGCAACATCCTCGACTATATAAAGTTACATTCTCCAACAAACGAGCGCCTCTTAAAAAAAAAAGAAACCAGCCTGCAGAGCGGTACACACACATACACACACACAAAAGCCAGTAGTAATTAAACCGAACCAAGAGGCAGGTACAACAATAGGGGAATCTAGAGCAGTAGTGCTACACGGACTTTCTTACGGACGAGAGAGAGAGACAGAGAGGCGAGCTGCACAGGCCTTGAGGGGGCGCAGCGCAAGAGAATCAATCGCGAAAGAAGAAGAAGAATAAGACGAAGAAGTCCCGGAGAGCGAAATTATATTATTACGTACATTACACGCGAATTTATGAAATTGACGGCGTTGTCAAACATCGATGGAGCTTGAATGGGCGTTTTATTGGAACGTTCCTTTTTGATTGTGGCTGTATAGCACTCTCTTGGGAAGCGAAAGGAGGAGACTGGGAGAAAGACTGCCAAATACGCGCATATGACACACGTGCGTTACCCAAAATTCCTTTGCAGGGTTTTCTCAAGGCTTTTCTTAAGAGTAAAAGAAGAAATAATGAAGTTGGGTATGATTTCTAATGTAAAAAGTCTACTGTAAAAATACTACTCGGGGAAATGGGAACCTACTCTGAGAGTACTATTCTAAAAACAGTAAATTTATTTTTATAGTGTACGTATATATACATTCTACACATATAAACACTCTCACAGAATAGGTCTCACAATCTCCTGCTCTCGTATTATTTTTACAATTGGCAAATTGTACATATCCGAGTACCAGCTTTCGAATTATCCGAGTTCCAATTCTCCCATACCGAAATCATCGCAGTATCAAATCGCCCAGCGAGAAAAACCCTCCTGCACACACTCGTTCCCGTGCACGCGCACAGTTGCACACACAAGTCTCTCTCTCTCTCCTCCACCACTCCGAAGGAAAGTCGATACTTTCGGTAAACGCGAATGTCATCGATTACCTAACTCATACCAGCGAATATGGGGCGGTACACACAACCGTGCATATCGCGTTGAAACAATCACGGCGTGCGAATTCTCCTAGTCGACACGGCCGATGCCAGCTCGGCCCTTATCTATACCTATCAACCGCGCGGACACCGCGAGATGATAATACTCACGTACACGACACGAAAGTATTGACAAACACGTACATAAGTATATGTATCTCTCTCTCGCTTCGAGCGTCTCTGCTTATATTGCCCGATGTCTCTCCCCCGCGAGAGCAGCAACTAGCCTGGCCCTGCCACGGTTTAAAAATAGAGTCGGACTTGGAGAGTATATAAGTAATATAAGCACGGCGGCGCTCCGTGCCTCTTTCTTGCTGTGTGCCGCCGTGCATGTGTATGTGTGTATTTTATTGACACGTTCGAGGGGTTTGAAGAATCCTGCCGATGAGTCAAGTTTGTTGGCGACTGGCGTGAAACGGGACGACTCTGGGATAGTTCTTCTTTATTACAAATCGTGATTGTCTAGAGGAGCTTCGTCTAAAATTCGACTATCATAGTGTGCCTTGGAGTAACCGGATTAAAGTTATCCCGTTGCATTTATGTGGATCGCATAGCATTAAAGATCTTTTTCGATAATAAGAAACGATTCATAAAGTAAACAGTATAGGTACACGAGCAGATGTTATTAACGAAACGAACGAACGTCTCCCGTACAGAAAAAACACTCAACTATTCAATGTAAATGATGTCACTTTCGGCATTACACATCTTAAACAATCGATTCCAGTTGTGTTTCTTTTCCGTACCTAAGGTCTCTCCGAAATCCTCCAACGAGGTTACCTCAAAGCCAAATTTCCTCAACATTCACAACACCGTCCGATCAGATGTTCCTCCTCCACCGACCGTCCACTAAAAAAACTGACGTATCAAACCTACACCAGCCATACCAACACTCCTATCTCCCTTCGCATTGAAAACAGACGGGCGCTCCTTCGCCGATGCTCCTATACACACCTATAGACACTCTCGAAACACGGTAATGAAAAAAAAAGCACACAGCACCTTCGGCAGTCGGACGGGCACTCAAAGGAATCCCGAGGAGGAAAAGGCGCACGACGAGGATGATGGTGTGCGCTCTGACTCATCACCGCGACTTCCACGACGTCATTATGTAATTTTGGCCTGGCTGCTGCTGCTCCCGTGGCGCGCGGCGACTCTCGTGACTGACAGCCGACTACTGAACTGACTGCTGCTGCTGCTGCTGCTGCTGCTTCTGCTCCGAAAAGTGCACACAGCTGCACGCGCCGCGATGGCGCACGTGTGCTCGGCTTTTAACGATTGAGAGCTCAGTTTCGGATACGGTCTCGCCCTTCTGCCTGGTTGTTAAGGAGATACAAAGAGAGAGAGGGAGAGGGAGGAAAAAATCGGTATAGGGCCGTGCCTCCCTCTCGCTGTCTACAAGTCTACCAAGACTGTATATATATATGTAGATTTGGAAGGAGGAGGAATTATATGTATATACACGCACGCCCGTGTTCCTTTATTCTCTTTTTTGTTTCCTTTTCGTCTGGCTCTCTGTCTTGGGTGTATGGTTTATAGGCTGGTGGGTAATGTCTGCGCGCACGCACGGGGGACGACGAACGAGCGACGAACACGGACCTCCTCGGTCTCGAAGGGTATATATTTGTCGTCGATTGGGTTTCTTGAGGATCTTGAGGAGAATGGAAAAATAGGACGTCTGCTAGGCGCTTCTTGCGGCTCGCTGGATCCGGTGCATGGCTGCACGAGGTGCGTGTGCCGTAACGTGGCGACATCTGGATTTTTGCACGGCTCCCGCTTGCGCTTGGTTTGAATGCCTGCGAAATGGAATTTTGGGTTTTATTAGGTTTTTGTATGGATGATTTAGAGTATTAAGAAAGTATGGTTTCTTATTGTCAATGGAACAGAAATTATAGTTAAAAAGAATTGTTCTTTTTTTTATAATTCGTATGCAAAATTCATTATTTTATTATCTTTTGCGGGGACATGCCAGTATAGCGCTCAGGTTATGTCCATTGTGCTTTTAATAAATGAGATATAACTAAAATTGTATATTGATGCGATACATTTTGGAGACTACAGAATTAAATCTAATGTTCGTAAAAACCGAAAAGAGATAAGCTAATTAATTAAACGGCTGGGCAATTTATATGCCATTTTACCTGTATCATTACCTTCTACACAGTTTTATCGACCGAATACAAAACTACTTTTTAGGATAAAAATAATTGGAACAAAAGAGCGGCTGCCCCGTTAAAAAAAATCAAACATGAAATCAAGCTTAAAATCCAATATTTATTATAATTTCAAGCTTGATTACAGGTATGAAACAAAGGCAAACCATGCTTAAATAAAGTTAATCAAGCTTGCTGTTTTTAACTGGGTGTCGTTAGGTCGTTACTAGTAGCTTGTTAGCTCTCAGATATGAAGAAATCCGCAGAACTTTTGACTTTGGGAGAATTTAAAAATATTTTTATTTTTGAGGCACGATGTTTGAACAAAATTCTTCTATTCTATTTAAAGGGACCGTTTTTGGTGCAACCTACAAGGAGTGTGTCAGACCAGATAAAACTTGGGGGCCTAAAAATGAAGCCAAGTACCCGTAGTTTTATCGAATGGGCCTCTGTATAAAATAGTACAGCATATTTTATTAATATTGTTAATATATCTATATTATATACAAGATTGTTAACATTGGGCATATAATGACAACGATTTGATCTGCATCTTAGAATCTAGGATCTGAGAGATCAATCTACGAATACAGGGTTTCATTTTGAGGGTATCACCAATTTTGTATTTTAGAAATCTAACTTCATATTTGTAATCAGCAATTAAAAAAATTTTATTTTACTTTTTTAATTAAGAAAATTTATTTATCCAACTTATTTTTATGTTCATCCATTTCTGAGGCACCTTAGCTAAATAACTAGCAAAATAACTGGTACAAAATGTTAAAAATCAGTTTAAATGTTTAAAATTCGTTCCAGGAAAGGAGAATAATTTCGCCGATTTGTCAACCTGTGTTATTTTACTTTTCGATATATATATATATATATATATATATATATATATATATATATATATATATATATATATATATATATATACGTTATACTACGCTAACATATAGGCGCGAGAGAGAGGGTATAATTATACATTCTCTCTCGTATGTTACCATAGCATTCGCCGCGAATAATTCGCTGCGTGAAATCGGACCTTTAGGCGCTTTCTGTTTTGAGACTTCTATTTTAAATTTTTTCTTACCATTTTATAAAAAATAGCACTCTTGCTATTAGTGGATTAAATTTATTAAATAAACTTTTGTGACTAATTATTTTAAAAGTTTCAGACCTTTATTTATTTATTAATTTACTAATTTATTTGTTTTTAGTTTTAGAACATACGATTTCATGTCGAAGTTGGTCCCGCTCTACTTTATAAGATTTCGGTTTAATTATTCTTTAGAAGGTACGCATCAAAAATAAAATTTCGAAATTTCGACGAATGCCATTCGAACAAATCTTGAAAAACCAGATAGATAAGGTTTATAATGGCGTTTGTAATATTGCAATGTATGCTACACAAGAAAAAACAATGATATTTTGGGTTTGCATTATTCGGTCTACAACTACCTAACTATTAATTTCTCGATCGGCAATATTTGGGACGGGAAACTTGACCGAAACTTTGTAGAATCGTATATAAATATTCCAATTCCGAGAGAAAACCAGTTTCGTTCTGCCTCTATTTTTAAATTACCATCAATTACTTAAATTCTCAGTCGGTAAAATCCAAGGCGGGAAATTCGAATTCTCAATCGCCTTGAAAACAGCATCTTGCACTCCGTCAACCAAGGTATACACATTTAAAAACCCGCCATCTTCGTCCTTTATCGAACGATTCGAAACTCCACAATGGCCGCACCCTCAACTACTCCAACTCTACCCAACTGGCCTCTAGACGCGCAATCGCCCTCGCGTCGCGCAACGCCACCTGCTCGCCGTCGCGCATTCTACATTCCTCCATATACACACACCTATACCACACAATCGCATTCATATAACTTTTCAACGTAATAATCTGCCGCTCTCGCACACACGCAACAATCAACTCCTAGCCATGCTACATACTACACACTATATACTCCTCACGCACTATACACACGCATATATGCTGCTCCTCGGAGCGTTGAAACCGCGATGCGATGTGTGCGCCGCGCTCTCCAAGCATATATACATATTTCGCACGCGCGCGCGCGCGCCAGACGGAGACAGAGCTATACCGCACCGCGTAGACCGATATATACAGGTATACTCGCTCCTCGGCAAGGGCAGTCGGGGTGCACTATAGCAACAGTGTGCTCTCTCTCTCTCTCTCTCTCTCTCTCTCTCGAGACGGAGACAGCGAGTGTGCAACAGCAGAGTACAAAAAAGAAGGAGTTCGCTCGTACATACAACTAATACACACGATCGCTGTGCGCCTGCAACTACAACTACAGATAAAACCGAGAGAGAGAGAGAGAGAGATAGATAAATACTATACGCGCGCGCCTCCCTCTTCGGCTCTTCCTTACGTAAAAATCCATTTTTCCTTCCGCGCGCAGTATACACGTATACGCGACCAGAGCTCCACTCCAGTACTGCGTGCGAATTTTTTCCTTCCACACCGCAGTTCGCTCGTCTTCTCGCCACCGACGCATCGCATCGCCAACTATATTAGTCGCGGTGTAATATCAAGCGCGCGCGCGCGTGGTTCGTTTATCCGCTGCATATCCTCTCCGCCAACAGGTTTTTCGCGACGAAAAAGAAAAGAAGAACGCGCTCGCGCGCAACGGTTTCGCCGGAATTCGAAGATTCAAAAAAGAGAGAGAGAGAGAGAGAGGCAGGCGCACACGCGAAATTTCACCTAGTGCGCGTGTGCGGGGCGCGCGTATATATATACACACATGTATATATAACGTACATTGATATACAGTATACACACGGGCGTGCGTTGGTGAAAGTGTGCGTTGGTATATATATATCTATATATACACGTATAATATACACGCGCGTTAGCCAATGGCCGCTGTCGCCGCCGCCAGCAGAGCGCGAGCTTCGTACTTGTGAGGAGCCGAGAGCGCGCCGCAGCCCGCGTTGGTAGTAGTAGTAGTGGCTTATGGTAGCCGAGCTATATAGGCTATAGTACTATAGTAGCCGTGGACGTGTGCAGAGCAGATAGCGCGCGGCTCGATTTCTTTTCCCTTTTTATCCTCGCGGCTCTTCGCCTTGACACGTCGTGGCCGTCGCGCGCTGTACGTAGTACGTGCACTCGGTGCCAGCGGCAGCCAACTAGTATTGGACGAGCACCACGACCAGCAACTAGTAACTACCGAGGAAGAGGATTGTGTGTGTGTGTGTGTAGGTGCAGTGCCTTCAAGAGAGAGAGAGATACGCGAGGATACGGTAGATCGCGCCCTCTCCGCGAATTATACAGTATATACCTACATTTGAGAGAGAGAGAGAGAGAGAGAGAGATAATATTCAAGAGATTCCTAGCCTCTCTTTTACGAGCGCTACTGGCCTCTGCGCTCCGCTCTCCGAGGAGAGTTACAAGTTACAAGTTACAAGTAGTCTGCGGCTGTAGATATAGATATAGGCGTGGAGGGGGAGAGAGAGAGAGAAAATTAAAAAAAAGGCGGTGAAAAGAGAGAGAGAGATAGATAGACGAGGTATAGAAGCACGCGGATAAGAAGAGGAGGAGGAAGGAGCCAGAGAGCAGCGGAGCGAAAATGCCGAAGCGCCAGAGAAGAGACAGCGAGGTGCGTTCGAGACGGTAAAAATACGCCACGCCGAGGGTCCGCTAATTCTCCTCTCTCTCTCTCTCTCTCTCTCTCTCTCTCTCCCTGTGTCTCTGTCTGTCTGTGTCTGTCTGTCTGTCTCGAGAAACGGACACTTATAAGTTACGTTGCTTGCCTGCTCGTTCTCTTCTCTCTCTCGTGTCTCGGAGATTATAGACGACGAGACTACCAGTGACTACTACATACCAGTTGGCGGCGGTGTGTTGCAAAAGACTCTTCCCTTCTCTCTCTCTCTCTCTCTCTTTCTTTCTCTTTTGTGCCTGCTGCTGCTCGTCGTCGTCATCGAGGTGCAACGGCAGCGGTAGTTCGGAGTGCAGGTTATATACCACCTGGTGCAACGGGAACACCGGGTAAAGAAGGAGAGAGCAGCAGCACAGTGGAGAGGAGAGTGGCACCGGGGCAACAAGCGGCATCGTCCAAAGGAAGAGAGAGAGAGAGGGAGGAGGAGGAGGAGGAGGAGAAGCGGTGTGAAAAGTCGCGAGGAGTGCAGAGAGGCCGCTGGCTGAAAAATATTCGCCAGCACTCTTTATAACCTACACGACGCATACGAGTAGAGCTCTCTCTCTCTCTCTAGCTACGTCCTCTCTCGGTCGCACAGGGCCACGCGAAGAAAATGGTATTTTTTTCTATCTTGAGTTTATTATTTGAATTGCTTTTGATCGATTGAATCATCATCATCGGCAGAGTGTTGATCACCTTGGTGCTTGGGTTTTGCTTTTATCCTGTGTGATGTGTGCCCTGCGTCGGGTAGATCCTTTGGCTCCTTTGCTCGTCATCGTCATGCGTAGAGTTAGAGAGCAGAGGGGTGATTTTGATCTGCGAGGATGGATGAAAGTGATGCTTGCTGCTTTGGAGTTTGTTTGTTTGTTTATTTGCGTCATGCTTTTGTTTAAATTGGTTGTTTTTTCTGAAAGTGACTTGTTGGATTCGTAATTGTACAGTGTAGTTTAATATTTGTTCAATTTGTGTCGCGATGAGATGGATTATTCGAGTAAATGTGAATATTACTCAAATCTGATTGTGTGGTTACGCTTGTAAGATTATTGGTATAATAATATAATAGAATAATGTAAAAACTATGCTCCAAAGTAACAAAATTGTCTAGAAATTAAAGAGTTTCTAGAAATTAGACATTAGAACTCAGAACTTTCACATAGTTTACTTTTCTCCTGTGTCTATTAACCTGTATTGAGTCCTTGAGTGCTTTTTGATAATCATTCACATAGTTATATTTTTTTATTATATTTATAGTACATTTAAATTTGTAATAAAACATAAGCAACAAATTTATGTAGAACAATTTATTTGTTAACGCTATTTCATTCACATGTTTCACAAATTCACTTATTTTGAAGTGCATTCATTTGTTTTCTAAAAGTATTTTAGTTACGTTCAATACTATTAGAATGTTTAAACTATAAACCAATTACTTATATCATGATTTTGGTTCCAGGACACGAATAACATAAAGGATAAGAATAAAAAAGGAAAGAATGGAGAACCTGCAGAGGAGGTGAGCACTATACAAATTTTCCCTTCACAAAGGCTTTGTAGTTTATGAAGTTATCTTGGTTACGTTAAGTAACATTGAACCTGCTATGGCTGCATCAAATTTTCTGTCAAAGCCAATATTAGTTAATGGAAGGTCGTAGTGGATTATATATTGTTCTATAATTTCTGGCCATTACAGTCCTGAAAAACTAATATTTTTGTGACATATCATTAGCAAAGCAAGTAGAACTTTGACGTATCTAAGTTTATGCAAAAAGTTGTTGTTGAACTTTGATTCTTAATTATCCATAAAGAAAAAAAAGCAATAGATTTACTAAATATTCATTCAAATAAACTAAAACCTAAAACAAAAAAATTAAATTCTTTCAACTTTCAACAAATATACTTTTATTTAGAAACTATTTTTTTTTATAGAATTAAATTTAACTGCTATTTTTGCAAAACTATAACACAAAATAATTAAATAATTAAATTAAGAATTTACATTCATCTGAGTATGAAAATCTGTTTTTAGTTTACACAATGATTCAAAATTTGGCCAATCCTGTCTTATCCAGTTGTCTATTTTGCACATAAAATTGAATTATATTTTTATCGATTTTATTGTAACAAGTAAAACGAGCGATAATTCAAAGAGATGGCCGCTCTAATTCGATAAACGTAACAAATTCGCGTCAATCAAGACTAAAAGCAAACTTTGCAATCGACCTTCTCCCAACCCCTTCTGTCCTTCTAGTTATTACAAAAAAAAGAACACCACCCACCGAATACTTCTCATCCCAAAAAGAGTCTAAAACCAAACAGCCAGCAGAGAACAAAAAAGGAAAACAGACACACAGCCATCCACACCAGTAGCTAAAAGTACCTGCAGCGGCCAAATTACTCTCGACCGCAAAAACGCATAATTGACAACTCGACGAACGAAAGAGAAAAAGGGAAAACGAGCGCACGCAAAGAGAGAAGAAAATGCAACAGCCACAGCCTCCGCGCTCACACGCGATCCTGCACGGACAAACGGAAAAACGTCGATACGCAGAACAATGAGAGCGAGTACGAGCGCGAACGCGCGTGCGGAGGCATTTTCATCGCGCAAGGACACTTTTCCTCGCCGCGCGATGTTAAACGCCGCGAGGAAAACTCTCGCCGTATGGGTATACAACACGAATCTGCGAGAGACGGGAAGAATCGATCGCCACTGCGTGTAGTCGTTCGCACCAAACGCGCAACCTCTGACAATTAGACGTCAAGTGCACACAGCGCGATTATGCGTACACGAGTATACACGTGATAGATGCGCCGCGAATTATACGAGGCGCGAGGAAAATCGTCGCGCGAGAGAGAGAGAAAAAAAAGACGCGAACATATTGTGTTGATGCGCGCGAGCGGGAGTGAGGACGCGACGAAGCGCGAACGAGTAATTAAAACGAGTCTTTGCAGTGTAAAAAAGAACGTTACATATCGTCGGATTGTCGGAGAAGTCGTTAAATGCAGGGAGTTTTTAATGATCACGTGCGCGTTGGGAACAATCATCGCGGAGGAGTGCAAAAATAACGTCGGTGTGCGCGGTTTTTCCTTTTTGTGTGTTATTTACGCACCTGATTGAATTGTTTGTTTACTTTTGAATGGCGGATATTTATAGAGCTGAAGGGAGGATAGTGCGATCTTAAAAAGAGTCGGTGCACAATGTGCGCCGCCTCTTAATTGAAAGAGTATGAAAACCTTTGTGGAAGCTTCAATCGTCCACGAAGCGCTGGTTGAAAAGCTGCATATTTGATTCTTTGCTGTGATTTTTCAACAATCAATTTGACAATGTTTTCTTTTACACTTTCCTTAATAAATTTGAAGTAAACCTAGGATCCCTTTTCATGGAGGGATGAACTTGCAGCGACGAAATAGTCGCTCGCTGAATGCTTTTATAATAAGAACTACATTTTGAGTGGAGAATATTAATAAACATTACTTTTGAAAGAATATACTTGTATTGTAAAAATATTCTGACGAGTTTTCTTAGAAAATTCTTCGATAGAAAACTTCCTCAATGCTTATTTTAAATTTTGCGCTCTGTCGCTGAGATTACAATGAAAATTCCTCGTATATATTTTTCTAAAAATGCAGCTAATATTCGTTTATTATCTGCAATCGATAAAGAAATAACTCAAGAGTTCAGAGTTTACGGTGAATAAGTTTTATATCAACCCATTACTTTCTAAGTGACTATGTGAATTTCGAATAAATTTCTCGTATAGAAAACATACATAATGGATCAAACTAACGATGAAAAATGCGTTTCATAAAAGAATGAAAAAGAAAGACTTGCTCTTTTCAATTTTGAAGACAGATTTACGAAATTTGTCGACCGAAATTAAATATGGACCTTACTTACTGTATGTCGGCAGAAATATATTTTATATTAAAACATTTTTTGTCTACTTTGGGAAATTATATTTAATTTTAATACAAAAATCTTAAATCTGACTTTATAATAAAAAACGGCAAATCTTTCTTTTAGAAACCACATCTTTCATCGTTACTTTGATCCATTCTCCACGTTTTCTAGGCGATAAATCATTCCCCTTCATATTAACGCTTAGGAAGTAATGGATTAAAGTGATCGATATATCACCCCCTACAACAAGACCATGAATCAACCTTCTTTAACCAATTTTAAAAGTATATTAAGGATTTTTATTTCCGTAAAAAATCCAGTTTAAAATACTTTGCGTCTTCATAGTCACGTTCTGGAGGTAACATATGCAAGAATGAAATTACTTCAACCTGCTAAACTTGAGCGAGTAAAATTTGTACTTTTAAGAAAAAATGCAGCCAAACCCTCTTCGAATGACCTATCACTAAATTCTATTCAACTCAATAATCCCTATCAATTTCAAGAAAATTCTTCACTCAAACAAACAGTAAAACGTTACACTCTTCAATTAACTCGAGCATCTTGATGAGAAACACCCTAGAAAAAACACAAAGAAAAAAGAAATCTCTCTCGCTCAACCTTCCACCTACGTCACAAAAACCCACACCCTTACACACAATCGATTCCCAAGAACCAAAAGAATCCCCCTCCCTCCGACACCCGCACATATTCGCGCATCGTCGCGCTCCAGCGCCGGCACGGAGCCGAGTTCGCAAGGTGTAGCAGAGGCCGTTGGAGAAGCGCCGCCGCCGTCGTTGGAGAATTTCGCGACAGATGGTGCCGCGAACGGAATTTCGACGACGCGGCGAATCACACACATTATACGCACACGCACGTGTGTGTGGGTTGCGTATATACGAGCGCGCATCGCGGGGTTATAAGGCGGCTTTCGAAACTATATGTGTATGTATATATATATAGGCCCGTCATCAGATTCTTGAATGAGGATATTGGCGCCGAATTTGCATAGACGAATTCGGACCGGAAGTCTCTCGCTCTCTTGATCTAGTGCTGTACGTGTGTGTGTGAGCTGTCGTTACTTAATCTTTGGGTGTGTATATAGCGGTCGAGAGGTGCTGAATGCTGATTGTAAGCTGTCCTTGTTGTTTGTATGCGTAGAGCTCTTTTTGGGATTCGTTCAAGTGGTAATTGATGTGGGGTAGCGGTGGGAGGTGGTCTCGATTCGTTGCAGAAAGAATGATTGAAAATTGAAAAGTTGTAGTTTCGTTGGGGATTAAGTTGTTGAGGTGGTTTTTGCGAGGGAAATGAGAATCAAGGGAATCACGTGAAATTGATGATATGAGTAGTTATGACTGGAAAATTTCAGAATGGGTTACAATTGATTACATGCAGGATAATTAAGTTAAAATATTGTGTTTTTCGGTAGATTGAGATACTATTATTTTATGTTGTTGCAATTTGAGTAATAACCATAATTATACTATAATCGTAAGAAAATTTATGAAAAAATATAAAACCGTTGTAAATTCAACCCCATTTAGAAATTTTCGAATTTGGACAACGGACTAGTAATTAGCAATCCTGATAAAAGTCATTATGCACCAATTTTTATTGGAAAATTTCAATTATTGTTATTTTACACAGCTTTATCCTATCGTTGGGCCCCTAAAGTTTTACGGAACCCTTAATAATGAAAGGGAGGGTTAAACATTTAAAGTTATTGAAGATCTTCAGAGAACTTATTTGACCTTGTAACCGAAAATTGATGTAAGAATTGTTTGTAAATCTTAATTTTATGTGATGATTAATATGAAAGTTAACAAATTAAGTTTATACTTATATTTTTATATTTGATATTTAATAATCGATAAAAAATTATCCTGCTCTTCTTTAAGACTTCTTTGCTTTTAATGAAATGCGAAGAAAAAAGTTAATGACAGTAACCTCTAATGTATCGTCCACTAAAGCTTTAATTAAAAATAAAGCTATGGAATTCTAGTTCTTCTGTCTCAGTAGTTAAACAAAAAAATAAAATGAAGAATCAGATCTTGTGCCACTTTCTGTCGTGGAATATTTCTGCAGAGATAGGTATACTCCAACAAAGCGTCGTCGTCCTTCGAGAACGCGTTCGGCTTCCGCGTGTAGGATTCCATCGGCGAGGCTGATTGAAAATTCTGCGTTTGTTGTGATTTATCTGCATTGTCCGGCGATTGCAAGGACTGCGGAGTTAAACTGCCAATAAAATCGATTTCATATAAATCGAATAATTTGAGATCTTTATCGGAGATTATTTTTCAAATTTTTTAATGCCCCAAAATGTAAATATAATTTCGATTGATATGATTGTTCATTGTTAGCATGCAAATAAATTTAGAAATTTCTATCCTTCACGCTCAAGTAAGTGAAAACGTCATTTTATTATTGATTTTTGACGTTGAATCTAAAGAGCTTTGTAAAACCTTCTTTGACATCAAATTTTAACAGCATAAGCTGTAACATTGATTTTCTTTCTTAAAAAAGATGTACATTTTGTCTCAGAAATCTCCAGAATAATGTATTAATAGAACGCCTTACGTGTAAGACGCAGAAGCGTTATTTTTAAGAAAAGATATCGATTGGCCAAAATCAATAGTGTCAACCTCTATTACAAAGCTCTACGAACGATAGAGTCATCTCTATTGTAAGTGTTTCCACGCTGTAATTCAATTTGTCGCGACTATTCGCAAAGGCCGAGTGACTGAGTCATTTTCCTTTCACACACAATTTGCATCCTCTTTTTTGCTTAATAAAATTGTACATTGCGTGGCAAATAATAATAGGCTAGCTCTTGATACTTTCTATACATTTTTATGACGGATAGGTATATAAAAATCTTACACAAAGTGCAAAATAGCGCCGAGACTCTTGTAACGAGGATAAGGACTATGCAAGTGTAAATCAATCGTAATAATTGACTTCAAATATTCACTTTCGAGTTTTCTCAACGCCATTCTTATGCGTGAACAATTTTTTATTTTATTTACTTTTTTTTATACTCTCGAAACTGTTTATACACGTATTTCTCTCTTTTTTTCCATGACTTTGCATAGCGAACGCGAGAAGCGCGAAGAACGGGAAAAGCGAAGTTCGCATCGCGCCAGCGCACGCTCACGGCAATTTATATATATACCTACGCGCGTGTTGCCGCATGAACGCTTTATTATAAACACTCGAATATTCTCACCGATTATAAACATTCTTGTTCGCGGATTCACCTCTGAAGAGGTTCGCTAGGTTCGTCGTTCGTGTAGTAACAAAAGCGCGAGATATTGTCGTTTATTCTTGTAGGGTCCACGGCGCGACGTAAATTTAAGTAGTAACGGTCTTTTTGGGATGCTAGTATCGGTTACGAGCATTCGTCTTCTAAGTAGTAACGGTCGTTCGGGTAAGAGTAATGTCGTTTTACGTGGATATACGAGTGTTCAGTGAAATCATTCTCATACGAATAGTTTTTTTTAAACGAAATTATTTTTCTTTCTATATGTTGTTTGCGAGAAACGTAGAAGGTAATTCTAGGACCCTGAAAATTTTGCTACATGTTTAAATTTTTAATAGCATGAAAAGATAAATTAAGCCATTTCTATGAGAATATTTGTACATAGTAATTTCCAGTTAAGTAACATTTAAGTAACATTGCATTTTTTAATTAGTTCGATATGTTGAAGCGATTAACTACACTACTAGAATTTTTATTTTAAGCTTTGCAACTAACTACTAGCGAACTAAAATTTAATATACATGAGCATTTGCAATTGGTGGTATGTAGAAATAATTTAGTGGAAAGTTGGTAAAATCACTTTTTAATACATCATTCGACATCATTCAAATTAAATACATTTTTCAGTGTTCAATTACTTACATTTCTCTTAGTGAATTTAGATTTTCACTAGCCTATATAGCACATACGTTTAATTTTTTATACAACAAAAGTATATATTTTTCACTCAAATCAATCATATAAAGTAGCGTTCTGACGTTAAAGAATACAATTTTCACAATCTTGGTAGAAATTACCCCATTTATAAAACGCTTTTTAAACTAGAAGGCTAGTTACTAATTTAAAAAGCGCGTTAATTACCTCAAAATGAATCATTCTTCCATCAGAAAAGTATAATTCTGTTCACAATTCTTTTCCCCCAATTTTGATCAATGCTCTGCTCTAAACTTCTGCCTACTTTTCGTTACTCACATTTAATATTTCTATCCCCTTTCTGTATACTTCTTAGAAAAATTATCTCGTTTAACATTCCACGCAGCGAACTGATTTACCAAGATAAACAAACAACCCCAAATGAACGTTCAAAATCCTCATCACTCTCTCTCTCTCTTTCTCTCTCTCCCGAGAGGTATTTAGCATAATCCACGTCTGAACTTCCCGCAAAGCAACTTCCCAACAGAACAACAAAACAACCGTACACCGCACAATACGGAAAAGCTCGCGCTCATTATCCATCTCTCTCGCGCTTGATTGGTCTCTCCCGGCTCGTCGCAATCGTAATCCGCCCGAGCCGTGCCCGCTGTTCGATGATCCCGTGCGCATTCTTACGCCCACCTATTGGACACACGCGTACTCGCGCAGATATATACTCGCGAACGCACAGAACCAAGACTGCGACTCCCCTGTACGTGGCTATTTCCGAGTGTTGCGGCGGCGCTCGCAAATAAAAAGCACACACGCGCGCGCGCGCGCGGCCGCTAATAATACGCGCGTCAGCTGGTGCAGTGGCATTCCAGGCTCCGAGAGGCTTAGGGTCCGTTCATAGTGGGAGTTGTTAGCTAAGTATTAGTTAGAGATAAGGTAGGAATTAGATCATTTTACCTTATTTCTGGTTGAAATTGTAATTAAGAGCTTAGTCAATGAGATTTGGGCAAAAGAGACATTTTTTTTATCGGTAAGCTACGTTATTTGATCGATTCGGATTCTGTACTAATATATTTACTGTGAGTAATACAGGCCGATTCATTCATGAACGTTATCGATTTACTGTGATATACCCACAAATGATCGCATAAAACAGTTTATCTTGTTATTTTTCATATTAACTAGAAATTAGCTAGAAATTAGGTAAAAACCATGTGGTTTTTAATGGTAAATTAACTAATACGTTAAGTAGAAATAAGCTAATTTAAAATTACCAGGGATGAAATATGTTTTCTTGGTGTCAGAAAGCGTTTTTAAAGAGGAGTTAATTTAAAATTTGCTTGGTGGAAATTGGAAGAATTCGTTTAAACTTTCAGTTTTGAATCATCCGCCTGTCAAATAAAATAAAACTTTTTCTACTTTTATTAAAATTTTTCGAATTCCTTTTACTTTTAATAACAATATCTAACTGTATTTAATAGGCTTTGATATTATATTAATTTAAAAATCTGCATACTACATACATACAGACAGACATTTTTGAGAAACGTATTTTTTTCTGATTCAGTATCTTCGGAAACGTCGAAATTCATCAAATTCATCACATTTTCGTCGTTACAATACTTTCTCTGTGAGAGAGCAAAAAGGTCCAAAATAGTACATGTTTACATTTTTTGTTTGCTTAACAAAATTATTAAATATAAAAAAATATGATATAAAAAAATATGATATAAAAAACTTTGACAAAACTCTATGCACATAGTACGCGCAAAATAACGTCTTTTTCATCCTATTATTTATAATTTAAAACGCTATCTATGTTAATAAAACAGTGTTGTAGTGAACTAAATAAGTTCCAAATGTACAAATAACTTTCTGCTACATACTTATCTATTTAAACTATATATAATATATAGATAATTTGACTTTTCGGTCCCTACTTTAATGCGCACCTAGTCTCTGCAAGGTGCATCCATTTTATGTTTACTTTTCTATCCCAAATCTAAATTCACGAAATGAGTAAAGAATGTCGCCTCTCCAAAAAGAACATCAAGAACAAAAAGTTAAGCATACATTTTAACTATGTACAAAAAGGGCTCATATCTCACTATCACACGAAGTTTATGAACGCACCCTTAACCTCGCTCGTTCTCCCAGCCACTGCCCGTTTGCTACACTGTACACACGTACACACACACAAAGAACTCCGCCGTTCTGTTGCTCGGCTCCTTTCTTCTCCTCGTTTCCGTTTTGCTATTTTGCGCTATACGCGAGCCGCGGAGAGTTCCGTATATATACACACGGCGCATGCAGTAGACGCGCCGCGGCGTTCGCCACGCTTCGCGAGCGAACGCGCTCGAGCCGTTAATCGGTCTGTTGCCGTTGCCGTTGTAGCTGCTGCTGCTGGTGCAGCAGTTTTCTGTGTATGTGTGTGTTGGGAGGGGATTTTGTTGATTGTGGAGACGGTGATATTTGCGGATTCTCACGAGATGAAAATACTTCGGGATTCTTGTGTTTTTTGTTTTTTTTTTTCTTTTATCTCTTCTTTTTATTCGCGGTGATGGTTGCATTTTTATAGATGGAGGCTTTTTGGCGGGGATGATGTTTTTATGTAACTGTGTATAAATTTACGCATGACGTGCTATTTTTGTTAATTTATACATTCTTGCACTGAGGTTAGTTGATTAATTCTCATTCTCGCACTGAAAATAGATTGTTGTGTGAAAATAGGTGAGTCATGTGTATGGTAAAATTGCTAAGGAAATTCCGATTGGTTACATCAAATTAAAATGGATTCGTCGGCAATTATAAATAATCCGGTAGTCGTTGATTAATATTATACAAAACGGATGTTCGAAAGAAGTAGGAAAAAACTTTAGCGGTATGCGGAACTTACTTATAGAAAAGAAAAATGATCAGACAGTTTAGTATTTAAACCAGAAACATATTCTTATAAACAATATTTGAACTGAATAACAAATTTTATTTACTGTGAAAACGTAATGGTTGACATTCATAATAATAGTAAAATATTATGATGGCAATGACAGCACGTATAACATAAGTAGTAACAGATGTTCAACATTAAATGAAAAGTAGTAAAAGTCGGTTCAACAAGACATCTCACTATCTGTACAGTTATTGCATTATAAATCAATACTCACATTTTTTACTAGTAACAGTCAATTCGACAAGCCGAGCATTGTTGCCCGTCTAAAATTACATATTTCACTCTAGGTCTAAAGATAAAGATAAAGTAAAATCTAATCGAGTACAAATGCTATATTTCAGCAATGAATACACTAAAATATAACCCCCACAAACCTTAATATTCAAACATCCTGAATACATGCGCTCCCTTTTTTAAAAATTCTTTTTGCTCATTCCAACCGGATTCTCCCATTACCGCCACCCAAACTTTTCAAAACTCTCCTCTGCACTCAGCCTGCAACCCTAAAACAAGATCTAAAACCCTCTCTCCCTCCTTATCTCCAACAATACGCCTCCAACTTCAGGTCCTCGACACACTCCAAACATCCATTCCCCATTTGCTATTCAGCAGTTCTGCCGAGCAAAAGATAAGAGCCCTGCAGGAGTACTCAAACCTACAGTCACATATCTACATCTCCACCCGTCCAATGATAATTGATGTACATACACGACTCGCTTTTAACCCTTTCATACTTCGCGTTTATTGAAATGGAGGAACTTTCGCAAATTTATATACACAGCATTTCTATTCGAGTAAACAAAATTGTATCAGTAGGAATGACTAAAGCTTGAAAAAAAAAGAATATTCAAGGTGTCAGAAGCGTCATAGGAATCATAAAAAAATAAATTACATAACAAATTACCTAGAAACAAAGCTGTAAGATCAAGCAGATTGCACGAGTAGCCAAATTATGTTTTAGCGAGCAATACTTCGTATTTATATGATTTATTGCTACGATAGCAATACTTATATTTTTACCAGCGTTTATCATCTGCATGAAAATAGTATAGACCACAGCCCAGAGAGCAATTTACTGATTATGGCATTACAAACAAAGTCAGTAACGATTATGCAACAATATTAATAATAATACACCCATTTAAACAAATTTGTGTAATTAACTAAAATTAAAAAAAGTTGAATAATGATTTTTTTTCTGGAATTACTTATGTAAAATAATTTTTAAATCATACAAAGCTTTTTAAAAATTCTAACCTATAAAAGGTTGATTAGTATATTATATCTATTGTATTTTTCTCCTCTGCTGCTACATTATAGTCAATGCAGCAATATTAGTTGTAAAATTTATTTATGTATTAGTATGTCGAAATTTTAACCTCATACCTAAGCTTTGAGAACACGAATCGAAAGCAATGATAAAAGTAGTTCTGACACGAGGAATCTAGCTGTACGTACGTAATTCGTACCAGATATATTTATTAACCGTTCAATTGTCATACAATTTCCGTCTATCAATAAATGTTTGACTCATCGAAAGCATGTACACAAACTCCACTGCTAGAACGAATATTGCTTTAAGAGCAATATAATACTTGTCACGATGACGAAATGAAATTCAACTCAAAATCACGCGAATATCCCTAAGAGCAACTTCGCGTCTAATCTATATTTTATTGGTATGTTCACAGAATGGTTTTCTCAGAGCAACTAATTTACCTAACAATTGGAAACTTACATAAGTCTATAAAAATTGAATGTTTTAATATGATAATCGCTACATTACAAATCAGTTTTTCTTTAATAGCGTATTAAGATAGTTATAAATTATTTATGTTAGCAAAAATACTGCGCGCTGTTTGAATCAGTATCACGTGATGTGACGTAGATAACTGAACAGCGCGTGTACATACTTATGATCAAAACTAACCTCAAAACTTTAACTCTTCGCATTTTAGCGACGTAAAAACTCTCATCAATACAGAATAGTAGCATATATTACAATTACACTATTTTACAATTCCTTGATCACATTAATAATTTAATACAGCTTTACTTGTTATTTTATTATAAATAGCATTAAAAAACTATTAATCTTTATCAATAGCAAGCTGACCATCACATAATCGATTCGTAATGTCATAAAACATCCGCGAAGACACCATTCATTCAGAAATCTACATCACATCACATGACATCGATTCAAATAACAAACTTAAAATAAATAATTAATAAAAAAACAATAAATACGTCATTAACAAAAAAGAAAGAATTGCCAACTAAATCTTTATTCATTTTCATCCAATATATCACCAGCAATCAATTCTAATGACCTGCAATTTCTGTATATTATTAATCTAGCCATACCTCTCAACCGGTTAATTTCCTACCACAACAAACAGACACCTTCCGTATATAAAAAAAACAACACTACAAAACATTCGTCATCGCATACAAAACTACACTCCAAAAGGGCCGAGAAGAAGAAACAAAAAACGCCTTACCCGCACTTTTACTCGCGACAAGTGTCTGTCCGCCTGAATATATAGAATCTCGGAGTAGGAGAGGTCGGGGTACACAGCTCCGAAGTGGGGATCACGACGACGCCGACTACGAGGACGGAGACGACGAGCGAGGACAGGTTCGAAACCTTTGGCTATCTCGACTCTGCTTTGGCGCTCGCTCGCGCGGCATCAGTTGTCTCAGTCCGCGACCTGACACACGCACACGCAAACGTACGAGTACGAGTGTACATCGTACACACACACACACACACGCGCGAGCGTCGTCGTCGGCCCGCGCTGCGGGTTTTCGAAAGCGCCGTGGCAGCCTCCGCGCGCAGTTTCGTCGGCGACGCGCGCACAGTGACACTTACGCGCGCGCGCGAGAGAGCGTTCTGTTGTTCATTGTTTATACACGGGGGTGTATGTGTAGTTGTCGCGAGTGGATTCGAGGTTTTTGTGGTGTCCTTCCTTTGGGATTTGTGATGTAGATCCTCTTGTTTTTTGGTTAATTTGTTTGGGAGGATTATGGAGTGATAGTGCTGGTGATATATATGTATACGTATGTACTTGTGTAGTGGTGAAAAGGTGAAATTGAGGAGAAACGCGTTGAGTCACTGCGAGAATTTCGTGATGACGTAGCTGGAGGTTGTTGGTC
>OX424576.1:10808734-11041871 GCA_949152435.1 Gastracanthus pulcherrimus | reverse complement strand
ATTGAAGTTCTGGCGTTGATTTATTAAATAGCGTATGGTTTAAAAAAGTAACATCAAAAATAGATTGCGTTAAAATATCTCGAGGGATTTATGAATAAACTGCTGTTATATTTGCAGCTTTTTGCGTAGGTATACAGTATCGCTGAGTTTTGATTCGATGATAAAAGTGTTCCATAAAATTGGCATCTTATTTTAAGCTGAATTATATACTGCTGCATCTTATAAAGAACAGCCTTCGCAGATGCTTCATATTTTGCGTCGTAGTCACTTTCAGACGTAGTAGTCCGAAAAATGTTTTCATACTATCGTCATGCTTTATTGCGTAACAATTTCTTTTGCAAAAAGATGGGTTTTTCTTTGGTAGCTGAATAATTTATAAAGAGTGCAGTACGAGATACGTTTATTTAGTCATTTCTTTCATTTGTCACAAGTTCAATTAAGAGAAAGTATATTCAAAAAGAAAATTTCAAGTACAAAGAAATGTTAATTCCTGCCTAAAAGGAAATTTTTCTGAGCGTAGACTACAAAGGGAATTTTTCATTAAAGGATCTGTTTGCATTTGATTGATCACAAAACTGTCTAGTCAGACTACTGCGAATTTTGCTCGTAGGTACTAAAAAAAGACGATTTTACAAGAAGAGTGTCATATCTCTGGGAAAATAATTTTAATAAGTCCTTGGAAGGAGTTTTTTGGTACCTAAACCCGTAGTTTGTTCTAATTGACCCTTGTTCTCGGGATATAACGCATTGTACCCCAAATGCGCATAATTTTATTAAAAAATGGTACTTCTACTTCAAATTATAACTGCATGTATTCACAATAGAAAGTTGATCTAAATGAGTATGAAAGTAGACGAGAAGAGCTTTAATTTGAGACTTGTAGCATTTGAAAAATTTTAATTTAACCTGATATTTCAAGGCTGTTTTAATCTTCGTAATTGTATGATTTTAACTGCATTTTTGTCACTATCTTTGTCCGATGATAACTTTGGAACAAACTAATATTTTCGAACGTGACATGTCTCAAATTCAAGCTCATTTCGTTCACCTTCATATTCTTTTACACCATTTTTCTTGTGCATATGAATACAGAGTTATAGTCAAAAGTAACATACATTTTTTGCTAAAATGATTTGAGGTGCAATAGCTTATACTTCGAGCACAAGGACACCTTCAGAACGAATTACAGCTGCTATGTATCACTTTGAAATACCAAAAAAGAAACACGTCTCAAAGCCTCATCAATATCTCCGCACTTCTTGTTAAAGCAAAATGTAACGTTCTAAAAACGCTTTACCTAAATAAAAAGAAGTAATTTCTTTCCTGCAACCACGTTACGTCACAACGCACTATAAACTGCGCAGCAACCAAAGAAAAATCCACGTCAACACCAACCCATAATCCAAAAATCACAGATTACGTCTACCTGCTAAAAAAAAAGAGGAACCAACTCCAAACGATAATAACAAACGTACGAACCTCGAGAGAATCCTCGGCACCGTGCGCCTGCCCTGACTCTCAATGAACTCGTAACCTGCACATTTCCTACCAACAACAACAACGTCATCGCACGCGCTTATCCCACCAAAAGTCAAATCGTCGTCGAAAAAAGAAAGAAAGAGAGAGATACGTAAAAACGGGGTCGAGGCGATATGCTGAGCGGCCGAAGCCCCGGAAGCATCACGAGTAGGGAAGAATCGCCGCCATCGCGACCTGCAGAACGCTGCTGCCGTCAGGCGAAGAATAGAGGACGCAGCAGACGACGACTCGTCGCGCATAATACGGACAAAGGATGCAGACCTTCAGCGGCCTTGCCTTCGGGAACGTCTTCAAGAAGAAGGCACGTGCGAGAGTCACCTTTCGAGATGTCTCTGTAGTATTACGCTATCCGTCGGCGTTTCTTTGTTCTCCTTTCTTTTTATGGGTATTGTACGGGTGCACAGGGTACTTCCGGGTTTGGGGGCGTGATTCTTGCTGGGCTGAGGGGATTAGGGGTTTCGTGGAGGGGGGCGTGAATTTGAGAGAGGATTTTCGAGAGGGTCTGCTGTATTAGTTTAGTTTTCCAGTGGGAAAGGTTGCGATGAATTTATTTTTATCGGGGCTAGAGGAAGGGCATTCAGCTAATAGATTTTTTTATCTAGATTTGGTTACACGTTTTCTCTTTATATTAGTACAGCTTTCCTTCGTTTATTTATATTTCGAGGGATTTGCATACATTACTTTTGAGATTGGTTATAGTCATTGTCGAAACTACGAATATTCTCCTTTTTGATTTAAATGTTAGCAAATCTATAAAAAGAAAACAGAATAACAGTATAATAAATATAGACCCCTTCTTATACTGGAGTGTTGTACACAATAGAATTTATTGAGTTTGTATCTAAGTTGTGACATAATTTCTCAGAGCTATTGAGATATTATGTTGTACTGCTGAGAAATAGACTGGTTTAAAATCATTTTGTATAATTAAAAATGTTTTAAGTAGTGCTACACTATACCATAAAAATTGTTCTATATTTATCAGTATTATAAAATTGTATGGAGTAAAGAACATATATAAGGTGTTAATTACATTGCCCATGAGAACGATTTATTTGACAGGCCGGTTACTTTATCATTGCTCTCATGGTCAAGATTATTTATCATCATTTGAATGTTTGCTGTTAATTTATTGTTAACCCTCTATTAGCACTTCCATGTTTTTCCTTGAACTCATCCTTGAACTAGTATTACGAAAAACTATTCAAGAATTATTTACCTACATACAACCAAATTTTTATTAGAATTAAAAAATATATTTACCAATAACACGCTTAAAGAAAAATTCAGGAAATTCAAATATACGCTATATGTTTCAAAACGTTTTCTTAAAATTAATTAAACATTTATTAGTTTTAAGCAATGATCTTTTTTTATTCAATAACTGTCGTCGACCTAATTCTGAATCATGTGAGAACAAAAGAGCGATTATGGTTCGATTATGCTTATAATAATAATTATTATTTATTCGTTTTAATAGGTCTTGAATGTTCATACTTTCGGAAATAAATGTTTACTTTGATAATATAAACTAAATTAATATGATATTGAGTTAAATAATAAATAATTCATATTTGAATACTCAATATATCAATATTTTAATTCCAAATAATGTACATGACGATAAATGTAACTAAAAGAAGAAATATTATTTGTCTCTAATACATATTTTTTAGTTATCTAAATAAGCGTTTATTAGAATTTACTATTTTCTTCAATGCACAAAACTTTAAATAATTTAACCAAACAATAAAACTAACGAAGTAGTTTAAACTACACATTGTTGCTCCAATTCCGCACATCATTTACCATTTTTTTTATCGAAATCGCTCTCGTAAAATGTTGCTGCACGCTCCAACTTACGCGGATGCCATATGTGTAATGGAGCGTAAGTTTGATGATTTTTCCGAGAAGACGTAAAACGCGAACTTTTTTCTCTCTATCTCTCTTTCGAGTCAACGGATTGATAGCACCGTGAATTTCTCGTCAGACTCGTGCGCGGCGTATCTTCAACGCTCGGCTCTATTAGCGGCAATTTTTAAAGGCGCAACGCTGCGATGCACTTTATTTTTAAACGGTAAACAAGTCCTTAGCCTTGAAGAGTATATATTAGTTTTTTTCGTGCGCCACGAGCTGTTGTTTCTTTTTCTTCTAAGCGGTGTTTATGACGATTGTCGGATAAATGATTGATTAGACGGATAATTATTGGATACTGCTATTAAGGATCAGGGTAAATTATTGTATAAGTGGTGCATAGAAAATGGCGATTGCATTGAAGTTACTATTGATTTATTGATGCTTTTATTGCTCGTTGATTGTATATTTGTTTGCAATTTATTATTTTGACCTTTAAAGTTAATTATTAACATTGGTAAAACAAGTAATAGTCAGTTCAATAACTACTTATTCTCGTGAAATTTCCGCCTTTTGATTATCAAGTTCATCAAACTTAACTCCAGTAAATATTCTTTTCCTATATCTCATAATCTCAAACAATATCTTTATATATATTACCTGTCTCCGCTGAGAGAAATTACATAGCACAAATTAATATATTTATAATATTAACTAATTTTCTTCCTATATCTCATAATCTCAAACAATACTCGTGTATATATATATATATATTTAATAATTTAATTTAATTATTTACTTATTAATAATTATAATTAGTAATATTATAAATATATATATATATATATATATATATATATATATATATATATATATATATATATATATATATATATATATATATATATATATATATTACCCAATAGAAATTACCCATAAAAAATTAGTATATATTTATAATATTACTAATTATAATTATTAATAAGTAAATAATTAAATAATAAAAAGATAAATAAATGCTTCATAATTTGTAATTGTTAACATATATTTTTTTGCAGTGTAAATTAAATAAATTCTAAAACGTAAAATAAACTCCACCGCATATCAAGAAAATCCCTTCCAATCCCACTTTATCCCCATAAAAATAAAGTCTACCGAGAGAAATAAAAAGCCGAATCTACTAAACCCTCGTTGATTCTACTCAAAATAAAAGTCTATCTTATCAGTCATGTGCAAGTTACAACAGCTTTCCATAAAAATGTAGCTACTCCTTTTTTTTTCATTCAAGTCCCGGATTTTCCGATTCAGAGTCTCGGCAGGGGATTAGAGCTTGGGGATTTTGCACGATTCTAAATTCGAATCCCGGCTAATGGATCTTGATTTGAATGAAACACAGAGAAAACAAATAATAACCATTATTAGACTGTCTATAATAAATTTGATAGGAATAAGAAACGCATACTTTTTGCATGGCGCTGACGCGTCGTTTGAGAATTTAGGATTCCATTACAAGACACATGGACAATGAATGCTATCCCATAACTCCCAATATTCTTAATTTTCAAAAATTGCTCGAAGAAGAATTGTAAAAGCAAAGATTTTTATATATGCATATTTTCTAAATACTTTTAATATTTGTACCATATACATGTAAAGTAGTCTAACGCTATTTATTATTTTTAATCGTGGAAGTCAGTTCTGCATTTTTTATGGTTTTTATCTAACTATGTACATTTAATAACCAGTCAGTCGTAGTTCCAGCTAGTAACCGTTATTATTTTTTCTCTTCATGCTGCTGCATACAGTTAATAATATACTCATACAGTGGCAATGGGTGGATGCATCAAAACTATATAAGCAATCACACACATCTTAAACATACCGTTTAAGTAGCAACGCATCAGCGTCTCAGTTTTGAAACCCACGACCAAGAAATACAAAAAAAAATAGAGTTTATTGTCTATCTTTAAAAAACGAGCCACAGCTTATCTAAAAAGAACAGTCCTAACTTCTTCCTCGAGACCTTACATTGACACGCCCGAGACACCTATCCCATATTTTACTTCTCTCCCCGATCGATCCATTCGTCGAAAAGACTAGTCTAATCAAACGGTTCTTCCCTCGCGCCGTGTCGCGAATACATAAACCTCGTCGAGACGCTTCGCGGACACGTGCATATATTTTATTGCCCGTCGAAGCGCTCGCACACGCATATACCTTATATCACCTTATACCAATGTCATCTTGACTCACGAATTGCGTTCTCTGGTGTTTGCAGGCCAACAAGGTGGCGAGCGGCTCGCCGAACGCCAACGCGCCGCCGCCTCCGACGCTGATCAACAAGATCAAGTACCAGCCGGGCGGGCCCGTCATCAAGAAGGACAAGCGCCAGAGCAGCTCGCGCTTCAACGTCTCCAAGAATCGCGAGCTCCAGAAGCTGCCCCTGCTGTCCGGTGAGTTGTGCGCATTACAGCCAGGGAGTCGACGAGTTATCTTGGGATTTTTGGGATTGGAGGATTTTGGATTATTTACTACCTGTTGTAGAGTTATATTTACGTTAAGAATGTGATTTAGGGGAAGTTTTACATTATATTCCTGGTGAAAATCATTTGATAGGATTGTGCAGAAAATTTGACAGAAGTTTGATTGTGAAGCTGATGGATGATTCGGTAAAAAAATTCATTTTGTAGGGAAAAATGAGTGTGCATAAAGAATTCTGTGCATGCATGAATTTTTTATACACGGTAAATCCCCGTGAGTTGAAATTTACTCGGTTCGATCAGCGGTTTCTGACTTTTTCAATTGGAGATAATACAACTAACTTTATTCGAATAAAAATTCAATAATTCAACGAGGAGGTTTCACGCGAAATTATGTGTATATTCTATTTAACTTTTAGCCGGGTGGAAAATTACTCGGAAAAGAGTATGATGTTTTTGTATTTAGTTTAAATAATGTGCTGTTTTCTGGGAATGAAATCCAGCGAAGCGAGAGTCACTTATTAATCCTTTTCCCTGGTAGAAACGTTCCCCATATGTTCGCCAGATTTTACTCTATTTTATAGGGAATGGCCAATTTCTGCTTAAAAGTCTGGCCAGAAACCCCGCTACCTGTCGACGTTTTCTCGTCAGAAACCTGACCAACTTATGGTTAATGAATAAATAAATAAAAAATAACGTTTAACGAATTTTTATAAGTTAATAATGATTATTATGTCATGGATTTAATAGCTAGCTTGTTAATAGAATACTAAGATATATTTGGGATAGATTCGAAATAAAAACTAAAAACTTATTTCATTAAAAGTTTTTTTAAGGTTAGAGTTTTATAATTAAATAAGACATAAAAAAAATCAAATAAATAATCGAATAAAAATTTGCATGCTGTTTTAACGCAGAAGTACTATAATGGGATTTACATTTTCAATAATTTTTTAGGGTTATGTAAGCTATTTAGATTTTCTATAAATTTCTGGTCAGATGCTGGTTTATTTCTGGCGAACTATTAGGAAACGGATCTGCCCAATAGATCGTGAACCGACCATCTGATATGCTCAATTTTCTACCAGGGTTGACAAGACAATAATACAACTAACCTTGTCTGAATGAAATTTCACCCACCGAAAGAATGTATTTTATAAAGTAAAATTTAAAAAAAAAACTTGCTCTTTCTCGAGTGAAAAGAAAAATTAAGCAAGTATTATTTTTCCAAAAACACATTGTTTATTTTTATTTTTGTAATTACTGACATTGAGACGATTATCATCCAAAATACATGTTAATTCTATATATAATTGATATCGCTAAATTAAATTTCTTCGTTAAATAATCATCTTTAATCTCTCAAATGAAAGCTTAACAATACAACTTCATATGAAGACATTACACATGAGTGCAGATGTACATTCGATCAAATCTAACTACCAGAAAATAAATTACTACGCAAGAGGGTTAAGGAAGTTCTAACCCAAATTCAAAACGAACAGAATTTGTTAAAAGTTTTAGATTCATTAGATATTTAATATCCAAATGACATGCATTTTTACGAAGAAAAGCATTTTTTCGTTAAAAATAATTACATCTTAATCCATATCTCAATTCAAAACAGAGAAATAGCTATGAAATTTTGAAACATTCTAGCTAAAGTCTTTAAGGAAGCACATGCAAATTTTTAGAACGATTAGGAATCCGGTTATGAAGAAATTTGCACAGAATATAAATGAAAGCACAACATTCATTATCTAACTTATTGTCTAAGTAAGCAGTTCTTATAATATTTCTTATATTTTTTTAATGTTTTCTTAATTTACCAGGTGCTTTAAGTATTAAAGATGCAATATAATCAATAATTTATGCAGAATGATAAAATTTTAGTAAAGTTTCAATATTAATTTGCTCGGTATACTTAAGTTAAGAACAACTTCTTATACTACTCGAGTTGGGTACAATAGTCAGAACTTTGCACCACTAACGTGCAAATAGCAATATTTAAGTTTAATTAATTAAATTATTTATTTCCATATTTAACTTTAACGACAGAAGTTCATAAATACAAAATTATGTATAAAAGTAGAAATTAAAAAAGTAGCCAAGAAAACGGCCTGAACCTCCCTAAGTTTATACAAAAATGTTAAAATAAATGAGCTACTGTGAATCATACGCTAGCTGCAGAGTTAGCGCAGCTAGTAGTATAAAGTCTGACTTAAGTACCAATTAGACAATTAATTATAACTATTTAGTCCATTGTCAGAAGTTGTCAAAATTAATGATAATTATGAAATTGAAATATAAAAAAAATATAATTCACACTTCTGACAAATTCGGTAAACAAACAAAACTTCTACTAACAAACTATTTTACCAAAAATAGCTAAAGTTGAAAAATAATAAGAAATTTGATGTCCATGTTTACGATCTATCATCTATATTCGTTTGTATTTACATTATGTTGTTTTATCAATTTTTTATTATAATAAAATTAGAAAAATGTAGCAAACAACATGTACCTATAGGTTTATTATGTACGTCTGGGCGATGTATCTGTTTCTACTGAAGCAAATATTGAATCTTTCTAAAGCGAACTGTGCGACCTTCAATTTCAATAGACGTGATTAGACAGACATACAGATATAGCTGCGCAATCACATAAATTATTTCTTTGCAAACAACCCAGATAATCACATGAATTACGAGATTTTCCGATCGATTTCGTCCTCAGTCAGATCTATATTAAGTACTATAATGAAGGGATGATTCAGATACCGAGCTATATAATATAAGTAAATGAATATCCGTATAAGATCCGTATAAGACGAGACGTTTATTAATTCACCATCTGATTCCTCTTTTCTTCCCCGTATAACGCGACCGAAATTACGCGTATCAAAAGCCTTTTCATGCTACGATTCTATGCCTGAAAAGTCGCCGGACTGATTACTCCTCTTTCTAGTCTCACGCGCCACTCCATTTTTTAATTCCACCAACTTTCTCAAGAAGAATGAAGCTCGTTTTTTCCTCTACTTTTAATCTAGAAATCCATTTCTTTCCGTCCGATCAGCGCAAACCAGAAGCTTTAATTATGCACTTTTCAAAGCAATAAATTCAGCACGAACGATTAAACACACGGAAGCTGCAACAGATATAATTGAGAATTCGTGACTCCAAAAGTTTAACGCCAAATCGCGCTCCACGAGTCGACTCGCCGACGCTGCGAGGCACAACAAAAGCGCCGAGGAAAAAGAAATCGAGCGTCGAGCGTAAAAAGCAATAAACGTGCACACACACACATGGCGCAAAACGCGCGCAGTGGATCAAGGATTTAGAAACTCGATTTTCCGCGGCGGCTACGGCCGGTCGACCTGGCTTCCCTACTTGTACGCGTGCCACAAATCGACAACGTCTTTATACATCGGATTCGCATCCCAATGACGAGCGTCGTGTACGTCGCGACGATCTACTTCTTCGCGGATGTGCGCGCTGAGGTAGTAAGCGTTATTGTTGCGAGCGTCCTTTTCTTGTTGCTAGGAGTTTTCTTTCGTTAGATCACTGGATTGACACGCTCTGCGCAATCGGAGATTGTACGAGTATTTCGAGAAAGAGCGTTTCTATAAATGAATTATCAAGATTGAAAGTTTTAGAATCAGGTTTCTTTGGAGTTGACGTTTGTTTGGTTGTTTATTGTATAAACGTTGGAGTGATTGTAGAAAAATAATAATCCTGTGATAGCGTGAAACTGTCATTTTTAAAAATGTCTGTTGGAATGTCTTCTTTTTTGATACTGTATGTAGAATTCTAGTCCCACAAATACTAATTTACGATTTATGAATTTATGAGATTGTCTTAATTGTAGAATACATTGAATATTTCGTTTGTAACTTTATACTATTGAATTGGCCATTCAATTGGAGGACATAGTTGAAACAATATTTATGATAATTCAAAATTATATTGAAGGGCAATGATTCATCTATTAGATTACTTTAAATTAAGATAAGGTTATCTTGCGTAGACTACAACATTCAAGCACAATCGTATTAAGTTACGCGTATTTTTATCTTGCCTCGCTTTTTTAAGACGTTAATTGTTTTTACTTAATTTAATTTATTAAAAATTTAAAAGAGGATTTTATTTTGTGAGTCAACTTAAAATGAAATATTTTTTATATTTGAAGCTCATCAACTTCTCGGACATAAAATCTGACAGTTTCGTGAAAATCGTTCTAATACAAACATAATAAAATGACACACACATGTACACTTTACAACTCATACTTTTTTATACGTAACGAGTTTCCAAAACTGAATCTAACAAAGAAAAACTGGATAAGCCACTGTACATGCTCTAACAAGCATAAAACTGCAGAATTTTCCATCATAAGCATTAATAAAACTAGCGAAATATCACCGCTCGTCTACAAACATACACGCGTCACATCCAGCAAAAGCTCGCGCGCTTACGATATTTTTATTAGAGGAATTTTCCCGAGCGCATGTAAAAACGAGGATTGCGCAACTCTGCTCGCGAGGACGACCAAACTCAAGATAAAACAAAAAAGACAATGTTCAAATTCGTTCGTTGTACCAAATTTCGTGTTCCGCGTGTCATCTTCATCCTTTTAACTCGTGTAAAAAAATTAGTATGATACTAGTCTGGCCGTATCTGGTTAAATAAGTTTGAATGAATTTCTGGCGAAAGTCTAGTGGAGGTTTGGCATTAGCTATCATGCCAGATTGTTGTTAAAATTATCTCACGATAACTTATATTTAACAAACAACTGATTAGAATAGTGCACTTATTGTCAATACTATTGGTTGAGATCATTAAAATGTATATTTTTCAATTAAACTGTAACAAATTTATTTTTTAATATTGCAATCAAGTTTAAGGGTATGTAATGGATCGCCGTACGCATTACTTACCGCGGAATATATTTAAAACTATTTCCCGGTTTCAAGTAATAAAAGAATCTATTGAACTTTTAATCAGACGATACTTATACACATTTTCGGAAATAAATAAAAATACATACATACATATGTACATACTTATACAAATTTAGCAGGCATAGTAAGCCATATTTTTAAAAATATTTGTTTAATTCTGAATAATTGTTTAAAATGGAGAAGTCGACAATACAAATCACTATATAAAAGTAATCCTACTTTAATGTTATTATGTTAATTCGTTATTATTTGCAATACAAAAATCGGGTATGAAATGTATTCTAGCTTTTCACCTCCCCATTTCTCAACTCTTTTCTCCTACATATAACAATGAAACCTCATATAAAATATAACTAATGACTCCGGGTATGAATACAGAGGTCATGGAAAGTATAAATATGAAATGTCAGAGAAGGTAGGAATCGAGTCGGTAACCCATATCCCTTTAAAATTAAAGTATCCGTAAGAGAAAGTGACAAAAACGTAGCTTTGAACCCGACGTCTTCATCTTGCAACTGCCACACTTCCATCAAACTTCCGCCAGACTAACAACGTCGGACTACCAACAAACCAATTTTTTTTCCCCCATCCTCTTGACGCACGAACCTCCGAGAAAACAGACCCTTTCTCGTCTGCTCCCGTACGCTCGCGCATCACACCCGACGTAGCAGCTCGTATAACACGCTTTCACCCACGGGACATTTTTCACGCTTTTTCCGACGCTTCGCCGCCTCGGGCGACGTATATATACGCGACACTCCGCTCGCTTCCTTTTATTTTCCCCCCCTCGGAGCGAAAATGAAAACGCCTCGCGCAAGTTCACCAAACTCGTTCCGGCGAAGGAAGGAGTGAAAAGTTCGCGGGCGGCATCAGGTTGTTCCGGCGTCGCGTGTGTATGCGCACGTATGTACGAAAGAAAGTTTTGCGCCTTATTTTATTCTTATCGCCGCCTCGGGGGAATAATTAATGAGCCGAGGCGCCGTAGCGCCTCTGCGCGCGCGAGATCGGGAACTTATGGATATCGTGCGTGAGCGTTATGTGTATAACTTTCTTTTCTTTTCTTTATTACGGAACGGAAGCAAGCTCGGCCGTGCTGTGGTGTTGATAGCGAGGGTGTTCGATGGCGAATGGAATTTGCGGGAGGAATCGATTCATTGGCTTGATTGGTTGAATAAAGTTGTTGGGTGTTATTTTGTGGTATGTGACTGTTTAAGGAAATTTGTACGTTTATTTAACGGTATTTAATGTATTCAAATTGTATTTTGTTAACTGAAAAACTAAAAGTTGGACCCAATTGGTATTAAAATAAGGAATATTTTCAGACCTTAAAAAGTGTCTAACATTATTTCCTTTTCGAGAAAACTTCGGAACGCGAAAATTGAGGTTAGCTTTTCTGTTTCCAAGTTTTATCGAAAAGGAAATAATGTTAGATACTTTCAATTAACAAACTACAATTTGAATAAATAGCAAAAACGTGATTAGACAAGGACAGAAGATACGGACTCCTCTTAAGCCATTAAAGTGTATTTGCTACTTTCATTTTGCAATGATTCCAAAAATTAGTCGATTAGTGAAGTAGGTAAGTTTTAGAGTAGACTTTTTCATATGTACGCTAGATGGAACCACCGGAACATACTAGACTTTTTTCCTGCTTATAATTGTTATTGAGTTATCTTACAATTTGTAAAAAAAGAATTTTTAAAACCATTTTAAATAAAAGTCGCATAGAGCAATTTTCTAGTAACATTCAAAGGGCAGCATTTTACTCCAATGAATTTAAAGCGTAAGCACTGGATTATAATATTATGGTCATAGTGAGAGCATTCGAAAAAATGTGGCAAACGTGATTCTTGTTGACAAAAAATCAAAAATTCTTATTTTGTATGATTATTATAGTACGATTATTCCATGAACTAGAATTTATTAACGATAATTGAAAAAAAAACTATGTATACGCTTATTAAGAAGATACGTCCTACTTTACCCAACAATAAGTATATCAAAGATTTTTTTTCTTATTTCATATATGTATTAGAATTGAATTTTCGTTTTATGGTCGCTTTATTTACGGAAAATATACACCGGAACTTACATTGTTATCAGAATCGACAATTAGTATAATCACGTAATTCTGCTAATTGTCGATGACGTGTTGCGGTTCATGCACATACGAATCGTCCACAATTTAGCATTGGTAAAATTATATATAGATATATTAACCAATGCCAAATTGTGGACAATTAGAATGTTGACGATTCTTATGTGCACGAACCGCAACACGTCTTGTCGATTTTAATAATGATTCAAGTGAGCCGTTACGTATTTTCCGTAAATAAAATAATCCTGAAAAAAAAAATTTCAATCTACTATATTTTTTCTAGAAAAACGAAACCTTTCAATACATTAATCATCGGGTAAAGATTGTTCTGACGCATCTCCTTAATTGCATACAAACTTTTCCTTCATACCCAACATATCTTTCAAAACACTTCCTCAACTAGCCTCTCCACATTGCGTCAAACCACCAACACTCCATTAATAATAAACCAAAAACCTCGACTAATGCACCATCCACGCAAACTATACCCCACTGTTTAACCAGCTTTCCTCAAACTCCTAATACTCGTGATTCGTGATCACACTGCACAGTGTACCAGTGACGCTCCAGGGTGCGGGTCGTCGATTCCCCGCCGTGCGCGTGTCACTCGGGGCGCCCCCTGCATGCTCAACGAGGTGAACGCCGGGCTCGCGCATAATATACAATCGCTCGCACCAACTCCGTTGCAATCCGAGCAGCGCGCTGCATACCGTCTTATTATCGGCGCTGCGTGCCTCGCTGTCCATCGCCGGGCGCGAGCTACAGGGACCTTAATTACCGTTACGTAAAGGAATGATGCCCGTGTGGTGAGCTCAAGCGCGAGCACGTTTTTGCGTTTCGCGATTTCGGTCAGAGGCCATTGATGTAGGGAGTTCGGTTCATTTTGGTGGTTGTTGTAGCGGTGCATTTATCAGTTTGAGAGTTAAGTTTATTGTAGATAGGCATGTAGTGGGGTTATTTTGCAATGGAGGACAAAACTGCGGCAACTTAACATCTTGTCAACCCGATTTTGTACACAAAGTAGCTTATACGAGAAAAGAACCCAGCATACACTTAGAAAAATGGTTTAATATTGTTAATTAAAAAAGTTTTGTACAAAACGAGAATCTGATTTCGTAAAAAATTCACGTTGTTTGAGTGGTTTTGCAAAAGCATAGAATTTTAGGTTGTCATAGTCTTGTTCTGTTGGTGCAATGTGTGGTTCAAACTGTAAATTGACCTGCAGTACAGTGTACAATCTGTATAAACAATGTGAGTAACTCAAAAAGACTCTTAAATCATGATGTATGCTTTATTTAAACGTTTGAATGGGATTGAACCACTTTATGAATATACAGACATTAGGCACGAATTTTCGATGACCATATTTTTAAAATGACAATTTTAACTGTTTTCTTATTTTATATGGTATACCTACGTATAGTTATTCTGTGTAATATTACTGTTTCTTTATACACTTAGAGAACAAAACATCATTGACGGATGTTCTGCGCATTACTGGTTATGTTGAACATAAAAACTGTCAAATTTTAGCAACATGCATTACTCATCAATATCCGCGCATGAACCAGTAATGTCCGGCCCATTACTCAGTCGCAGACATTTATGAGTAATGCGTTTTGCGAAAATTTGACAATTTTCATTGCTAACATAACCAGCAATGCGCAAGACATCAGTCAGGGATGCTTTATACTCTTATAGGGCCTATGTGTATTTTTGAAATTTCAAAGTTGAATAGCTCTTAAAAAGTAAATTATAAAAGACAAATACAAATTTGAGAAGTTTTCTAAAAATGTCAAATTTTGATAAAACTATCTTAGCTGTTATCACGGGTTAAAAAGATTTTGTGGGAGAGTAGATTTATCTGTTGAGGGGCGTGAAGAGTTCGTTTAGCAGAGGTTGACCTTGAAACGTTATACTTCCGCGTGCGATTTTTATGGTTCTATTTTTCTCTAATTGATTTTCTGGGTTTCGATTTTACTCCCGGAATTTCGCCCCGAGGAGCATAAAAATGATTTACAGAGGCTTCTTTCTTTTTTTTTGGTTTACAAGGCAATAAATTTGTAATGCGCAGTATTGACAGTCGATATATTTTTCCTGTCCGAGACAAAATCTTAACGACAGTGCGTGAAATATTAGCTGTAGGAGTATGACGGTTTTATTCCATACAATAAAGTTGTTGATTCACAATTTCGCTTATTGCATTACTCTTGGAAAATACTAGTAAATTGCATATTGTCTCTATAGATAAAGATAATATTACGAGTAGTCGCCCGGTTGGTAAATATTGATTTCCGCATACTCGGCAGAGTTCTGAAGTATTACCTGGTTTCTACTTTATCGATCATTGAATTATTGGCATTTTTATATAGATAAACTTGCACTGTTCTTAGTAGTTACCAACATTAATTACATTTACAAATGATTAATTTTCGGCAAAATAAATAAAAAATGTAAAAATATTATCTTCTTGCTTCAATACAAAGTCAAAAAACAATCATTACTACAGATCATTTAACAAGTGCTAACGTGTCAAAATATCTACATAAACAAACTAATTACAAATCTAATCTAAACAACCCCTATACTAAAAAAAATAATAAGATATAGTTTTTCGATCATGCTACTTTAATATTTCGTATCACTAATAATAAATATACTGATTTTTATATTACTAACTAATATAAATAATTATATGGTTAAATGTACATTATAGTAAAGACATATTTAAAAAAACAAAAACGCTTTTTTTAACAACAAAATTGAATAAGACTTTTTTACCCCCGAAGACATAAAAAGGGAGTAAGCTATATTTTCTTGTTTTTGCAAACAATTATTCTATATACGTACTTAAAGATGCGGCCAAAGTAATTTTGTACAAGAAAAGTATATTTATTATTTCATCCCTTAAACTGTTGGAATGGGAGTCCCTCATTCTAGATTCAAATCTAATTCAATCGCTGTCTTTCCCCCTTACACTTCAGAAAGATGTAAACAACCTATATAAAACCAAACGTGTAATTTCACAAGCAGCTCCAAGCTTCAAAAATCAAAATCCATTTCCAGCCTCGCTCTACCCCGTTCTGCCCCCCAATCGAGCGCAATCAAAAGTCCGTCTACTACGTCGCAGGCACCCGCTGACGCCTTGCTCAATATTTCACCAGACGGATGCCACCCGCAAGGCCTGTCTCTCTCTCTCTCTCTCTCTCTCTCTCTCTCGCGTGCGGACTAGTCAGCCACACGGACGTCCGCCTCGACGAGTATAAGCGAGCTATAGACTTTTTAGGGGAGAAGGCGAGCCGAGCGCACGACGCCCCGCGGTATATTCATGCGTCATCGGTCGGCGCTGCGCCGCCCGTGAATAACGCATAAGAGCCGACGAAAATAAAACGGTGTGCAGTCGGGGCGCTACGTCTTGAGGGTGGAATGCATTTATAGATATGCATGAGTAGAGGTGCGAGAGGGGGTATTTACTATCGGAAATTCCTTTGAGCGAGGAAATTTTGTTCAATTTCGCTAGAACGAAGAGAATCGACTCTTACGGAGCCGAGTTGCATTTTGATGAAGGTGACTTTTTGCTACGAGCAAGAGTGGAAAGGCTGAATTTTTAGACTTGAATTTCAGTCTGATTGAAATGCAAATCGACTCCACGAAAATCGAATTTTCACTGTGTCAAATTGGGTCAAATTTGTTCACTTCTAGAGTGAGTTGATACTCTAAGAACTTAAGAGAGTACAGAGTTCTGTAAAGAATGATTGATGAGTGCATCCAAGTCCGTTGTAGAGGAAATGTGCTTAAAGCTGGAGACGTTTTAATATCGGGCACTTTTTGTTTGAGACTTGAGTGACAATTGACAATACCTTTTTCATTCAACCTCACAATTAATTCCGAGAGGATGTGTCTATACCAGACATAACTAAGCCTTTGTATACATTGAAAAATTGCTTACTCGTATATAAGTGTTTATGTAAAGATTTAATTCAATTGAACAACTCCAGCAAATAGAATTTGTCCGATGTAAGGTGCATACTTTTGAAATACTTTTGTATTAACTGCAAGTGTTCAATTAGATTTTAGCCCTTGTTAAATATTAGCGAAAACTAGTTTAAAAAATGGTTCAAGCTCATTTTTATATTTGTAAACAAAACTTTTATATATATACAAAGGCTTAGGCGTCCGATGCAGGCACATTTCTATATAGTACTTCCTATTTTAGAATTTCTGATTTCCTGTAGTTGGGATAAAAATGTGGATTTATACGATCGAGCAATTTATATGATAATTGGATTTTTGTTTGTTTGGGATAATATGCGTGTCTGGTGGAATTAAAGTCAAATAGTTTTATTATAAACTGCGAATTTGGCACCCGTATAGAACGTATAATAAATTCATTGTAGGAGAGATTTCAAATAATGGAACTCATAACATTACAGTAATACAAATAGCATCATAAAGCACTATTTTCTCGATTTATTAACACAAAATAAATACTTCATAAAACTAGATATCGATAGAAACTGCGGATATTACTTTTAGAATTATTTCCTCATCCCAAAGGCGAAATGAAAATTTGAATTTCAATGAATCCTATTTTTAGACAAAAAAACTCACTTATGCACACAGCCTTGCCAATTTTACGATCGGCAATGCGACTAATAAAAATTCACAGATAACGCCGCTGACAACATTTCTATATCATTTATTCCACGCCGTATTTGCACGGAATCGTGACATAACGGACACGCTGTATCGATTGCGCAATATTCAATTTGTCCAAAGCGAGGTAATACAAACACACAACCAGAGAGATGGAGAGAGAGAGAGAGAGAGAGAGAGAGAGAGAGAGAGAGAGAGAGAGAGAGAGAGAGAGAGAGAGTTAGCCGTCCATTGTGCCATTGAAACATTCATTATCGTGGAAATCTCTTTCTCCTTGATATTTCTACTAAAAATACCGGGGAAAAGCCAATCTCAGGGAACAATATCCATGCAAATGATAAGTACTAGGACATTGCGGAGAATAACCGATCGACTGGTGTAGTGGTGAGTTTGTCCCTCTCTCTCTCGCTTCACCCCATGTCATTTCCATTCTCTCTTCCAGTTAATCTCCTCTGCGCGTGTCTGTTAATTAGCGCGAGCGCGCGCGCGCGGTTCGCTAGCCCCGTGGTTATCGATTTATTAAGACGTACAAAACCCTTTCATAAGCCATCCGAGCGGTGTCTCGAGCGCTTTGTTTCGTAACAGATTTTTTACATTGCTTTACTTTCTATTGCTCGCTGTTTGATAAGAACAACTGAAAGTGTCTTGGTTTTTACGCGTGAAAAGGATAACGCAAGATATTTTATATTTCAAGAGTGCACGATTGATTCATGACCGACGCTTTTGCGTTTTGTTGGTCGGAGTTAGCCGGTTAATTCGAGTTCTCTAATTGTGTGTTAATAACAGAAGTTAGTTGTGTACATTTTCTTTGCAAATGATTTATTGTACAATGTACCACCTGTTATCTATTATTATTTTAAACCTACAATGATCTACATAAAATGTCAATTAAATTTTATTTTGGCTTCCGATTGACGTAAGCACCGTCTATGTCGCCAAAAAGCGAATTGGCCAGCTACTTCAAAATACTATGAAAATCTAGCCTTATAAATATAAAAATCTCAACAAACAATCATCACCAATCAAACAAAAAACAGCCGACGATCCTCAACGCAAAACATCAAACGTACCCTCCATTCACAATCTTAATAATACACTCGAACCAACATAAATACTTCCATCCCCATCTTCATAAGAAAAAGAAATTACCTCTCTCCAGCTCCACTCTCGCGCCCATCTCTCACGTCTAAAATTAGCCACTATACACAAGAAGAACAACAAGGCGCAAAAAGAACCGCACGCCCACGACGACGCGTCGACGTCCACGTGTGTAATTCGTCAATCCTCCTCCCCCCCTGCACGTCACTCGTGCTGTAGCATGGCGGGAGGGGAAAGGAAGAGACGTAGGAGGAAGAAATCGCTCCAGGTGCTCGCGACTGCGGAAACTCAAGACCCCAGCGCCGCTTGTTGGATATTGGCACTCTGCCCTTTCACCCCATACAAGCGCGCGCGAGGGGGGGAGGGGGCGAGCCTATAGGCCTTGTGTCCGGTACGCTTGAATGAAAGCGCCGGATAGTGACGCCGTCTTGTGTGTGCTTTGTGGAACGGATATATATATGGGTGGTTCTTTGAATAGTGAGCGGATTTTGTGAGGTTTTGAGTAATTGGTGTGGTTGGTTCTTTGTTTTTCGTGCTCCGAGAGAAAGGATTCTTTGCGGCAAAGAATATTTCTTCATTGTTAAGTTTTGTGGATTTGAATACGGTCAAATGAATATTTCTTAACAGTTAAATGCATCGTCTTAATAGTTGAGAACTGAGTACTTGAGTAGCGTCAACGGCTGACCGTCTGACTTTAAGGTTAACTAAATTTTTCATATTTCTAAGATGTTTATACGACCGTTACATGTTAGTATAAGCTTTCGCCTGCCACGATTATGTCTACGTATAGGATCTTTTTAGATTTTCATGCTTGAAAAGCATCATTATATGCTAGAAAATCGTCAAATAACCTTTCGTACTCGGCATGTTTATCTTACTCGTGCAGACTTTTCTCAAATTCGAGTTCTTAACTATTAAGAATTCAACATTTGCGGCAAGTGCGAAAGAATTCGATTCTGCAAGTACGCGATTCATTTGCCACGAGGAATCCTTTCTCTCACTATGGGGACAATGTAAACTATTTTAAGGTAGAATATAAAACTTGTAAGTATAGTTCTAATAATGCTTTTGAAGGGTATCTCTAATAGTGAAGTATTTACTGTCACGGTGTTAGATAAAAAGCAGATGGATACTCTTGATCCTTTAAGCCATATATTTTTTTATTGAATCTATTTTTCTTAGATAATATCGCGTGAAGAAATGATTTTTTGGTTCGCTGATTACAAATCTGAAATCAGATTCCGAAAATTCTAAACGGCCGATATGATCTAACGAAATTTTGTTTGTCTTACAACTTTAGTCCGCCATATTGAACCCGACAGTTTGAATTTTCCAAATTTGACTTAAGATTCATAAACAGGGCTTTAAGTGATTATATAAAGGTGCTCAAAAAAGTGGAGCTTTTGGTGTCTAGCTTTTGGCTATCCCATTAAACACGTACTTCAGAACATATAACAGGCTGCAAAGTTTTTAGAGTGCTATAATGCATCAAGTAGAAGATGTTCCTGTAGTTTTGAAACTTTACACGTTAGGTTAATATAGATAAATCGCGTTTAATGGTCAATTTGTTATTTTCATCTCATTATTCTTATCATTTTCATGGCATGTCTCATTTGCGCATTTGTCAACGTTAACAGAATATTTAAACTTTCGAAACCAAAAGAAAATATCTTCTATTTCATCAATTATTAGTTAATTTATTTCACCAACTAATGTTACTCTATAAATCTTGCCACACGTTACACGTAAGTGCTACATATTAGTACAAACACCAAATCTGTAACAAAAATTACCTACACAACTCACTCTACACAACTTATGAACAACTCACTCGCAACGACATTCTACACTGAAAAAAAATTTGTTAAATCTAAGTAAACGTTTCCTTGAATCGTACTAAGAAAAGATTTACTTAAATAAAGTAAATATTCCTTAAATGTAGTAAATATTTATTGAATTGATGAATACCAGTCTAAACATAATTAAATATTTACTATTATCAAATAAATCTTTTCATAGTACGATTCAAAGAAACGTTTACGTAAATTTAACAATTTTTTTTTCAGTATATAATCCCACATCACTCTGACACAAAACAACAAAAAAAGGAACAATCTAAAATCAACCCAACCCAGCCCATCCAGTCAAATTACAAAAGCCTTACTCAACAGCAACGCAAACTCGCATTTTCGCGGAGAACCATCCGTATACACACACGTAAAGCTTCGAGCTTCAAGCGTCGAGCCGCCCGGATCATCCCCTCGCCTCGCGCCCGCGCGCCACGGAAACCTGACTCGACGACCTCCTTCCCTTAAACTGCCGCCGCCCCCCCCCCCCCCCCCCCCGAGTGGAGCGCATATAAGAGTCAGCGAGAGCTCTCTTTTGTGCGAGCCCCGCGGCTGCAAAGCTCACTCCGTGCTTAAACGGAGCGCATTTCGCGTTGATGGTTTTTTCTTTCCTCTTTTTTCCTCGTTTTGGGTTTAGGAGAACGAGGGGACTACATTGTCCGATGGAGGGCTGCGTGTAACGTTTCGCGTTTAGGTAGGGATGCGATGATTTCTTTTTTTGTGTTATGTTGGTTGGTGGGATTTGTGGAGGGTCGCGGGGTGGAGAGGATTTTGCGATGAGAGCTGGTTTGATAGATGGTGGGAATTGTACCGATGTGAGGTCGAATTCAGCGTAAGCTCCGTTGTGAATGTTAGGCATTTTAAAGGAGTGTTATTAGTTTGAAAATGAATCTCCATTTTACGCTCTTTTTCCAAGAGGTAGAGAAGTGTGATATGCAAATTGATCGCTCGTGGGGTATTGAATTATTTTGAAGAGATTGTTTCGGACTCGACGAGATATAAGCCCTTGTCATTTCGCTTTCTACAATTTGGATACTGTTATTAATTTTAATATACAAAAGTACTTTTACGCATTACAATGAAAATTATGATGAATATAACGTTAACTTTTATTCAGAAGTCAGAATGTTCTACGCTTACTATGGTTTCACAAAAATGATAATTTTTATCATGAGAAAATTCTCTCTGTGAATATAAACGTTTTAATATTTTTCCGAATGAAAAGAATTATTAAAATGAAGAATGAATGGGGTCTATTTTCGTAATCGCGTGTATAATTAGCTACGTAAAAATCGTTAGTTAATGACGTATTTATAAGAGGATTTATTGAGGAACTCATTTACTGCGACCCAAGTTTTTATAGATTCGACTTTTAAGACGCGACGTACGACTTTAATTGCGCAAACCGGATAATAATTCTATTTGTGCATTAAGTTTTTATTAGAGCTCTAAAAATAGATTTATAATATCACGCGTTTGAAGAATATAAAGAATACAAAGTAATTCTTTTATCAAAAAAACTGAAAAAAACAATTTTTTATGAAAAGTTAATCAATTTATTACGTGTAGGGTAAAGGCTGGTGTAAGTGCACCATGAAAACAAGGCAATTTTATTGAAAAACAAAACACGATAACCTTTATCGAACTAAAGTAACAAAGTCGACCGTTTTATTTCGCTAAAATTCATTACACGATCGTAAATCCATTTTCGCCGATGAAAAAAAGAAGCGATATTCCGCGCAGTGTGTTTTTTTCTTCATTAAATTCATATAACCTACGGGGTTTATGCACGTGCCTCCTCTCTCGGAATCGAACGCGCGCGTCGTCCCACGCTTCCGTCCCCTCAGCAAGGGCAGTTCGCTCGAGTGCAATCACTCCTCGTGTGTCACCTCTATAACCGTACCAACGTCATTATGCATTGTGCACGCCCGTGCTTGTGCAGCCTGGAGCTCCCTGCAAACAGCCTAAAAAATTCTGTCTCGACGAACTCCGACGAACTCTCGGTTATCGGACCTAAACACCGTCAGTCCAAAACAATGGAGAGCCCCTGGTCGTATTAATAAACCATTTCCATTCTCTGCTGTCTCTCGAGATAGAGAGAGACGCTTGTAGAGTGGGATAGAATGGGCTGGGTGCTTTCAAAGGCTTAGTAATGCTCGAGAATTGCTTAAATAAATACGGTTAACATGTAAATCTACAGTAAATGTTATTATATGATATATGTATATATACGAATTATTATTAAAGGAGCTTCATACAATTATGTTCTGTTTAACAATTCAGAATTTTAAGTGTAGAATTAATTTTGGTTTAAGTTTTAAAGTTTATAATATAGAAGATTAATTATCATTACAAAAGCCATAGTCGATTACTGTACCATGAAGGAAATTTTAATATTTAGGATTTAATTAAAATGTTTGCTGGCATTTAGATAAGTTGTTCGAAGTAAATATTTGTTTTTCAGATAATTTTTTCTATTATTACGTTTTTTTCAGTGAGAAAACATTAGTATTTTGTATATTACTCATAGAATTAAAATAATAGAATTTTGCTCGTATTTTTGTGCCCCCTATTACGGTGCTTAAGGAGATGTGAAAGTGAACTAAAAATCCCTACATTACCGGCATCACATTTATATATTTTTTTTCTGCAATAAATAACTGTTTCTAATAAGACGCCATATTATACCCTTCGTAATCTTAACAGGAACCTTCAGTTAAATTTTCAAAAGCTTTCATTATTTACCTTCGCAGAAAAATGCGTTTGGAAATATACAACTGTAGTTAAATTCTCAAACGCATTTTTCTCCTAAAGTTAATAATGAAAACTCTTGACAATTTAACTGAAGGTTCCTGTTAAGATTACGAAGAGCATAGCATGGCATCTTTTTAGAAATAGTTATTTATTGCAGAGAAAAAAACATAAATGTGGTGCCGATAATGTAGGGATTTTTAGTTCACTTTCGCATCTCCTTAAGCTTCAAAAGCAATATTTACAACCCTTAAAATGTATCAAAACATACATGTTTCTCCACAGCACAATTATAACAAGATTAACTTTATTCTAAAGATTATTTTATTAAACTTTTTTCATTTTTAATTTCGAGGCACTTATTTATGTACAACAGCACAGTAATTGCATTGAGCACAGTTATCGGGTCAAGTACCGTAACTATTAATTAAAAAAAATATATTATATTTCTGCTCTATTTTTTATTTAATATTACATAATTAATGTTAAGTTTCTATATTTTACTATTTTTTATATAATACAACTTTAGTAATTTATATGAAAATTATTATTTGTACTATTCTGAACTAAGAACTATCAGCATAATATTAAATTTGAAATATGATAACATTTGTTCTGATTTTGAAATTGCGAATGAAGATACTAGAAATGTTTATAGATTGTGTAACATAATAAGTTGGTATCATGATGTTCTAATATCAAAGTTATTATTATAATTATTTTTGTATATATCAAGTGACAAAACTACTTTATTGTGTAAAAAACTTATTTTTTCTCTGAACTCTCTCAATTTGATACACGTGTGCTCTCTAAAATTTTGGGAGTGAATCTCTCAGTCCAGAAATTTGTCTACCTACACAATTTTCTGCAGAGCCCTTAGACCTCGAAGGTTTTTCTACAAGGTTTTTTACTCACAAATCAGCCTCTCATATTCCTGCAGACAAATCTACCGGCAAACAAATACCTTGCATATCAATCCGTAAAGAACTTGCAAGTAGATCTAAAAAGCTCCGCATAAACATCCCCAGAGCAGCATACCAAAATATCTGCTCATTTATTCCACAATTCAATTCCTCCGCATCGTATACACTCTCCCAAGCCAAATCATCAATTCCAACCTCGTTCATCGCTCCAATCCCTCCTGCACCCGCGTCTATATACATCCCGCATAACACCTCCGCACACACCCCCATATCTCAATACAAAAGAAAATCAACCCGAAAATTTTCAAATTCACCCCCGAGCTCTCTACCCAGACACACGCACTACCCGCACACCCACACACACACGTACAGAGAGAGAGAGAAAGAGAGAGACAGGAGGGGGGCACCCAAACAATCCACCCTCACCCGCCTACGCGACCTATCGATTGCTCGTGTCGGGAGGGCGGCCAGCCAGCGCCTGCACCGGGCCGCAGCACACTCTCTCTCACTCTGCCCCGGCAAGGGTCGCGCGCGCATGCGCACACCCCCGATAAACACACCGGGCGTCCTCCTCGCACTCCCGTCCGTCTACGTATATATCCACTCCTCTCTCGTTTACGTTTTAGCGCTCGCGCTGCAGCGGCGGGGATAGAGCGAGCGAGCGAGCGAGCGGACCGCGGGCTCTGGTCGTCGGCTCCGTATTTATCATCAGCGCGCCGGCCGCCGGTTGAAACGTGTGCGAGGAACTCTCGGGAGGTCCCCCTCGCGCGCCCCCGCAATCGCGCGCTCTTTCTCTCTCTGTCTCTCGATCGTGGCATAGTTTTTCTTTTTGGCTTCTTCTTCCGTTGACTGCTTGGAGCTTGAGCGCGTATATATATATATATATATATATATATATATATATATACACACCTCGTTTCGTGACTATATACAGTTTGTTCCGTGGCGAAAAGAGGAAGAAGGAAGAAGGTGGTGCTGGTGCGCGTGTGTGTAGAGCGAAATTCGGACAGGTGTGGTGGATACGTATGTACACGTACGTATATATTGGGGTCGCTCCAAGTGCTGCTGGAGTGGGGATGGGCGCTTTTCGCGAACTTTGAACCCGTTGATTAGCGACCGAGAGTGCCTGGGCTGCTGCCTATGGTGTACCACGCACACTACGTGCCGCAGAAGTGTGTGTTTGTATGTAGTTGGACAAAGAGTAGGCGAGCTATCGGCAATTAAATTTCCATTCTTGCCGGGAGTTTTCCGAGGAGCCGTCGAGAGCCCGGGGACTATATAGGGCTCTTCTCGCTTTATATAGAACGCGGAAGTGTGTACGTGCAAATGAAGTTCGGCGGAGTTCATCTGTGCGCCGCCGACAAAAGCCGCCGACGTCGTTGCATCGGAATGTAGGATCATCCCCTTGGGCTGGGAAAAAAATCAATGTTACCCAAAGTGAATTAAAGTGGAATCGCTGGCTCGTCGAGCTGCAGTCTTGACTCGAATCACCGCGAACGAGCGAAAGAGACAGAATACAGAGAATCTAAGACAGAAGAATTCTCCTAGTCCATTGTATCAAGTGATCATTCGTACAAACTCTAAGTGTGTCAAAATATACACACTCAAAACATGTTATTTTAACACACCCAGCTCGTCGCCAATTGGCCGCACTTCCAACTCTATCCAACTCTCGCGTCAAAAACTCACACACACACATACACACTCTCTCAAAATCTGGCAAAACGTACTTCAAACCCCCAGCAACCACGGTACAACGCAAAACAGTAAAGCGCGAAGCCTCTCCATCCACTTCCTCGCAATAGAACAGCCGGGAGGGGGGAGGAAGATCGAAGACCGTGACGTATAATACCATCCAGCCCCTGCGTCTACGTCTCTAATACCTTCCTATACCCCGCCATAAAGCAAGCTCCCGCGCGCACGGTCGCCAACTCTCCACCTCGGCGCCTGGCACCGTGACATGGTGCACGTGACGGACATGGGACCGCCCCTGGGCGCCGGCATACCCAAGAGCCCGAGCTTCCACCAGGGCCTGGCCTTCGCGGCGGACGGGGCCGCGGACGACGAGGAGGACGAGGTCGACGGGAGCAGCGGCGCCGGCGGCGGCTGCTACGCCGCCCTCCAATTCGGCAAGTACTACGGCGAGGCGTCGGCCGCGGCGGCCGCGTCCGCCGCCGCCATACAGTACCAGCCGCTCCAGCCGCTACTCGTCGGTAATTCATGTGCAATAGATAGATTGCCAATCCTTTTGATAGGGGGAGGGAGAGATTATTAGAGAGGTAGCATGGTTGTTCGGCGATAGCTATTGGATACCGATGAGGAGAGCTTGAGTTGGATGGTGGTTTGAAAATTTGACTGGATGTAAATGGTAATGCTGCTTTGGAAGCTCTGAAAGGCGTATCGAGACTGAGATATTTATTATTAAAGTTGGATGTTTTAGCATAGAACTTCCCCTAGTGTGAGAAATCTATTAAATCCTATTCACCAATACAAAAATTGCATATACATCCTATTCACAAATAGCATCTTTTCATATTTGGAAAAAGGAGTTAATAGGATTTAATAGATTTCTCGCACTAGGGTCGAGAAAGTGTTGAAATGTTAATGAATCTTTGGTAATGAATATTTTGGATTGGTAGGTCATCTTAGATTTTCAGGGCTTGTGAAGAACATTAGTACTTACATTTGGTAAACTTTTTTAAAAGAATTCAAAGGAAAGCTTTCTTTATTAATATAGTAGCTGGTGAACTGCCTTAAGCTTCCATGTTATTATTTTGTTTAGATGGGTCGCTATAGCTGAAGAAAAAAGTTTGGTACTTAGAACTTTTGTAGCACGTCGGGCTCTTGGGGCAAAGCTAGCAGTTATGTCTGACACTAAATGACACTAGAATCTACGATTTCTTTATTAAACTGCCAGGCAGAAATATAATAGAGAAATTAATAAATAACTAAAACGCGTATGATATCAATAAAAATGACAATACTAAATTATTTGTATTGGAAAGTAGGAAAAGCGAGAAAAAGAAATTTTGATCCCGCGTAGACGCAAAACTACTTGAGCGCTAACTGCAATTTTAGCGTTATTTTGAGAATTTATTAGTGAAGTAAAATACAAACTGAAATGTTATTAATCTTAAAGATATAGAAAATATTTCTTATTTATAATATTATAATTTAATTCGAGCTGAGATTCCTGGCTCGCCTGGATTGATGTTTATTATTAAAATTATTTTAAAATAACATTCCGTTAATAATGGATTTTAATAAACAGACACATATTTGCGAAAAATTAAGTTTTAAGTTAAATTATTTAAAATAATATGAGTAAACAAATTAATATCATACAATTATTTTAATAAATAGTTACTTCGGGTATGTATCGAATCACTTCCGGTTTGTTATTTGTCCCTTCCGGTACTCTGGTGGTTGACTTCTAAATTAGTAAAGGTTGCGAAAAAAAAACACATATGAAGTAATAATAAAGAGAAATGTGAAGTAATATAGGTGATAAATAAGAGCGACGACAACATACGAATCCTATTGCTTAATATATTGTGTACAATAAAGGAATAGGAAGTGTGCTGTTTCCTAAATAAGGATGTATTTAAGTAACAAAATAACGGTATATAGACGGCTATAGAAGGATATTAAAAAATTATTTATGTGAAAAATTAACAAAATGGGATACATTTATATTAAAGTAAAAAATGATTTCTTTTTTATTTTTTCTAAATGTTCACCATTTTGTTAATTTTCTTAAACCCAAATGACTCTTGAAGAATTGGAACGAAAATCCTTCAGAGCAGTTTTTAGTTGTTTATTGTCTGAATAGAATACACTGAGAATAGAAATGATCTGAATTCCTTCCAAATAAAAACAAAAATTCCTAATGCATAAAAGACACTACATTATTCGCTAGATATATAACTTGAATGTTAGATTTAGTTGAACGCAAATTAAAATCACGATGAATAAGTACACAAAAGACAGTAGATAAGAGTATAAAAATAATTAAATTTAAAATATGTCGGATATCATTATACAATGCTTTATAGAAATTAAAAAATAGAGAGTCATGCCCTTTTATAAATAAACAAATAAATAAATAAAAATAATTTTTTTTATAAAATCATACTTGAGAACAAAAAGATGGTATAAGTTAGGTGAAAGAATTAGTAATCAACCACTTTAAGCTACCTTATTATTCTGATTAATTTATTGCGCATTTTTTATAAATATAAAAATACAAAAGTAATAAGAATTTACCGCTGCATATTAGCTGTATGGTGTTGAATATGCCTCGAACACAGTTTTATATACTCTTACTTTACCTGTTTACTTGCTATTTTTACAAAATTCTATTCGAAAAATCGAAGGCTCTTTCGATTAGGTACTATACCCATGTCTGGTGAGAGGGATGTAGAGCGGGTACTGAAGGGTGTACGTGGGTACACTGCGTAGGATTGAAAATTTTATGCAAGGTGGATTGTTGCGGTGTGCTTGCGGAGGAGAATGTTTGATGTTGTGTACGCAAGGTTGCTTGTACAGTACTTCGGGGGGGTTTGGAAAGGTTTTTCCTGAGATTTACTTTGCGTGAAAATTACAATCTAGATTTTCCTGAATACATGATTAGTTTTTATTAGTTTACAAGTACACCTCAATCACTGGCTGTCCGATTTTGATCGTTTCTGTTCATTAGAAGAATAGTAAATTATTAGAATATCAAAAGTGCAAATTGCAAATTCATGCAGGTGATTTACTTGAGTTTGTAACGTCATGAAATTAAATTTAATAGCTTTTTTTTTCTATATAACACCCAGAGAAAATTTAGAAATCACGAGGATAAAATTATGTAGTAGAGCTTTTTACAATATCCACATTTTTAATGCTTGTGTTACAATATTATGCATATTTACATTGTTTTAAAAGGTAGTTAAAAAAGTTATTCATAAAATTAAAAAGGTTTCTCACAATCTCGAAGATACAATCTTCAAATTATAATTTTTCCAGATAAATATCGAAACTATTTATGTCTAATCTGCACGTATCCAATAGCTTAATATACTTATTTTAAACTTCGAACTTTTTGGTAATATAGAAAAATTGTTTAAAATTTATGTTGTAACATATAGTATTCGCAGTAAAAAATGGCACCTGCTTTCAATAAGTCCGTTGACACACTTATAGGCGCAGAGCTGGCAAATTTTGATGAAAACTACGGCCAATTTAAACTGCATTTTAAGTAGTGAATTTGCATGCACTTCTGGAGAAATTAACATAAATGTTGAGAATGAGCGAAGGTACGGCGCGAATTACGATTTTGCATAAGGTATAGTTTTGAAAATTAGCCAAAACGCGAGGTGTAACTGTTTTGCGAACTGTTAATTTTCTATTCTTTTCGAACTTATTTTGCAAAGTAAAATAAAATGCTAGACGATTCGTGTCGTCTATTTCTTATGGCAGTTTTTCGTTGACGATGCGAGAATTCAAAGTTTAGAGTTACAGCCACGTCTAATAATTTTAAGCTTCTTTCTCTGCAGCACTATAAGTTACATAAATACAATTCACCTTCGAGTAAAGAATTTTTAAATCTATTTGAAAGACAGTGTCAGATTTATTTTTAGAGGAAGTATTCGGTATATCTGTTCTAAGGAAATTTTGCATACGTAAGCAATTGAGTTTTTCAAATACAATTTTTAACGTTAAAAAACCATTTTAACAAAAAACTTGAAACCTTAAAATGTAAATCCGAACTGCGGAGCAAAGTATGCATTCAAATACACGGTCTGGTATGCACGATGTTTGTTTTAACTGGAGGCACATTGCATCCGCAGTCTTAATACGGATCGGTGTTTATCTGAACTTTGTTAGAGCATCGTCAACAGGAGCGTTTTCCATTGATTAAAAGACGACAACGCAAGTTAGATGGACTTTGATAAACAAAGTATTTGAGCCTAGAATATAAAGTAGTTGTTGTAGTTTAAACCCACTTTATTATCTTGAAACTTATAACTCTTTGAGGAAAACTGAAAATTATTTTTTTATTGCGTATGTGCTTGATTTAAAATATTCCACTTACGTTTGGTATGGAGTTTTTTTACCAGGAAATATACTGATAACATACATTTTCAAAGTAGCACGTAAATGTACTTCTCAATTGCATTTTACAAGGTTTACCGACATTTTTTATGAGTTTTGCACCCAAGTATTAACTTCACGTAGACATAAAATTTCTTTTTTAGCAGAATAAGAAAGAATACATTACTTAGATTAACAAAACTTTTGTAATAAATGTTACACGCTACTCGGAGTAAATAATATCGTATATAATTGCTTTTTTAAATTATACATATAATTGCTGCCATTATGATATAATTTTCTCAATGTAAGAAAAATTATTTTTATTAAATAATAATTAAGGCTGTTAAATCGTTTATCGCTCTATTTTAAGAATGGTCAAAAACTTCCTCTTAAAATCACTCCAAGAATAAAAATTGAAAATCTGAAACCCACATATGAAAATTAAGACCAAGGGCAACAAATAAACCAAAAATAGGACAATAAAAAACTAAAGCTAAAAGCAAAATTAATAAAAAGAACGTAAGAGAAAACGGGGCATTTCCTTGTAGCAGTTCGAAATTTCGCTCTCAAAACGTTTGTTATCAATTTTGGTTTTGCTTTCTTGTTATCCTGCTTTTGGTTTATTTGTTTCTCTTAATCTCGGTGTTCACATGCCGGTTCCATTTTTCGTCTTTGACTCTTGGAGTAAGTCCAAGAGAAAAGTTTTGAGCACTCTTACGGACCAAAAGTCGGTTAAACAACCCTAATAATAACAATCGGCGCCAAAGCATCCAAATCTCAATCTAAATTCTACCGGCAATCGCAATATCACTGAATTCCTCCTAAAAGCTCTCCCCAATATTACAAAAAAAGAAAAGAAAAACCCCCACGAGCAGCCATTTCTTTTTATCCTCATTTCAACGATAATCTGAGAGATTGGCTGCCGCTCTTCCACTCGTCTAAAAATACATCCCCGCACCATGTCTCATGCGCATTCTTTTTTCTTCTCTCTTTTTGCGCAACGACAGAGGTCCAGGCGGGCGAGGAGCGCGAGGAGCTGTTCATCCAGAAGCTGCGCCAGTGCTGCGTCCTCTTCGACTTCGAGTCCGACCCGCTCTCGGATCTGCAATGGAAGGAGGTGAAGCGCGGCGCGCTCCACGACATGGTGGAGTACGTGACCAAGAACAGGAACGTCATCACCGAGGCCATCTATCCCGAGGCCGTCAATATGGTGCGTGTGATAATAAATACCATTTGGTGAAAGAGTTTTTTTTTTAGTAGTACTGGTTATCACAGTCGTCCTCTATTTCCCTTTTTCCCCCTCTTTCTAATGTTGTCACCTGTAGTACACTGTTTTAGAAATTCTCCTCTATTTCCTCTATATTCGAATAAGCAATTAACTATAACTACTGTAACTAAATACTAGATGGAAAAAACTATTGGTAAGCTATGGACTAAATACTATTGGTCCAGCTGCAAATATAATACAACGGCTTCCGGTTTTAGAAGAATATTTTTTAAAATTTATTTCTGGTACCTAGAAATAAAGCCTAAGACCTGTAGTTTGTTACAATAGACCCTTGTATTTCAAATATGAGCTATTTTACATCAAGTACACGTTATTTTAGGGAAAAAAGGTACCTCTGCTTGTGATAATAACTATTGATATATTAAAGCTAAAAAGAAACACTAAAATGATAATTAAAGTAAGTAAAAAGAGCTTTAAGTTAAGTTTTAAGTTTATACTAATTCTTAACCTCTTTCTTGATGACGAAAGAGGTTTCACAAGAAAATTTGACTTTTTTAAGCTGTTTTGAATTTTTTAAATACTTTTCCTATGTCAGTGGAGGACACAAAAATGTATTCCGTAATACAAAAAAAAATACATAAATAATTAAAAATGAACTTTTATTTATTTATTTAATTATTACTATTATTTAACTTTAGTCATTTTTCTTAGTTCTTTATTTTCATAATTTACAATTGCGTTTTGCGTACAAGATTCAATTTTTTTGTTCTAAAATTATGATGAGCTACTTTTTAAATACATATATTATAAATCCATGTTGTGAATTTTAAATAAAAGTTTAAATACAAATTTTAGTTCGCAATATCAATAAAATACCAGATTTGTTTAGACCAGACGTCTATGGGGCAGTTAGATTCAAGGTTTATGGCTTCTGATTTTACTATTTTAGATAGCATAAAATTGTCGCAGAATAATCGTTCAAGACTTCGCCAATCGACAAAATTAAATATAAAGTCGTCACCAAAGTTAAAAAATTGTTACAGCCGGTCATAATTAATAAAAATTAAAACTATCAATTATAATACAAATATTAGTTTATTAATTATGTTTAATCTGCTTAATTTAAAATTTCTTTCAATCGTCATTGTATGATGATTGTTTATACAAGTAAAACTCCTCTTTTTCATAAAAAATCTCTTTTTTACGACAGAATCTCCTATATATTCCGTAAAATACAATTTTATGATTAATATAACGTTTATTTATTTGTATATTATCCTTTTATATTGCCATTTCTTGTCCCCTATTAGTACCCTATCCGGTGATGATTGTAGTAGCTAGAGTTTATTCCTTGTATTTTGCCAGTAAAAAACTGCTTTTATTTTAACGTATAATTTCTTTATCAGTTATTACAACTAATATTGATTTTAGAAATTAGAAATATGAAAATAATGATGGATACTAGAAATAGGCAACAGCATAATATATATTTAAGTAGATCGAATATATTTTTAAGTAGATTGTTAAAGTGTTCCTTAATCTTCTGTTCTTCAACCTTTTCAACCATACATTTTTGTATTAAACTGATTTTTGTGAAACTTTGTGTTGAAAGGTTCTTTGGGTCGCTGATAACGAATCTGAATTCAGAGTTCTAGAATTCAAAATCATTGATCCAATATGACGGATACAAAAACTGTTGTCCTTTTCGTTCGTTTGGTTTTTAATTCATAATCAGCGACCTTGAACACCCCTGCATATATTGATCTTCAGCGAAACATTTAAATGGCTATAGAATAATTACATTTTTTTCAACAAAGTGCTCTTTTGTGTTTGTTCAACTTATTTTTACGTTTGTTTATTCCAAAAAAAACTCGGGTTAAAATGTTGAATCATTAGTTTAAATAATTAAAATCTGTCGTAGAAAAGGTATATTACATTGTGTGGCCTGAAATATAAATGATAAGACTTTTTAAATTAATATAGCTGTCAGTTTCGTGCCTTAATTACTTCTTTATTTATTGTTAGTACACCACTGTCTTAATAAGGAAACATTTTTTGTTTCACTGTTTAAATGTTATTCTCGAAAATTTGTGTCGTGTGCCGTTAGACACTGATAGTTGTTCCGTGGTCGTATTTACTTTGTTCTATATGGTGCCCTCGATATAACGCAATTTCTTAAATGAGATTTTAAGGAATTGGCTTTCGTCGAGGAAACGCTGGGTTCTACCCGATGCCCCAATTGAATCAATAATCATTAGCTCTATTAATTTGAGATGTTAATCGTTGATTCGGAAGCAATTATGGACGGCCCTCGGCAACAAACATGTTGCCAGTACTCCAAAATAGTATTTCGAACGTTGTAAATAAAATTTAAAAGGCATCTAAATTTTTATATTTTTACTTTTTGAACTAAATGCATACTAGATTTAATTTGTTTTTGAAAGATATGAATACTCTCATTGGCATTTTAGCAATAAATCAGAAGCCTCGTTTCATGAATTATTTATTGGCATATAACATTGAAGAAAATTGCAATTTGTCATAAAATAATTCTGTCATATTCTTTAGCACAAAGGAATTTTTAATGCTATAAAGTGATTCATACGTGTAGAAAGTATCTCGAGTCATAAATTGGCCTCATTTCGAACCATGAGTTTAAAAAATATTTCGGTCATCGAAGGATCTTCTATATTAACATTATATCGTACAAAGTAAATTCAAATAAACAAATTTTACGCAGATAGAATATACATCATATACTTGCAAATTATTAAAATTGCGGAAAGTTTAATAAGGTACTATAATAAACTACCGAGCGCAATTTTTTGCAATCACCTTATTGATTTCCTAGTGTTGACACGGAGAAAAGTATGCCCTACATGATTATATAATTATATAACATTATAAAAATACACGAAGTAAGATAAATCGATAATAGCAATAATATATATTCTTGGATAAGAAATTATCGGTTTTTAAAGTAACTAATAGAATAATAAGTTATATAAATTTAATACTGTTTGATTCAATTGTGATATAAGCTGAATAAGCATTTCACACTTAAAATAGAATTGAGTAGAGGCTTAAAATTTAATCTTATGTAAAACGTTCCATACACGTGTTATTATAAAATGACTTATTTTTCACTTGGTTGTGCAACTGAATTGAAAGACGCTATTTTTGTTCAGTAATTTCTTTCACGTAATTAATTTATAAATTTATAATAATCTGGAGGTAACAATTGCTGAAGTCTTATATCATAAAAAGGGTTTCGATAGGTATCTAATAAAAGACTATCAAATCAATACCAATACTCTTATAAGAGAAAATAAAAAATGTATTACTTGTATACATGGTGAAATCTTTATGTATTTATAAAAAGATTTCTTATAATTTCTTCATAAAATTAAGAATATTAAGAATAAAAGTTAAAATAAGCAAATTAATATATATTACACAATAAATAAATAAAAATAAATAAATTAAATAGAAAATATCGATTTATCGCCACGAGTTAAAAATTCACGTTATTGAGTCAACCGACGTTCCGGACGTCTTCATTCGTCCTTTTCAAGGCAACGCTAAAATTAATTAATCACTAACGTAGCAACGTATGTTTAATAAAATACAAAGTTTAAATAAAAAAGCAAATATTTTCCCTTTAAGTAAATTTTCATTGCAGAAAAATGAATGGAATATTATACGTGCTTCAAATTTTAATTTTAGATGCTAAAACTACTGAGAAAACCATATCCTAATTTATTACGAAAATTTCCATTACCAATTGAATTACGACTTTTTATGATTTTTTAATTACCCTACATATACCCTTATCATATATCGTAAATATAACGATATGGACCGCAACCATTTTCTCAGTGCTGCGAGTACCGAAAATCTAGTTTCTCAAACTTCTTCAAAAACCGTCCGACCGTTGAACAAGCAAGCCAATGTTTCTTCGACACAGCCGACTGTCCACCTGACCCACCTGCTATAAACTTCTCAAAGCGCCAAACTCTCTTACACCCACCTAACTCCTCGAAAACTCCCTTATCCCTCGCTCCGTACATTTTCCCTTCCAGAAATACGCCTTTACCTAAATCGAATCAACCTCTGACCCACTAGCTCGCTAACATCCTTTATGTTTCGGTATGTGATGTGTGTGAGTTAAATTTATTAGCATGAATTTTATCTTTTATTTTTATTATTTTTTTTTTGTGATTAAACCGACGTGATAGATATTATATTGTACAATTGTTTCTAAGACTAACGATCTCTGTGTGATATTTGATGGTAGTGACCAAACTGTATATTATAAATATCGAATAGTGGAGTCTTACATTGTGCAATATTTTTATTTTACATATTTCATTTTAACTTCAATATGATTATTCGGCTCTCGTGGTATAAAATATGGTTCGAAACTGGTGCGTAAGAAGATTTTTACCTCATGTGACTTTAGTCACTCGCTTCGCTCGTGTGAAAAACTTCACATGAGCTAAATAATCACCTTCCGCACCCGTATCGAAATGTACTATTATTAGCATGAATGGGAGTATGATAGTATGCATGCAAAAATATGTACAAGTGTGTCCTGTCTTACAAAATGACGTTATAGATAAATACTATTCATTTTCACTTTAAGTCTGACGATTGTTATGTGATATTTAAGGTGGCTCCAGTAACTTTTTATAAAATTATAAATCAAGTTTAAAATTTAACAGATTATACCCGAGTTGTTCAACTTTTAATTGTCATCTACACAGAGAGAATTTTCTGATATAAATTACCGTAAAAATCATTGTAAACGTGGGATATTCTGACTTCATAGGAAAAAATACCCTACTGAACGGTAAAATTTACCGTACTGAATGGAAAATTTATAATGAATAACGTTAATTTTTACCGTTCAGTAGGGTATTTTTTCCTATGAAGTCAGAATATCCCACGTTTACAATGATTTTCACGGTAATTTTTATCAGAAAATTCTCTCTGTGTAGAAACTAAAAGGTCTACGATAAAATGATTGCAAAAGAAATCTTTGAAAATTGACTCTAACACGAAGAGAGATAACACCTAGTCTTATATGGGACGAAATTATTTAATTGCGTCTTAGTGAGTTATAAAAGACAAGATATGACAAGATAAACTTTATATAGAGCTTTTTAGAGATTACAAAAGCACTCAGTAAATGATAGGTCAGTGATAAAATAAAAGTAAGATTAAGATCGAAATATAAAAATTCGGGTTTTAGAGGTTATGTAGCATCTTCCGCTCATGCAATTAAAAAAAGTTTTACCTTTTTTTACTTATTTATATAGCTTTTTTCTTATTGAGTACATATCTATAAATAACTTTAAGTATGATTTATTCAAATTGCAGTAACAAAGTTAACAAAAAGTATAAATCCACCTTAATACAATTACCATTGACAGAAATGCACAATCACTGCAACGATGCATACCACTTTTTCTCTTCAAATCATGCATCGGTTAATTTCACTCATTCTGCCCGCAGTTCGCCGTGAACCTGTTCCGAACTCTGCCGCCCTCGTCGAATCCCAACGGCGCCGAGTTCGACCCGGAGGAGGACGAGCCTACCCTCGAGGTCGCCTGGCCCCACCTGCAGTTCGTCTACGAGTTCTTTCTGCGCCTCCTCGAGTCGCCGGACTTCCAGCCGTCCATAGCCAAGCGCTACATCGACCACAAGTTCATCCTCCAGCTGCTGGACCTGTTCGACTCGGAGGACCCGCGGGAGCGGGACTTCCTCAAGACCACGCTCCACAGGATCTACGGCAAGTTCCTCGGGCTACGGGCCTACATACGCAAGCAGATCAACAACGTGTTCTATCGGTTCATCTACGAGACCGAGCATCACAATGGCATCGCCGAGTTGCTCGAGATCCTTGGAAGGTACGTCGAGTCTTGCGTGCGAATGTACCTTGCAGATTTGCAGGGAGAGGATTTTCTGATGAAGATCGGTGTGGAAATTGATGGTGAACGGGGCGCGTAAGGGTTGCACCGACGAAGGGTGCAAATTGTATTGATTCGTGGTAAAGTGTAACGTATTTATTCTTTTCTTCAATTTGACAAATATTAAAGTAGATAATACGGGAACTTTAAATGAATATAACTTAATAAATTCCTATTTTTATAAGATAAGAAAAATACGATCTAATTCACTTTAAAAATTAACCATTCGTCTTTCTGTTTATTGTGGTTATTACAATATTTTTATCAGTAAATGTTCTCTTTATAGGAATATATGATTTAGTATGTCAGTAATATTCGAAATTGAGCACTGATAACATTGGAAATTCAGTCGTACATTGCGTGATGAAATCTCAAACAAAGTTTATATGTCTTTCGAATATAGAACAAGGTCTAATAATATTCCAGCAGGATATTACATTGATACATTGCTTCTTCGACAGCTCGAGAATTCCCATTTATTAATACATTATAGCCTAGGGACTGCGTAAACTAACAAGGACCTTATCAGGAATGTCGATCCTGAATTTTTGCTGGTTCCAAAAAATGAAACCAGGATCGGTAGTTTGATTAAACAGGTCCTAGACATATAGGCCCTAATACCAAAAATGTGCCTTATTATTATAATATAAATTGAAACCTGCTTGAATAATCATAACTTCGCAAATAGATATCGTAAACAAAACTATGAAAATTATTAGATAAAAAATGTAAAATATTTTATTCGGTTCAAAGTTATGTTAAATTAAAAATCATCCCGAAATTTGTGCTGACAATAATACAGAGTGAGAGTAATTATTGAGTGTTTTATATACTTCCAATTTTTTCCAATTCTCATGCTATTTTTAGCGAGATTTTCAATCTAGAATAACTTTGGACCAAACTAAGTTAAATACATGTTTGACCTCTTAAGGGAGTAGTACTATCGGTTACGAATTAGTGTTCAGAAATATCTAAAATTTTGTTACTAGTACGTTTTGACCTCAAACTTATTCATATAAATTTTTAGAAAGCTACACCAACCCACAAAGAAGATATTAAGAATTTTATATTTACGTTGTTTACGTTTTTATCACATAACCTTATGGGAACTTACGTTTCCAACAGTTGCAATAATGAAATTCATTAAAGCTGCTGTTCTGATTTTGACGAAACTTTGAAAAATATATATTTAATATCCCATAAATATATTACAAAAATCCAAATGTTGATTCACCAATTTGGAGAGCTAATATAAGCAAACGAATAAGCTTTTTGACACTCACTCAACCATTTATGCACACTATTTGGCCTACCACGGAAGTCAAAAACGACCAAACACGCACTTGACTCACGGAGTACCGATAGTACTATGTATCTATTATGTCTAATATTATTTTAAATTGCAAATTACATATTTACAGTATATTTGTAATGTTATTGTAACTACGCAAATTTTTTGTATTTAAGTCTATATCGAAATCTAGGACGTATTCAATAAAAATGTCGGTCCTGAGCTTCATTTTTTAATGCCAGGAAATGATCATCTAAGTTTCACGGAATTCCAGGAAAATTAAAATTGAAATATTATGTTTGAAAATATATACCTTCGTAAAAACCCTAATATATTCTATTGCTCTAAATTATTTATTTATTTTTTTAAACTAAAAGTATTTTTAAAATACAGACTTAATAATTCTCTGATATACATATTGGTAAACAATTTTTTATTTATGGGTGCATGCAGTCAGTTAATATTTTAACAGTTTCTAAGTACTAGTTCTTAATAATTTCCAAAGTAACAATTCCCGACATTTTACTACATACGTAAAAATAGACACAGGTTCACACCTATACCAAGTTACTGATACTTCGTCTCTTTTCACCGGCACCCCGATACTATTTCTCTCTAAAAACTACCTACGACCGATCCTTCAATAAATTACAATTCTCACCCCTACCATCTGACTATTATTATTATTTCGACTTCCACAATCCACGCGAGCTTCCATCCAGCATCCCAACGTCTTCTCAAACTCGTCTTTTCGTTTCGCAGTATAATCAACGGCTTCGCACTGCCTCTGAAGGAGGAGCACAAGACCTTCCTGCTGAAGGTCCTCCTGCCCCTGCACAAGGCCAAGTCCCTCTCGGTTTACCATCCGCAGCTCGCCTACTGCGTGGTCCAGTTCCTGGAGAAGGACGCCTCCCTCACCGAGCCCGTCATCAAGAATCTCCTCAAGTTCTGGCCGAAGACCCACTCGCCCAAGGAGGTCATGTTCCTCAACGAGCTCGAGGAGATACTCGACGTCATCGAGCCCGCCGAGTTCCAAAAGGTCATGGATCCCCTCTTCAGGCAGCTGGCCAAGTGCGTCTCCTCGCCGCACTTCCAGGTGAGTGTCCTCGCCGAGCGCTTCGCCTTCGCTTTCTGCGCGCCGCGAGTGCGTCGTCATTGTTTTGTGGTGCGCGGGCTTTGGAGTACGCGTTGAGAGTTGGGCTTCTCTTTTTCGTTGCTCGAGGTCGACGATGGTTCAGGGGACAGTGTGCTTTTTGACCATGCGAGTTGTGTTAAGGGTGAATTGAATCGATTGTAAAACTGTTTTATTGATTTTTGTGGTTGCGGTGTTTACGCATTTTGGTTCTTTATTTGCAATCACAAATTCATTTACAATGAAATCTTTCTTACTATTGGTTTAATTTATATTTAACAAGGCTTATTTTGTGGATTACATCATGGTAAATGATTAAATATTGCACCTAACTTTCATATTTCATAATGAGGAATTGTTTTATTAATCTTTTGAGGATTTTATTACATCTAGCCTAATTGTAGAATCACATTTTTTCAAAGAGCAAAATGGTCTACACGTGCCTGTTAGTTTTAGGCAGACAATAAAGAAAATCTTCATTATTTACATGACAAAAACTAACATAGAAGTTTTTTAAAATATTAGGTTATCGAAAAATTGTGGTTATTTTTACAAACTATAGTATTTCTCCTCTAAAATTTACATACAAACATTGTTATTGCAAAAAGAGATTTAAATATATTACACAAATTCTACATGCTGACAAATAAAATTAATTGAAGAGTGTGCTGTTAGAATATCTAGTCGATCGAATAAAAAATGTATGAATTATGATATCACCGAATTTGAAAATGATTTTTCGACAATTGGGTCAGAGCATTGCCATTTTCTACATAATAATGAGAAAAAAAATTCTTGTACTTGAGTACTGTATGATAACGTCCTCTATTACAGTTCCTTAATAAAGCAACGTACTTACACATAATAAATAGTCAATGTCATGTTACGGACATTTACCGCGGCGTTACGTTTATCCTTAAATACTTTCCATTGAATAATTATTTAATCATTATCGATTTTAAGTGCAAATCTAACCTTTGTTACATTCGGATGAAAAATAAGTTGTACATGAAATTCAAACATCTTCACAGCTATATATAGTATTTTAATTTTTAATAAAATTCTAGGTGGCTGAGAGAGCACTCTACTACTGGAATAACGAATATATCATGTCCCTCATATCAGACAATTACTCGGTAATTCTGCCTATAATGTACCCAGCGTTGTACAGAAACTCCCGAAACCACTGGAACAAAACGATACACGGTCTAATTTACAACGCATTGAAGCTATTTATGGAAATGAACCAGAAGGTGTTCGATGAGTGCACGCAGCAATATCATCAGGTATATTTGTAAATACTTTACTTTTTTAATTTGATTTGCCACGTATACAATCGTTTCGCTCCGCTAACACGAATGTTAACCTTTCGATCCAGGATCGACTGAAGGAACGAAAAATGCTGAAGGAAAGAGACGAGGCGTGGACACGGGTGGAGACACTGGCTATGAGGCATCCGTCGTACGGATCTAAAGGAGGAGTGCCGAACAATAATCCGTTCATAACGTCACAAGTCGAGAATAACTCGCCGCCCGAGGAAGACGGGGAGAACGAGCAGATCACGCTGACAGCCGAAAAGATCGAGGCGAGAGCCAACGAAGTGAGTATACAGAATGTAAGTATCCACATCTCTTCATTATTTTCACCTTGCTAGAACACAGTAGGTTATGGACAATTTCTTCATTTGAACCTGTTGTTTTTTTATCAATTTTTTTCACGATGCTCGTCATTATCAATTTTTTGAAGTGTAGAGTGTAATTTTTCGACTCATTGTCATGCATTTTGTGACTAATTCTTCATTTGAGGAGCTTCTTTACCTGTAAATCAGCCATCAGAAGAAGATTTGTATTGTGATTTATTAAGATCGAGTAATATTACTGACAATATATGTATGAAAAGTGTACTCCGTGAAATGAAAAATACCTTTAATAAAATTATGATGTTACAAGCGTAGATATTGTTCGCTAAAAATGTACTCTAAATTGTTAATCTCTTATTTTTTAGTCGTTTTTACTATCTCGGGTCTCATTTTACTCCTTGAATAGTTTACTATAAAAGGCCTTGAGAATTCTCAAATTATTGATGTGTAAGAAGAAAAAGCTGATTGTTTATATATTTACATCCATTTATGTATAACCAATTAGCTTTTTCTTACATATCAATAATCTGAGAATTCTTTTCAAGGCGATTTATAGTAAACTACATAACGAGTAAAATTAGACCTGATAAATTAAAAACTAATGACAGATAAAAGAGATTAAGCAATTTAAATAAGTTTTTTAATGGACAGTATTTGGTTGAAAATATTTTTTCCATTTCACTGAGTACACTTCTTTTACCCATACTGTGTAGCTTACACAACCCAATTATAATAAACTGCAATGCAAATGTTCTTCTACAAGGCTCATTTACACTAAAAAAGAACCTCCTTAAATTTCAAAATCGCGAGAAGAATTGTCTCATCACGTACGTGTGTTGGGCAGCAAACACACCGACTCTCGCCAGACAAAGCTGACGGTTAATCAGTCCGCGAATCTCGATCTGTCCAGGTGAAGAAGGTGTCGAGCGTGAACAAGGTGAAGCAGCTGCTGCGACGGAAGAGCGAGCTGCCCCAGGACTCGTACACGATTCGGGCGCTCTCGGATCACAAGCGCGCGGACGAGTACCTTGTCACGCCGCCCGATCCCCCCAACTGCTAGTCCCTGCCTCGCTCTCTTCCCCGCGGCGCCGAGGTCAGGAGTTAGTTTCTTTCCTTCAGAGCGCAATTGATCGAGCGGAGCATCAGCCGCGCAACTGCATGAACACGCGCGCCAAGAGGACACGAGGAAACTCTCGACGGGGAATCATCAAGCGCGCGCGCAACTCGTATGTAGTTAGTTTCGAAGAGGAGAAAAACAAACGAGTGAGAATGGGGGTGTGACTGTAATATATATATATATAAATGATTTTTTCAATTTTTTAAGCTGGCTGATAAGTTCTGCAAACCATTTAAAGAAAAAAAAAGATAAACAAACGTTGCTGTACTATTCTTTGTACTCGAATGGTGTGTGCGCGCGCGCACGCACGCGCGTATCTTTATAGAACAAGGAGCGCGAATGTCGTAGTTGAATGAGATTTTTTGTACAAAACAAAATAATAAGATGAAACAAACGGATGAGCTTCGCTTTATTTGAATAAATCGAAAAGCTATCGAAAATGCGTTATTTAATCCGCGAATTTTAAAAAGCATGACATATGTATGACAAGAAAAAAAAATATAATATGAAACGCCAGTCGTTTATATAGGATATTCATTAGCATAAATTGCTTCTGTGTTATCGCTCCAATCTTATAAAAACTTGTAATCAATCGCAACAAAAGACAAAATAATGTAAACGATCGCGCAGTGAACTCTATGAACGTTATATCCGTTGTGCCTCCGTGTGTAAAACAAAACGCTTGTTGTCATCTTCGAGAATTTCATTTCTCTCTAGGGTCACTACTCCGTCGACAGCCAGAAGATAAATTTATCAGCAAATTACAGGTCGGATTTCAAGAATTCGATAATCTTTCGCTTTAATAATGTATTGTTAAAACAGTCATGCATGACTTAAAAAGAATTGCGCTGTTGTGGCCAAATATAAAAAAGGTGAAGCAAAATGCATAAACATAAAAAAAAACATGTTAGAAACACATAATCTTTGCGCTGCTGGCAGGCTGTTATGTTAATATTGCTAATATACCTTGTTGAAAATGAGATAAGAATAGACTCTTATATGAAAAAAAAAGAATATTTCGAATTAAAGCTGCAAATAAGAAAAAAAATTAAAAATTGATTTACTTATTAATTATGGATCCTCTCAAAGGAGAAAAAGGCCGTCTCTGCTAAAAGTTGATTATTTGTAGAAGTATACTATAATAGCGTTTAATATTATTAATAAATGTTAATGTGAATAAACAAAAAAAAGAAGAATTATGAAGGGAAGAGCTAACTTTACGGGCTTTAACTAAGGGACTTTTGCGAAGTCTCGCTATTTCGAGCGTTTACCGCTCGTTCTCGCGACACTCGCACCGGCGAATCTTCACTTCGGATTAATGATCAATTTTTCCGAACGGTGGGAAAACATAATCAAATATATGGAAACATAAACGCTCAGGAAGATTCGTCGTCTTTACAAGCATACACCTGAGTTCGATGACTCATTAATCGTTGATCGATCCATCATACCTTTGTAGTAAGGACAGCCTTACAAATTGTCGTGTAATAGCTAAATTGTATGTTGTACTATGTTTGGATGTATATACAAACTAAAAAGGGAAAGAAAACAAAAAATACTCGAAAAACGTAGTTTTACGAGAGGACATTCGGATGAGTTGTTTGTACTCTAGTGTATGCCGCGAAGTTATTGTGCATCGTACCGCCAGAGTTTTTTTTCAATGCGTAACAGCATGGCTCTCTCTGTCCTTTTTTTTCAATAAGGTAGAAAAAAAATTCTCGTAGGAATTTACAAAATTTGTGTGCGCGCGTTCGGACAGCAGAATAATAACAAAAATTCTTCCATTTTTCATCGTAAATTTCATCGTCTGCGTTTATGTGAAAATTGTATGTTCCTATGATTCTTTTTTCGCCGAAAAGACTATTCCTCGTACTCTGCCAAAAAAAAGTGAAGAAGGAATACTAATCGAACGATCGAAGATCGGCATTAATTTATGCAATTGTAAATACTGTATAAAAGTAAAGATTTCGTGAGACCGACATACTTTTTTTCATTTTTTGGCAATGCGTAATATGTACACAGTCTTTGTTTGCTCTCCTCCCTTCGTTACAAGACACGTGTAGTCCCACGATAGAGCATGATTATGATATCCCCAAGCATAGAGGTGAAATGAGAAAAGGAAAGCTAGAGAGACCTAATTCCCCCTGCAAAACAACCCCTCATTGGTATCACTTTTTATAATGGAACTGTACATGTAATCGCATACCTTAGAGGAGACAAAATAAGAGAAGAATGTTTTAGTAATGCTTAAAAAGACTTAATAGATCGTTTTTCTCCAAACCCAGTAGTTATAGTGGCCTTTTGCATGAATTTATACAAGTATCAGATAGTATTATAAATCAAGCTTCGATGAAGACTTTGTAAATTATGATGTATCTTAATATTTTGTTGATTTCCACATAATTATTATAACTATTATTAATATTATATTATTAGTTATTATTATTTTACGATTAAGGTCATCCATTACATTTTTATTTCTCCTTTTGTAACATAGAATTCGATCAATGCTGGGCGTGCAAATACTCTTGCGGAACGTATACATAATAATGCACATAGCGTTCGAAATAAAAGAAAAAAAAACATATTCGGAGGGAACCCCTGCCACGTTCGTAGTTTTTAGAGTGCGCGTGGCTGCTGGCAGTATTAAAAACACTGATATATCTGTGCTGAGAGCTAAGAGCGAATTGAGAACTAAATGGACTGTCAACTATAGATAATAATAATTAAAGTCAAACAATAGTTGAAACAATTGTCAGTTAACTGTCGTAACATGAAACATCATCAGCGAGTGCTCTCTTAAACTTGATTTTGTTATGAAAACAAATACACGAATCTGATTTTCGCGCTCACTTTTTGCTTTAGAAATCGGAAGAATAATAATGATTAGTACGAGAAACGAAAGAGCAATCGACGTTTATTTTTCGAAAAAGAAAAGAAAATGGAATTTCTGTAGATTATACTTAGTCACCTCTGGTCATATAAGTGTAATTTTTTAGTAATTTTCGTTTAGTAACGTTCCATCTGCGTAATGTATTACCCTTATTAAAAGCACACACACATACACACGATACAGATACATAAAAAACAGTTTCTGTTTGTAATTTGTTGAAAACATAGTTTTATAGCAAATAAAGAATTACTACGAATTAAAATTAAAATTTATTGCATGAATAATTAATCCTTGATGCTTTAGTAAATGTTAAAAAATTATAGTTGCTAACTATATTTTTTCTTGGATCTTCCACAAAATTATAATTTTATACAAAGCAGATCATGTAAAAAGAATTTTGTAAATAAATAATAATAAACCTTGCATGATTTTGCATATAAAAAATAAAATAGTCATTTGTTTATTGAAAAATAAAGAAACAATAGATATACACCTGTATTATATACATAAATAAAATAAATTAGTTTGCTTAAATGTTTTGCATGCAGTGAATAGAAAGAATATCCGATATAAGTCTATAATATTTATTTTGATTTATCAAAATAATCTTCAATGGTAAAACTTTTTTACTTTAATAATGAGTTAAAATTTTGTGACATACTTTTGATAAAAATAAAATTACTATAAAATTTAGGCTAATAAACCAACTACTTGTAAAGAAGCTATCCAAAGATGGGAGCAAAGAAATGGACAACCAGCGAATGAAGAAAAAGAAATTATATTGAGTTTTCAGTGGCCACCAATTGAAAAAATGGACAATAGCTTATCCGTCCTCACTAAAGTCGAGTTATAAAAACATAATTTTTTTAACAAAACGGATCTTTTTTGCTTGCTTTTGTGAAATTCGTAAATAAAATGTTTCATATTCAGAAAATTATCGCTGTCAACGAACATGATTGAAAAGATATCGGGCATCAACTCGCTAAAAAATTTAAGGATTTTGTCGCTGAGTCGTAATTACATCAAGACGTTTTCTGGTCTAGAAGCTGTTGGTGAACATTTGGAAGAATTATGGATTTCTTATAACATGATCGAAAAGATAAAAGGCGTAGCTGCGCTAAAAGCTCTAAAAGTACTCTACATGGGCAATAATAATGTCAAAGATTGGGCTGAGTTTAATCGATTGGCAGAAATACCTAATCTTCAAGAATTGCTGTTTGTCAATAATCCATTATGTGAAAATATGGATGTTGAAGCTTGGCGTGCACAGGCTACAAAAAAACTTTCTAATTTAAGAAGTTTGGATTCTATTCCCATTGTGTAGGTCTTTAATGAAATTTATCATTATTTTCTGTACAATTAATGTTATATTTATTATTTTAGACGCGTTGGTGACGAAACAGAAGATGATCAGGATAAATAAATAGCTTTTATATGTCATTAGAGAATAAATAAAAGACAGTTAATCGATTTTTGAAAACTTTATAAAAACATTTTAATAATATCAATAATTCTCAACTTTCATGTCATTTATTCCAAGTTCATCGTTTTGCTCGAAATTTCGTGTATACTTAGTTATTTTCAATCTATCGTCAGTCCCGCTATCTGATAAGCTTTGTATATAACTATTTCCAGCTGGATCATCAAGCACCAGAGTAACTTTCTTATTTCCTTGTAAAACTTCATCAAGCTGACTGATGAAATTGTCCATTCTTATCGCGATTTTTGGATCAGCGCTGTCCCCTGTCAAAGCAGTCGATGTGGCTAATTGATCTTTTACTGCACTTATTATTCCTTCAACTGTACTGAAACGACCACCTAAAGTGGTCGGCCCTACTTCTAAATCTAATTCAGGTATTTTCATATAACAAGTTTCAGATTTTAACAAATCTCTACTAAAATCTTCCTTTCCGTTCACTGTTACTTCTATTTTAACACCATGAGACTCTATACCACTACCACTTTTAACTTCATTTGTCTTGTTTCCACAAATATCGCAAACTGTAGCCATAATGACAACTTCTTTGAAATAGGGAATTTCTGAAAAATAATTATTTAAAAATTGAATGATTTTATAAAAAAGATCTTAAGTGAATTAAATTAAATTAAATTTTTTAATTTAAATAAAATGATACATACTTGTCATTTTCATGTTTGTTTGGCAAGGACTGTTGCATTCTGGACAATTTGTTGGGAAAGTCATAACTTCTCCTTCAATCTCCTCTAGGGTGTACTCTTCCTCATTGATAGGTTGTAAAATTGTTTCTTCATTTTCTATGTAAATTCCTAAAGTGTGATTTTGCTCCATTGTTCTTTTAAAATAATGGACCTCACATCCTTCATCCTTTTGAGGCGCTTGTAGATTTTGAACATAGGTGTTACCAGATAAATCTTCTAAAATAATAGTAAATGGTTCTTCAACTTCTTTGAGGGCTTTTAATTTGTTAATGAACTGATCAATTTGCTCAGCAGCTTCTGGATTTTCTTTTCTCCGACGGTCTTGATCTTGTTCTAGTCCAGCAACACTTCGGTCAATGACTCCCTCCACAGTTGTTACTTCTAAAATTAAATTATAAGTAATCTTTAATCTTATGCCATTTCTACACCTAGACTGTAATAGTCTGACTAATTTTCAAAGTGGAATAAAATTAGAACAATCAGAGCCAGATACATTTTTAAAAGTCCAATATATAGAGATTATTGTTCTCTACTTTTATATACCGGCCAATGTTTATTGACTTACGAAGCATGAATATTATTACACAATAAAAGTTAAAGCAAGACTACTAAACCTTCCTGCACAGAAACTTATTTTTGCATGTATAGATTTTATAGAATATGTCTAACCATATCTTTTACAAACGTCCAGAATTTTCTATATTGAAGCTATGCTATAGCTGTAATTTGAGAGGTTGTAGACTTCCTTGAAATGTAAAGATTCAAATTTGTGATGCAATATGTATACAAAAATTGTGCTTTCTGAACGATTATATTAAGCTTTTTGTGCAGGGGACATTTTTTAACGTCTAGGTGTAGAACGAACATTATCAAGAGTATGCATACACTTGTTTTAAATCTTTTTTTTACCTCCTTTTTGAGACTGTGAAGGTATTTCAAATTCCAAATGTGGTACAGAAACACTTGTATAGTCAGATTTAACAACCTGTCTATTTATATCTGATTTTGATTTAACTTTCAGTGTTACTTTGACACCTTTCTCTTCGATCTTCCCTGCATTTTGTATTTCATTATTTTGAAAACCGCAATGCTCACATTCAAATGACATCAACATAACATCTTTGTAATAAGGTATTTTTGTGAGAAATATCCTCGTTTCTCCCTAAAAGTGCAGTGAAAATATAAAATCGTGAGTGCTAGTAAAATGTTTTAAATTACATTTGAGCTATGTAAATATAAATACTAACATTTTTTCCACAATTCATGCACAAACTTTCGATGACAGTTGCTTCTGGCTCAGGATCATCTGCATTTAATTCCCGAAAAATTGGTTGCGTTTTATTTGTCGTATCAGTATGTTTATTTTCAGTCATTTTTTTATTTCTAGGTTATGTCGCTTAAAAAAGTGTTTCCTCAAGAATGTTTTATTTAAAATGCTTAATAATTTGTCTAAAAAATGTTTAAAGCTCGTCTTTTTACATTAATTTACACTAAAAACATTTATCAAGACTTTAATAGAGGCATACTAATTGTACATACAAAAGTATAGGTGACGGAATCAATCACAAGTCACAAGTAAGATCAACGTGTTGAACGTAGATCAGCTGATTTCTTCTAGAAAGACCGGCCATCTGATTCATCGTCCATCGGTAAAAAAGGATTTCTTTTTCATTTAGGCTTCACATTTACAGTACTTATTATGTATACATAGTCCTTCATTGAAAAACTAAAAAATAATTTTTTTTTAATAATACAAAATTATAACTAAATATACTCACAATTTAAAAAAAAAAATCAAAGTAGGTATGTATATAATTATTAATAATTTTATCCATTCTTTTATTAAAAAAAGATACAAGTTATATTAGCGAGGAAACATTGTTAATAACTTTTTGTTTCCTATACAAAATAATTTTTTGTATAGAAGACCGATTTTTTAGTAAAAAATTATTTTGTGCACGTGAAATGTAAGATAGTGCAACTTTTTAACATAATAACTTGAATTATTTTATTAAGAAAAATAGTCAAGAGCATATATTTATAATAGCGAGATTAGCAATATTATAAATAATACAATAGTGTATAGCAGATTAGTAACATTTGCAAGAGCAACTTGTTAAGTACAACATTTATAAATATATAACATGTTTAGCTTATTAGAATTATACAGCAGTAATAAATTTTTATGTATACATACATTGTATAGATGACAAATTTTTTATTTTGTATACATATACTGAATAATCTCTTTCGATGATTAAGACACTATCGACCCTACTTATATACAATACATACATATTCCATTTTCTTCACCCTTTTCTATAAATTAGTGAAAAAATAATGCTGCTTTGGCCATGATTAAAAAATCGATACGATTGTTACCTACTGTATCGTTGATAATACCTATAGATCTCCAAAACGCTCTTTATATAGTTCATCAATTAGATGTTTTTAATGTAAAAGTTTGATACATAATTCGTTTACTTCGGATTGGTGTCAACTCCACTATATATTTCTATTACGTGACATTGACAACTTTCAACTCGAAGAATCGTACGAATTTTTCATTACTTACGAGTAATACTCTAATACTTTAGTTACTATCATTCCCCACTAACTTTAATTTTTTTTAAAATTAATCATACTTACTCAGTAAGTATTAAATATGTTATTTTTAAAAATTTACAAGTTTTTTTGACCAATTAGACCATTGGTTTATTTGAATAAGGCGGTTTTGACAATGAATGATTTCTACGACGTGTGAAGTTTAAGTTAACATTAGAAGTGTTCAAATCTTTTGCGTCGACGAATTCTAATGGAATGTATATTGCATAATGTTGCTGCAATAAAAGAAAATGCCCTCTTTGCAATGCAAGTTGTGCGGAATGTAGTTGGGAATAAATTTGAAAAAATAATATGCAATAAATTAAAAAAATGAAAGTTTTCTCTAATACAATATGCCTGAATATATCATTTTGATTGTGGGCTTTACGCAATTAGAAGTATAATAATGCCATTTAAAAAATCGACTGGGATGATACAATTTGATGATAAACTCACAATATAATAATCTGTAATTAGTAACGCGAGATGCCTTATACATATATTTGTTATTAACTAGGAATAAATAAATCGTCTTTTGACGATCTGTACACGCAATTATACAAAATTAAACCTAGGGACGGAAAACGTAAAACACTAAAGCTAATTGGCAATTAACTTTTCTGATTCGCGCTGAATTCATTTGTTAGCATTTTTTTTTGTTTTTAAGTGAAAATATTACATCACTAAACGCTTTAAAATATCATCGTACTATACCATAATAAAAGAAAGAAATGCTTAAAGTACACTTGCATTAAAGGTAGCCTGTTGTCATTATGGAGAAAACGTGCAGTTTTCGAGAAATTGATTTTGAAATCTTTTGAAATTGATAAATTCTTATTTATCAATTCAGTATAAATAATATATTTTATATGATAAAAACTAAAGCTTCTCTTTATTTCAGGCCACCCTTAAAACAGGATTCCGAATATTGCTATCCATGTCTAATGATTATGATCAGTATGATTGGTCAGAATTAAAATATTAGCTAAATATTATTAATTCTCCTTTGAGGGGCAGGCCTTAGGTTAAACCCAAAAAAAAGAATACTTTTGTACGAGTCTAGAAAACTTTTTTGATTAAAAGCAATCATTCTGAAAATTTGTATGCTATCAAAACACAATAATATCTTAAATTTTGCCGATGTAAAACCTCAAAATCTTGATCCTACAGGTCACAATAAATCATTATTTTCAATACCATATTTATTAAAGGACCTCTAATCCTCACACGATTCGAGGTACATGAACGAGAAATTTTTTTTCAACGGTTATTCCACTCATTTTGACGTGTATTACAAAAGGAGAAGAGCACTTTTTTGTTAAACTTTTCTTTTATTATTCTTTTTTGTAGATCCAATCAATTTTTTTAAATATATTAAAAAAATTTTTTCAATACATGTGAAAAAGAGTGGAATAACCGTCGAAAAAAAAATTTCGAATGCTATGAAGCAAAGTAGCTGCTTCGTTTTCCCGTTAGATTGTATCTATGTGCTTGTTGCTCCAAGACCCATTATTTCAGAATTAATATTTTAGGTACCAATTGGTTTTTCAAAAGTATTATATCAATAAAGATATTGGTTGAAAAGGACTCCCAAAGGTTTAATACCTGCTCTTTTAGAATAGTATTTCAGACTTCTAATTTTTCTTTACTGGAATTTAATATGGTCACTCAAAATCATATCTAAATAGAAATAATATCTAAATTTGTCATTATCGATCGATTTTGAGCAACCATATTAAATTCCAGTGACGAAAAGTGAAAATCATTGGATAATAAAATAGAGCAGGACATTAAACCTATGAAAAAGTCACTTGAGGACAACAACTTTATTCATTTATCAAGTTTAACAGGTTGAGCGCTACACGGTACATAAACGTAACGTGAATTGCTACAAATATCCTTTGCATTTCGTGCCACGGAAAAGAAACCATTGATAAAACTGCGTGTGAAGCTATTTTTGTGTCCTACCTGCACCGAAAGTATACGTTTTCGTGCATATAAAGCGGGCGGAAAGTAAAAAATCATCCTTTCAGTTCAGGCAGGACAAAAAGTATCGTGTGCATCACGGCTGGAAGGCGATTAACGCTCGTGCCGGTTGCAGTCCTTGCCTCGGCAGCTCTTGACATCTCTTGGCTCGCCTCAATTAGGCCTGCAACGCCCTCGCGGTAATCGCCTACTTTCCGCCCTCGATACACAATATACTATTTTTGACTCTTTACAATCTAAAAAAAACGTTTGAAATTTCGATCATTCTCGCAAGAGATCGAAAATGCTCTTACACCTACACTAGCCGCGCTCAACCCGTTCACTCGAAAAACCAATCGCCACCCAAACAATCAAGGACTGAAAGCCCTCCCCCACCCTCAGACAAGGATAGCGAACTCGTCAATCCTCCTCTCCCAATCTTCCATCGTCGTTCGCTCGCTTTTCCCTCTACTTGTATCTCGGACTGTCGGGCGGCGTGGGTTGCGCGCCGCTCTTGCTCCTGGGTCCCGTCTTGAAGGACATCTTCTTGGCCGGCCTGGGCGATATGCCGTGCAGGGCCGCGCTGCCGCTGCCGCTGTCCGCCGTGTCGCTGCTGAACCACACGCGACTGCCGTCCGAAACTGCGAACAATCGCCAGAAGGGAGAAAAAAAAAAGAGAGAGACGGTCAGTGAAGCACGGACAGGTGTGTGTAATATAGATCAGGCGCACAAGCACGATAGCGAGGGGGTATACCTTAGGTTCTCTTGCGCGCGCAACGAGACGAAGGATTACAACCAAATCGACGCGTGTGTACAAGCTTCTAAAGCTAGGACTAGTTTTCTAGGATATACGTAGAATGGAAGTATTACCTCTCAACAGATTTTGTAAGACTGTCAAAAGAAAAAGAGGATTCACAGTGAGAACTGAGAAATTAATGTAACAGTCCGTGCTGGCCGTGTATTTTTTTTTGTTATGATGATTCGATGAGAGGAGATGTTAGTAAGTATTAGATATGATGCTTGATTTCGAGGATGAAGCGCGATGCTTGAACGATTGAAGGTGGAGGTTCTTTTTTGTCGCTCGTGGAAGAATCGTTTGATCGATGAGTTTTTAGTTTGTTAGGATGAAGTGCGGCGAGGTGATTGAGAAGCGAAGAGTCGGGCTTGGCTTACCTCTGTTCGCGCGATTGTCGTTGCTGGCCGTGGATGTGCCCCGTAGACCCGGGCGGCCCTGGTGCGAGTCTATAAGCGCCGCTGCGAGATTCGACGACGCCGCCGACTGCACGCTCGTTGTCGAACCTTCATTGAAAAGAATAGTGTGTAATATTTGCTTGTGACGTAGAAGATAGTTTCAGTTTAGGGTTGGTCTTGCATGCGGATTCGTATTGCGCGGACACTTTAGAGGACTCATTATTCTTTTTTTTTTTTTATAGATTTTCAGATCCGAAAGGGCATAAAAAGATAAATGAGAGTTTTATTTGTGAACTTTTAAATGAAATATCATTTAAAATTAATATTTAAGAACAATTTAAAAATTTTCAAAGCATTGTCATTGTTCATAATCGCGCTTCTACGTTGATTTTGGGCTCTAAGTTGAAATTAATTTTTCGAACAATCAATGATTGATAATTTCTGATGATTGTTAGTATTTTTCATTTTATGTATAGTACATTTAGCTCTTTCTTATAATTTTTTGGGTAAAAATATATTTATTATAAAAACTTGACGTAAATCTGCCGATAACCCGATTTTTGAATGTTGTATATATTTGAAATTTGCGTTGAATCATAACTATATTACCAAAAAATACTTCAATGTACCATGAATTTCTTAATTTCACTTTTGTGCAAATCTACTAAAAAACGATTAAAACCTGAAAACCCACCTGATACCGAGGAAGCCCCACTGAACGGACTTGGCGGTTGAACAGGAGAATAAACGTTCGCAGCAAACTCCTCGAAAGTCGTAGCTTCTTTGTGATTTCTCATTATCGTGTCTATAGATCTAGCTCTTTCCTCGTAACTATACAACAAAAATAAACATTACAAAAAATTCTCTTCACACAAAAAAATTCTTCAAAGTTACAGTTATACGTACTAGTGCTGATATAACGTCAACGTCGATCTCTTGGCTCTGCTGGCAGCGAGGGCAGTAGTCCTGACCAAACCCGGCAAGACCGCGTCCTCCACGATGCACTCGTCGAACAATAGTCCAAAGAACGGGATTTCCGGTTTCCTGGACACTTGCACTCTGTACATTTTGTTTGGCAGAGGATAGATGACTATCAGCACGTCGCAAAATTCGGTGGGAATGATGTCGCGGCGATAGTCGCGCCAGTGTTCCGACCAAACGATGTGGATTTCGTCGTTGCCAAGATGTCTTGTCTGAAAAATCAATTGATAAATGAGCAATCGTCGCTTGGAAGTAGATATATTGACCTTTTAAGATCCAGTGTGACTTATGAATCATATAAAATTTAAGATTTTTTCCGAATAATAAGAACAGATATGTTCATTTATGAATAATTCAATTAGGTTAAAGAATGTGTGATCTTGTCATAAAAATCGAAATAAGTTCGATGTTTTTGACAAGTGGCAATAGACGTCGAAAAAATCCGTACAGGAGTGCAGTTTTTGTTTTAACAATGTAGGTATAATTATTTTATTCATTGCATTATCAACATTAAATTGCACCAAATTTAAACGCAGGACTACCGGTGTGTACTTTCAGATTAAACTTCTAATAATCACATTTCAGAGTTTTTTCGAAAATTAAAAAGGTTGATTTTATATTTTGCAATCATTCTTAACTTTATAACACGATTGGAGGTCTGTGAGGCATCACGCACATATTGTTTTTAATTATAACAATTTGTATTGATTAAAAATAGTTTTTTATATTCTTTTCGGATTTCTTCAAATCCGTTGAGTTTTAAGAAAGTCACAGCTATTATAAAGTGCGTGGAGTCACAGTGACCTCAGTTTTAATACAAGTTTTCTTTTATGTTTGGATTGTAGGTAAAGAAACTGCATCTTTTCAACTTAGTCACCTGTACATAGATTTTAAGTGGATGTCGGAGCCAAATGCAGATTCCAACATCGTACTTTTCGTTACTTCAACTCAACCTTTTTGTGTTCATTAACCCATTAACGTGTATCGTGCATTAGTAGTAGTAACGAAAGTAGTAACGTCATAAAATCTATTTGGTTCGATTGCCAGCCTAATTTTTTACTTTCTATAATCTGAAAAAGCACTTAAATAATTGATCATACGTTACTGAGTATACATGAAAAGTAAAATTATTAATATTTTAATTCAGCGTTTAAGAAAATGAAGTATAATCCATGTTTTATTGACACCAACGCAGGTCACAACGATACGGTTTCGGCTGTTGTTCACGTTAAAGGGTTAATGATCTTATAATCATCCGGTGTTTGCAATACCCTAATGAACACCGGATAACTGAGATATTCAATCAAAATAACGGAAAATACAAATAAGTCGGTAAGTACGCATCAGTATCTGCACACTGGCAATTCATCCATCCTCGCAAGGTGTTAAAACCACAACCCTTCACAAACATCTGAACCAACCTTTTGCAGCAAGCTCTCCGGGCTGTCGGACGGCATCCTCGTCGCCACGTGAAAGATGACCTCGGCGAAGGAGGTCGCAAAGTAGGGCGTCGTAACCCCCGACGCCTTGCCCGGCACCAATCCCCCCATGAAGCCCGTGTGCGACTCCAGCTCCACCTCCCACGCCAGCCTGGCGATGAAGCTCTCGTACTCCGTGCTGGCCGTCACGTTGCCGAGTATCGAGTTCTTGTCCTCCTGGCCCTGTCCCACGTAGATGACGGCCATCTTGTGGGTCTCCCTCGATCTCTGGCCGTCCAGGTTCCTCAGCTCCCTGAGCAGCTTCTCGTTCTTCGAGAGGAGGTGCAGCTTGCGCCGCTGCTCCCAGCCCGACAGGCCCAGGTGCGAGAACAAGAGGCGGCAGTGGTGGAAGGGCGCGGGCGGCGGACGACAGGTGGGCGGCGAAATAGGACCGGCGCACACGCTCGCGTGCTGACTCCAGCCGGCCACGTGCTCGCGCTCGGCGTTGCGCTGGTTCAGGATCGCGGCTATGGTCTCGCCCTCGAGGTGCTGGCCCTGGGGCGGGGCGGCCGGTGAGTTCAGGGCGAGCTCGGGGTTCGTGAGGACCTCGGGACTCGTGTGGCCGATGTACTGGAGCAGCTGTAGAGGAGAGGACTTTTTAGTGCATCGAGAACGGAGGTTTGTTTTTTGTGTGTGTTTTAGCGAATTGGACTGGCGATTGTTTTAACGTTGATCGTGGAATTCTCGTGATGACGCTTGAGGCGATTGCAATCGCTCTGTACAAAGATCTAAGTATCGGTTTAGTGCAATGATAGAAGACAAGTTTAATTTAGTTGCTACCCTGTGGAGGGTGTAGAGAAATTCAAGTATTTTTTACTTTAAGTATCCCTTGTATTTTGTACAATCAAGGTTAGAGGACAGAAATTCCAAAATATAATTAATTAATTAATAAAAAGAATCTAGGTTCCCCTAATCGTGAAGTACCATCCGTGAAAATATCCCAATGGAAATGTTTCTATTCTACATAAGTACAAACATATTTATCATCGAATATTTGAAAGGATTGCTCATAATTAATTTATGTAGCTTGATCAAAGTGCGAAGTTAAATTATTATAAAAGAAATTCGTTTCCGACGTGTCCGCTTTTTCCTCTTAAATCTGGCACGTCTGCCTTGTCATCTAAAATTTGACGCGTTTGCTTTTTGAACTTAAATTCGATACGGCCGCTTTTTTAACTAAAAATCGGCCTAAATACGACGTTTACTTTTATTCCATTAAGCGATCGGTAGTCATAAGATCTCTAATTACCTCTGTTTTTCGAGACCAGATCTGATATTTCCTAAATTACTGATACTCACATCGTCCAAGTTATCCATATCACTAGCTCCATTTTCAAACGTAGGCAAAATATGAGGATCGTGATGTCTCATAGTGTGCCTCGGCGGACAGCTTTGTAACGGCAGTACGCTGCACAAATCGTCCTTCATCACTTTCGCCGTGCCCTCTGCCAAACAAACAGTGCCATTAGACCCAAATGCCTCCAAAAGCGCCCTTCCGCCAAATTCACCCGTCGCATTCAAAGTACCCGATTTGAACTGAGGAACTTCGGCGTCCCCGCTGGCCGGCTGATTGTACAAAATGGAGCTGTCCCAGGAGGCTTTGCCGGCCAGGTCCCTCAGCAGCACTCGCACCATCGAGGGCGCGGTCGTCAGGCCCGCGGTGACCCCGCCGCCCGGCGCGTCCAGGGTGTCGAGCTCGATCAGGGACATGATGATGGAGTTGGACAGCATGAGCAGCTGGATGTTCGGCGCGTGGAACATGGCCGAGGACAGCTCGTCGCTCTCGATGCCCGGCACGTCGTCCAGCTCGACCACCAGGGACGACAGGCGAGCCGCCCCGATGCCCATGGGAAAGTGGCCCAGGTGATTCACCAGGTGCATCATCACCTAGTACAGAGCAATCGTTGAGAATTGATGTTTTTCTTCCTTTTTTTTAACCCTTTGTGGCCCACATTTTTCTGTTCAATATTTTAAGCTGAAAATTGTTACTCGGGGGTTTTTGGGGTCGCTGATTACGAATTTGAATTTTTGTTAATTAGTATTATAGAGAAACCTCTTAGCTAATAGAATAGTGTAAAATCATTTATATACACCTATAAATAAAATTTTTATACATAAAAATCTTAGACGAAAGAGGTGGCTATTATAATAGCCACTAAGCCACAAAGGGTTAAGGAGGATTGAGAATAGAGTAGGTGAAGAAGGTGTTAAATTTTTACCATTTTAGCGGCTAACTGTACAGATTGTATGTTTCCTCTCCAAAGTGACTTTGAAGAGGACTCGTCAAGCAAATTGTCCAAAGCGATGCTAGGGTCAAAGTCTTCCTTTTCCTGTTGAGCTTTCGCGGCTTCTTGCGAATCTTTACTAGATTTGTTTTGTACGATATTGTCCAGAACTGAAAAGAGCGTCAAGAGGAGTGGCTTTCCTTGGAAAACTCGTAACAACATACTGGGACCGAGATGCATTGCCCATTCTCCCAGACAGAAAAGCATTGATATCGTTAAGGCGCTTTTTCTCTCCCGCACCATAGTCCTCTCGAGTGTTTCGGATAAACTCTGAAGTTAAATAATTATGATCAATATTGTTGTTTGAATAAATTGCTGTGTCATCGATTGAAAGTAATGATATAGTACCTGAATAATTTTTGCTGGTACATTGGGATACTGTTCCAGGAGAACATCTGCCTTGTCGCAAAGTAAAAGAAGGCAGTCGCAGGCTACTTGTGCCACCGTCGCGTGAGTCGTCTAAAATATTTATTTATAATAAGTTTCATCAAACATACGAAGAAAGACTTCGGAAAAAAAACATAAAAAGCAATTTTATACATTAATAATATTGAAGCGTATTATTGAAACAATAAATCATTAGTCAATGTAAATGGTCTTAGTAAACATTAGCGAGTGTTAGTTGCGCAACGCTTAACAAGAGGCAAAGCCGTAAACATCCTCAGCGATACACGTACATTTGTCGATGAACATACGCTGCGTCACATGGAGGGATTTTGCTCTTTGAGACGAAACTGGAAATGGTCGCGCGAGGCATGCAAAATTTATACCTGGTTTACTAGGAGAAAATGAAACTTGTCCCTGCGCCGTACAGCTTGCTGAGCCCTTTGGCGGCTCGTGCCGATGGAACACTAATATTACTAAGTTCAAGCGATATCCAACACCGTAAACTAAAGTGCACTATTAATTTTGCCAAACAAACGCCCAAACCCAAAAACCCAAAGTACCAAGTGGCTACTTGCAGAATTATTGTGCTCTATATTAATTATTTCATTAAATACATAAGCATTTTGACCAAATTCCTTCTATCCGGTCTGAACATAATTATACCAAAGAGAAATTAATTACAGTAGAATTAAATTGTACGCTAAGACCGGATAAAGAACATAAATGACTATTCTAGTTTACCTTCAGCGACAAGAGGAGGACATTCACTGCCTCCGGTATCGTTCTGTGCAACGATTTGTAGCTCAATTCCTTATAAACAAACATCGCGATGCTCGAAAGTGCGATGCATCTCGCTACGCCCGTTGGCTCACGCCGGCAGCATCGCATTAAAATAGCTATGATATGATCCTGCAAAATTACCATAATATTACAAAACAAATCGAATCGCACCGCAAACAAACTATCAAATACAAATCCATACAACTCACCTTCGCATACGGACAAGTTGTGGTGACGATCTCCGCCTCGGTAGGCTGGAGAACCCTCGTGTTGGCATTGGTAGCGGGCAGCGCCAGCAACGAGCCAAGAATCGAAACCGCCTCCATCCTAGGTGCCTGCGTACAATGAATACCCCAATAATTACGTGCAAGCGTCCCGTCCCACGTCCCCCTTCAAAAATCTCCCCTCCCGCCCTGGTAGAAAGTTAGCTAGAATGGCTGGTTAGCTTATTCATTATTAGCCAGATTAAGAAGCTATTAATAAGTCAAATTATAGCTAATATCTGGCTAAAATCTGCTTAAGACTATGCTTTAAGCAAGAACGTATTTTGTTTGCAAATCTAACCTATTTATATTTTGTTTTGAAAAGTTATTAGTTTTTAAAAATATACATTGTTATACTTTATTGAATGTTCAATATAGTATTCCGCCAAAATAAATATATTTATCAACAAATAACAACTTACGAGGTTATAGAAATATGTATATGCAATACTAAAAGTATTTGATAACTAATAATTTCCTTTCCAAAAATTAGTCAATCATAACTTAGTCAACAAAAATTTTGTGATTGATGTCAAAAATAAAATTTTGTAATAAAACTTCATTGTAAAACTACAAATATTTGTTTACCAATTCCCCAAATTTCGTCATAACTTACATTATTCTGTTTTTATTGTTATTTTTAAAATAATAGTTATTTGACTACATGCATTCTATTATTTATAACATAAATTTCTTTAATAAAGACACTTAAATTTTACTCGGAGCTTTGGTACTTTTTGTGTAAGTAATACTTTTTAAATGCACGCGTCGTGCAATAATTACCTACCCTCCATTACTACTAGACATTTAAGGTACATTTTTAACTTTAATTTAGTAAAATACTTAATGTAGTATGATTAGAACAGCGTATTACTTTCATTATTATAAAACTGTTATTATTTCCATTATTAATTAATGCAATGGAAAAAGAATTTGTTAAATCTAAGTAAATAAAGAAAATATTTCTTAAATTTAGTAAATATTTATTGAATTGATGAATACCAGTCTAAACATAATTAAATATTTACTATTATCAAATAAATCTTTTCTTAGTACGATTCAAGGAAACGTTTACTTAGATTTAACAAATTTTTTTTCAGTGTACATAAATTAATTAGTTTATCAATTTTATATCAACTAAAATATTAAGCAGAATCTAGCTAGAAATCAGCTAAAAAGCACGTCCTTTTTAATTGATTTCTCGCTAATTTCCTAACCAGAATTAAAGCAGATTTAAAAAATCTAGCTAATATCTGTCTAGAAACCAGTTTAGATTTCTACCAGGGCGCGCAATCACCTTATCATACAAACCTCGATATCCTGACTGCTGAGAATCACGTTGGCTGCTTGAATGTAGTCGAGTATGAGGAGACTCGAGCCGGGAAGATTGAGACTGAAGAGCCGGGGTCCCGTGTACTTCACCAGGGTGTGGAGGATCTTCGTGTCGTTGCTGGAGATGCCGTGGTGCACGGCCCGGTAGAAGAGGGTCAGGTGCTGCTTGGGCAGGCTCACGTCCTGGGGCTGGATCGTCAGGAGGCAGACGAGCCGATACGCGGCCAGTTTGCCGGCCTCGTACTGGGCAGGCAGTTGGATGGCCTTGAAGCACCAGGGGGCGATGATCGTCAGCGGGGGGATCAGCTCAGGGGCCGGGGGCGTCGCTTGGTTGTCCCCGGAGACTCCTTGGTTCTGACGGATCTGGGGGGGATGGAAGAGTCGGTGATGAAAGTGTCGGACACATTGCAGATTTATTGATTAATGTATAGTATTCGTCTTTTAGGTGGTTTTGGTGGAAATTAGCGTTTTTTAGGTTCTCTGTCGACAAGTATCACTTTTTTGGAGGTTTGGAACAAGCGATGGGGTTTATTAGAATATAAAATTAAGTTAAGGCGTTAAGTTTGTTGGGTTTCATTTATAGAAATACTAAGCTATTCAATAATTTTAAATCTTTAATCATTTTGTACAAAAGCTTCGTATTATCAGTATTGACGTATACTTCGGTCATTTAGTCACCATATCTATCCTATTCTATTAAAAGTCTTGAGTCGATTCAGCATCGGTTCCTTAGACATTTAGCGTATAAATTTTACATTCCTATGCATAGATTTGATCATGACTTCAGTGATGTATCGCAATATTTTAGTTTATATTCAATCAAATCTGTTCATAATTGGAATGACATTTCTTATTTGTTTAAACTATTAGTATTGGATGATAAACATCCATTATTAGAGAAAATGTTTAAATACAGGTCCATTAATTATTCTTTAAGACAGCCTCGTCAACTTGAGGAATTCAAATGTGATTTAGACATAACTTTTAGTAGTCCGGCGTTTAGGATGCGCAGTTTATGGAACTCTTTGCAAATTAACGTTCCTAATTTTACAAGTTTTACATCATTTAATAGCGAAATTATACCAACTTTGTTGAAATATTATTAACATTATTATTTATACTTATATTATACTAATCATAGTGCTACCTTGTATTTTTCATTTTTGTAATGCCTATTATGGCTTATTTTGTATTGGGAGAAATCCCGTTAATAAATAAAATAAAAAAAATAAAAATAAAAAAATGTGCTAGTTTTTGTAAAAATTATTTGGGAGCGCGAGAGATTCAAAGGGTATGTTCCTGTCGTAACATAAGCACCCACGAAGAAGAGGTTTTTCGAAATTCCACTCTTAAGGGGGTGAAAAGGGGGTAAAATGGGTTTTCACGGATTCCTCCTTTCATAACCTCATTTACACTATATTAACATGATCCTTTGAAGGCTTATACATAGATGACACATTAGTAACAGAAATGAAACACTTGCAAAATGTATTTTATACTAACTGATAATATTTGAGCACATAAAAATTTCTGTTTATATACACATAATTTACCATAACTATTTAAAAATCCAATCATAGTCACCTCGGCGGCCAAAATTATTTCATTTTACAAGAATGCAAATGTCTAAAAGTATCATATAAAAATGTTCCCTCATCCAATTCCAAAAGGGACCCATCCGGAATTATGAGTAAATTATATATAATCTTTCTTATGCTATACGTTTATTACATTGAAACATTATTATTTGCATAAAGGTGCCTTTTCAAAATCTTCAGAAAGCATTCTATGTGTATGTATTTGAAAATAAATTAGCACGCTACTAAACTAAAAAAAAAATGAAACCAAAACCGATTCTCTCGATCCGCGCTTACTTTGACGAGCGTGTGCGTGAGCTGCACCAGGTAATCCATGACCTGTCCGTGCAGCGTCGGGTCCTGGATGTTGTTGACGTCGCCGAGGGCCGAGAGCATCCGCCGCCACAGGACGACGGCGACGTCGGGCAGCCAGCCCCGCACGCCGCCGCCCGCCATCACCGATCTCTTCTCCGACGCGTCGTTCGTGTCTGCGCGAGAAACAAATAAAAGACTTTGAGCGTTGGTCAAGCGTCGAAGTTATTCATCGTCGATCGTTGGCTGCAACTCAAATAAGCGAGAACAAAATGCGTGCATTGTTTGTTTTTTTTCTTTTTTCTTTTCTATTTTGAGAATGGGTAAGGTAATGATTGTTGATCGATTGAATATTTAGTTCAATTTTAGGTTATAATAGTTATTCAACAATGCAATGCAAAGCAATGTGGTATCAAACTTTGTTAAGTACAGGGAGAACGAGTTGTAAAATTGTGATTAGTCAAAATTGATAATTTATGCTTGTAAAGGCTGTTGTGAAATATGTAGCCTTAGGATGTGATAATAATATTGATCTATTTTTATGGATATGTAGCTGTATTGTTGAAAAATATATAATTATTCAAGGTATCAATTTTTAAATTAATTTCTAAGACTGTTTGCTAAATATATTTTTTATGGAATTTATCGGCTTTGCGAACAATTGCGTAAATATATTTAAGTTGTTCCGATATAAAGGAGAATTAAAATGTAGCTGTACGCTATTAGAGCATTATAAATATGTAAAACGCAAATATGGCGAACTTTTAGAATAAAAAGAAAAACTGTAAATGAAATACTGTACATTTTATATTTAAATAAATAGATACATTGAAATTATATGCGCTTTTAGCTTTCTTTAGATCGTACGAAAGCTATAAATCATTTTATTTTCTGTTTTACTTTAATCCTTAATAACTTTGTCATTTCTAAATTTTTCATCTTTGATAGCTCTAATAGGTATACCTACATAAATACGTACGGCTCAACTTTAGTTCTTTTCTAAATCGCATAGCAAACAGTTCGCAAACCAAATAAATTGAAAAAGAAATTATAAGTATTTCAAATATCACTAAGGTGGTACAAAACCCACCCGAAACCGACAATCACGAGATGCCACTATTTCCCTTTCCTTTTCAATTTTGAGTAAATATCTCTCTATAACGTTCTTGTTTCAACCAAAAACTACAACCTTCCAGAGATCCATTCGTTCAAAATTGAAAATCAAATGAAAAACAATCTTCCCAGTGGGCTTGAAACATCCCCTCAAACTCAATCCCCCGTCTTAAAAACTATCACACACTGAAAAGAAAATTTGTTAAATCTAAGTAAACGTTTCCTTGAATCGTAGTAAGAAAAGATTTATTTGATAATAGTAAATATTTAATTATGTTTAGACTGGTATTCATCAATTCAATAAATATTTACTTTATTTAAGTAAATTTTTTCTTCAGTGCACTACTCCTAAAACTCACAAAACAACATAATCAAACCGTCAAATACCACCTTCTCCGCAGCACGCTCTCATCCTCAACTCAAACCTCAAAGACCTATAATAATACAATAACAACATCTTCGAAGCCTCTCTCTCTCTCCCTCCTCCTCGATATACCTACCGATGCTGCTACCGTCAATGTTCTCGATCTGTATGGGACTGTCCTTGTTGCTGTCGACGCCGCTGCTGGGCGTGGGCGAGGGACACCTCGGCGTCGGTGGCTCGCTCTCCGGCACGACGACGCTCTCCAGGGACTTGGCCCGGCGGCCGATCAGCGAGCGCCTGCTGCCACCCCCGCAGCTGCGCGCCGAGGACGACGACGTGGTCGAGGAAGAAGTCACCAGCCTCGCCATGTCCTGCTCTATCGAGAGGGGCAGTGCTGCGGGTGGACACACGGGTGGACGATGGTCGTGGTGGTGGTGGTGGGTGTGAAGGGTTTGGGTTAATGGAGAAGATATTTGTTAACGAGATTATAAACGTGATGCCTTCTTTTTAAGCGTTTCTGGAGGCTGGAGGAGCTTTTATTCTCGGAGGGGAAAGAATGTTTTTGGGGAATACAGAGGTGATTCCTATTTTACAGGCTTTTCACTTTTATGATTATTTCTGATGGGTGATGAATATGTATTTCGTGGGAACAGAGATGCTTTGCAGGATAGGATGCATATTGTGTTATCTGTATGCAGTTCGAGAGTTTGCAGCTAGATTTTCAAGATATTTTGTTATTAACTGTAGGAGAAAAATGAGATGAAAATGTTGGAATATTTAAGTATGTATAGTTGTATATTATGTTTTAAATCGTTTTTCTCATATACAGTTGATAATGAGATCTCTTGGAAATTTAACTGGAGATTCCTGGTATGAATATAAGAGGACATAAAATCGCGTTTTTCCGAAGTATTTATTTATAAAAGAGAAAAAATTATAATAGTGATAAGCCGGTAAACTAGGAATTGGGCTGGTATTTGACACCCCATTAAGGGGTAAAACCACTTCGGCTTCCCAACAAAAATGTCACCTTGACAAGTTTTTGTGGATGAATAATGAAACAAAAGCTGATATTAATGAAATGATATATTTTTGTATACAAAATAATGTAGCCGATAATTTTAAACGCGTCTTACTTGAAATTACTTTTTTCTAATCGCTTAGCAGCATAACTTGAATAAATTGTATTCGATTCATACTTGAAAATGTGTCAATAGCTTCTAAACTAGTTTTGTACTAAAATATACAGTAATTTGGCGATTGGATAGAAACGTTTTACAAACCAATTTTTTATCCAGTTTATTATTTACCCACAAAAAATTGTCAAAGTTACTAATTATTTACGAAAACTAGAGTAGTTTTTCCTCTTAATAATATTATTCGCTTTAAGTGGTATTTCTGATCCAATTGAAAAAAGTAGTGGTTTTATGTATATATTTCAACTCGAAATTTTCATAAACTTTTTATATAAAATAAATTGCAAATAAACAGCAATACATGCTATAACTGTGTCTAAAGTATTCAAAAGAAATTCTTTTATTTTTACATTAAAACAAGTTATTTTAAGCTTGGTTTAGAGAGACTCATAAATATGGTATGCGCATAGCACATTTTTGCTCCAAGTCAATATTCAAATAAATCATACACGGAACAGTGACTTTAGCACTTTTAAAATATAGTAGATAGACCGGGGTTAGATTGCACACTTTATTTTCTAAAAATTCTATTGTTAACTATTACGTAAAAATGGTACTTTTGCAACAACTCACACTAATTATAAGTCTAGAGTCATAAAAAATATAGTCGTAACTGACTATTTAAACGTTTCAATATTTTTTTATTGATTATTTAATATATATTTGTATTGTTTTAAAAAACAGAATTAGTGTACGAATTAACTCCGGTCTCTTCTATCCTAATTATTCAACATATAACCAGTATGTTTCTATGAAAATTTCAATATTTTCTCTGAAATTATAAATATCATACCACTTATTCAATCTACATAAAAAATACCAGAATCTCATCTTAAAAACTTAGATAAGAACTGTTTGTTCAATTAAGGATTAACAACTTAATAGAATTATTACAATAATTCATTAAAAAAATAACATACTACTTCAAAGTAATAGAAGCTTTTCCAGCCTACTCAAAACAACTCTAATTAATAAAACAAAGAAACACGAAAACACACTTGTCAAAGAGACACTAAAAACTGAGCACTCCGAGCCGCTTTGTTTATCCGCGTTCTGCGCTCGAGTCTATACTGCAAGCACGGCTCTCAAGTGCGAGTACAGCAAGTTAATACAGAACCGGCGCTTGGCATCGAGAAGCGCAGCACACAACAGACGTACGAGCAAACACCGAGTATTTTTAACCCGCACTGTCAGTGGCAGAAGCAACAAAAAAAAAAGAAGAGATTCAGGCCGGGCGCTTATATTTATATAAGTACATACGTGTAATGTAGTACAGCCGCAATATAGCCAAGTGAGAACATTAACATGGAGCTTCTCGATTTATTATTGTGATTGCATGGGCGATGTATCGAACGGAGTCAAAACAAAAACTTTAGTATAGCGACTGATAGATAATCACACAAACATACACACGGGTCCCTCGAGAAGATCGTTCGTCCTTGACTGGGGAGTTGGAAAGGACTTACCGGGTACACCGGCGGTGACTGCTTGCGAGCGGTGCCTGTGTATCTTGGAGCGGATTTTCCCGTTGTAAATGGAGTTGTCGCTCGCGCTTCTTGGCAGTGGCCGGATCTTTCTCAGCTCGCGGAATGGATTGTCTGCGATGGGGCGTTTAATAGTTTGTTCTTTTATTCGTGCGTGTTTTATCTAATCGGCTGTTAATGCCCCGAGCGTATAGTTTTGCATGGTGATGCATTCAAAAGAGCAAGTAAATACTTCCATGCGATTTGTTACGACGTAATCATTATTTTATTATTCTTTAGGTTTATTATTCTATGATATTGAAACATCAAAGAATTAAAAAAAAATGAAGTTCAATGTTATTATCTTATAAAGAAAATTATTATAAAACCATATATTTATTCAAGTTTAACTCATGTCCAATGTATATCCAGCAGTCGGTAAAGATTACAAAATTTAAAACCAATCTCACAGGTGGCATCGAAGAAATCAAACAAAATAATAAATAAAGTTTAATCTTATCATTATAAAAAGTTTCTTTTACAAATTCAATAACATCCATGTATTCATTCAAGAGTAGATAAGCTACACGCGGGTTTACGATTCGATTCATATCCAATATTTATCCAGTTAATCAAGAAATGATCAAATTCAAAACAAATCTTACCGGTGACTTCTTTCGACGACTGCGTCGTCTCGTGATCGACGCTTCCCCGGCGCGGCGGCTGCACGCTACCGGTCGAGGCGGCGCGACTCCCGACTCCTCGTCGCTTTTTCGACTTCTGCTCGCTCAGTCTGTCCAGCGGTAGGTCATTTAGATCCAAATTGTACACGTGCCTGGCGAGAACGCGCGTCAACGTGTCCAGAGTTTTCTGGTGCAGGGGAAGATTATGCGTAATTGGTTATATAGTCGTGGAGATTGAAAAGCTTGAGATGAATCAAATTTGTATTTATTTCTTATCGTTAATTTTACCAATAATTATCTTATTATTATTTAGATATATGCTCAGAACTACGTACTCTCTATTATATACTATATACTATTTTTATATAGAAAGGACAATTATAAAATGCCGGTATAGTCTGAATAAATAGATAAATAAATCAATAAATATTAAAACGTCTGGTCTATCCATATACAGGACTTCAAATATATGTATTTAGATAATTTTAACATTTTTTAAAACTTTTATCTGTAATGACTGTTTCAGGCAATAGACTGGGCTATCATTTAACATTTTGGCGGCGACTAATGTACATGACATCTTTTTTAATTAAAAATAAAAAATAGAAACAGAAAAGTTCCAGGGAATCTTTATCATGACTGCTGTTTCAATAACATAATAAAGAATGTAAAAATTGTCTGAGAAAATTATTTAGGAATGTTTTGTTTATGTAATGATATAAAGTTTAACAAAATTTTCATATATCAATATATGGGACATGCCGTCGCGAAAGTGTTAAATTGGATAATATATAATGGTAAAAGCATTAAGTGATAAATTACCTGATTTATCACTTGATTTTTTTAGTATAGATTTATGTACTTTAAAACTTGCAACATCATAACAGAGATTCGAATACTCAATAGTTCATTAAACTACTTTTACACTCGTATGATTCGCATTACCGAGTTCAATGAACTACGATTCATTCATAAAAGTGTTTAACTGCGCGAGGTTTAATTAATGAAGATGCACTTACGGCCCACTCTCTCACGAGTTCCTCCCAATGCGTAAGCGAAGTTAACACTTGAAGAAATTGATCCCACAATTGCGTTGATATAACCACATTTAAATTAGCTTTTATCCATGTAACAATAAGAGTTTGAAAAATGGCAGGTGCTAGCTTGCCACCAATACTATCTTGGTGTTTACGTCGTGAGTTCTTCTCGCTCAATACCAAAGACGTTATTTGTAATAATACCCTAGAATTAATATTTTTGTTTAGTACTAGTAGATTAATATTTCATTTATATCTATCTCGGCTTAACCTTAGGTTATCACACGTCCTTTTATAAACATTTTTCACACATTGATCAATTTAACCCAGATCAATTTTCAACTGACTTATATTCAATGACTATTACCTTGGTAGAAAATTATCTAGTTTTATCAAGGTTCCTGGTTCATTCAACTGGGACTCTCGTTTATAAGGAGGGGATCTAGATACACCTACATAACTTACTACCAGGGTAACTTTATGAAGAGAAAAATACTGGAATGATATTTAAACATTGAAAAATCTTTTTGAAATATAAAAAATTAACATTTTAATTAATAATAATACAAAGAAATTCTAAAAACATCATTATGTACAAAGAATCGTGGATCATTTTAGACAAGCGTTACCTAGGTTTAAAAAAATTCAATTTAAAAAATTCACCTCAATAGCTGCTCCCAAGTGGCAGGCTCGAGTCTCGAGTGCATGACGACATACCGATAAACATTCAAAACTCTCTTACAGCTGTCGGTCTGCTCCTCGAGCAGCGTGGCCGAGGCGGTGCCCACCGCGCTCTCCAAGAAAAACACATTCGAGGCTTGAGTTATGAACACCTGCAGGACGCCCTGCAGTCCCGCCCGCACGAAGAGGTTCTCCCGGTGGATCGCGCCCAGGTAGGAGTCGTTCCTCAGGCGCGACAGTCTCAGGCTGTCCTGGGGACTCCGGTCGGCGTCGGAGGTCTCCTTCCTCTGGCTCTCCTCGTACTCCCTGTCCTTGTGGCCGTCCAGTGGTTCCAGCATAAACGGCGGAACCTCCTGGCAATCGGGAAAATGAAGTTATCGCAAAAATACGTGACTGGATGGGGCTTGAATTTTAAACGAAACTTAATACGCACGTTCATTTGTATCCAGTCTTTGTAAGCGCCGATGGCTTTTCGTATCGCGCCGGCGTGCGTGAAGTCCAATAAAAAAGCTTGTCTGTACATCTCGTGAATGAAGTTAACGTTGTCGCGACTGCCGTAGAGTACCTCGCGCACCAGGGCCATGGCTGTGAGAGTGCTGTCTTCTTGGTTTAGATTCTCTTGGGTTGTATTTGGATCCGTCGACATTAGACTGGAATCCGTGGGATTTTGCGACATCGATACGCGACGCAATTCGTCCGCATTTTCTTCGCATGGTGTTATACTGCATGCATGAATGCTTTTATTAACGTAATCTGTAATAACGTAATTTCAATGGTTTTATTGAAATAATTTACCTTTGCGAAAGATGCGAAAAAGCTCCGTCCTTCTTAGCTACGTGCGTGAAAGTGGCGATCCACTTGATGAGTGCTACTTTGCAAAGTACATAGTTATTTTGGCTGTGGTTCGATGGTTTTCGCATCAAAGACAATTCCAGATTAGGTTTGTACAGAGAAAAACTTTCGTTGAACTCTGGACAAATGTATTTCAAGTACGTAGCTTTAAAACGATCTAACAAAAATTGAAATGCCCTGTATTGCCTCGAAGGTTTGTCTCGCCATTCAATTTTTACAACCTGTTAAACAAACAAGTTTATTTATTAATTATCTAATACCAAGGGGAACATTTTTAAAGCGTATTATATCTAACGTGCTACACGACTTTTTGACTAATTAGAGAACTTGTTTAACAGGTTCATTCGGTATTACATGAATCATATATGGCTCATGAGTTTTTGTTTTGTGTGCTACATGAACCATATATGTTATATAAAGCGTAGACCATAAGTTATTTAAAAGTGCAACATAGATTTCAAAATTAATACATTTTTTTAATCGTAAATTTCTTGTTACAGGATCCTAATAGCAAAAATATTTTGTTAAGACTATGATGCGGCAAATAAAAATATTATTGCAGCAAGAATTATTACAACAAAAAATAAAAATTTGTGAAAATCGACCAGCACAGTAAACAAAATATCTCTTATATGTTAAAAACATAAACGGCTATATCGTGAGTATTACTCTTAGAGCACAAGCTCCGAAGTAGCGTTCCAAAATTTCCGAAATCTATTTACTACTGGAAAATTATGTTATTTTGAATAGTTTATCTAACTATGACCTAAAACTATAAGAAACCAATGATTTTGATAGATCGAAAATGGTTGCAAATATGTTTCTCTAAATGTATAACTAATTAGATTTTATCTTGCAATAAAATACTGATTCAATAAGTTACTACAGTTACTCTGATAAAAAGAAACTGATAAAAATTATATATTTCTTTAAATCTATGGAAAAATGTTTCTTCCTTCTCCAGGCCTACTTTTGCTACCCTTCCCAAAGCTTAAAATTGTACACTACCATAAATAAAACTTCTTACTATTCTCTACTTTTCTAAACTACGATCCCAACCACGACATCCAAACTACACCATCGATTACGGATATATTTCCCCAAGGCCTCGCTCACCCCCCAACTAACTTACCTGCGTAACCATGAACTCCAGCAGCGCCTCCAGGAACTTGACCGTCTCGTTGTCGAGCGGCTTCTCGCCGCTCTGCGGCGGCAGGATGGGCCCGCTGTCGACCTGGCTGATGGGCCCCTGGGTGACGGCCCCGTCGTGAAAGACGCACTGGCTCAGCTGCGTGTCGTAGAACTCCTTCTTCTCCTTCTCGTCGCAGCTCGCGGACTTGGTGTGCCGGGACTTGATGCCGCTGGCGGTGCCACCTGTGCCACCTGCGCTGTTGTTGTTGTCGAGCTTGCGCTCGGACTTGTAGGGCGAGGGCTGACGAGGCGGGAAGCCCGGCACCAGGCACGCGAACATCTGGTGTATGTGCTCGGGGGCATTGTCGCCAAGTGCTTGGTACCAGAGAACAAAGTACCTGCGGAGGGAGATTTATTTGTTTAATATTTGGTTGGGTGTACGGTGTGGATGCACTAGGATTCAGTTGGATTGTGCGAAAGGAGTGTTTCGAGCCGATGACGGGTTGTAGAATAATTCAACACGGAGCTTTAAGGGTAGACAGTGAAGAGTAATGATATAATTGCGATTTGAAACGGAATAGCTTGATAGATGTGTGCGATACTTAAATCGATTAAATGTTAATGAAAATCTATAGTATTTTATTTTATGTTTAACGGGTTCAGTGCTAGTGCAGTAAGCATTTGTATGCATCCCATCCTGATGGCCAATTGATTCAATTTTAAAACTAATATTTGTTTAAAGATTTATATGTGGTATTTAACATATTTTAGCATTGTTATAGTGAAAATTATTATTTGTGGATTTTATGGATCACATAAAGTAAGAAACTAATCAACAGGGATCGTTTGAATAACTATCTGTTCTATATATAAATTTCTATTTAAAAAAATTCATGGTAACATGTGTACCACATGGCACTGAACCTGTTCACTTATCGCCTATGTGGTCTAATAATGCATGATTTAAATCGGTAAATTATTTATTTATAGTTTATAATAATTTTTTTCTTCTAGACTTACCTTATAGCTTGTCGACGAAGCTTCCAACTGTTCCCAGGATGCAAGAGTTTGTGCAAAATTCTTGCTAAACTGTGACACTGCCATCTTCTGTTTAGCAATTCAGGAAGCAGCGTCAAGACTTTTTCCAGTAGTTGCAACACCTGCTCCAATTCTTCTCTGTGTGCTTTATGAACTATAAGAAAAGAATACAGATTTAGTTCTCTTAATAAATATTTTACTATTATGCGGTATTAATAGTGAAAAGTCTGTATACTAAATTGCTTAAAAGAAAAAGCACTAAAGCATATATTGGTACTTACCGAGGTGGAATGAGAGTTCTGTCAGCAGAGCAAGGTGCAGAGAAAGATGCAGAGAAAATTTATATTAGTAAATTAACAGAAATAAAGAATGTTATTATAGTTATTAATTTTAACCCATTGATGCCCAATACTATTTCCTTGAGAAAAAGAGACTACTTTAACATTTTGAGAAATTTGTTTTTATCGATATTATTGATATTTACAAATATTAAATCGATAATGGGTTAATGTTGTTATTTTGTTAGATAAGATTACCATTTTGTTTTAGTATTTGACAATTCAAAGTGATAGAACATATTTTTAAAGTACAACAATATAATCTTACCTCGCTGGCGCAAGTTTGTTTCTGCTGACACAAAACAATCGTACAAAATGAAGTAGACATGACTGAAATTTGCTTCAAAGAAACCTTTGGCTTCATCGATGTCCACATTATCTGAAATTCAAGAAAATGGAAAAGGTGACAAATTAGATGACAGATACTTAAATCAGTAGAGTAATTTAATTTTCCTCATCTAATCTAATGAAGTAATTAGGCATAAATGAAAAAAAAAAAAAAAAAACAAGGAACGTTATGTCACAACTGGTTTAGCTGCAAAACTAGTACTTTCATTTCCTAAATGGTTCAACATTAATTTCCTCTTACAGATGAAGTGCTAATCTACCTTACGCTAAGAGCTTTAAATAAATTCCAGTTCAGTGGATAAAAGAGGCCATGTGTTTTATAGCGGAATGGTGCATGTGTCTGTAACTCTTGCTGGCAAATTAAGTGTCATTATGGTTTACAGATAAGATACGTAAAAAATGCTATTGCGTTATCATCAACCCACATTGTCCATTATAAAAAATAATGTAAAACAATAAAAGATGTTAATTTTTACAAGTGAATTACAATAATAATAATATACAATAAAATGCTACTGGTGCTCGATACGCCAACACAGCTACTTATATAGACCTCAGATAAGAAACAAATAAATCTTGATGACGTATTTACTAAGGAATTCATAAGCTAACTACACGACAAAGAAAATATAACGACGCTCTCAAGCCCAGCGAAAACTACTATTCCAGGTAAAAGACCATGAGAACTGCATTTATCCACTATTACACCCGTAATACTGTGAGAAACGAACAACACCTAGCGAATGGATGACTTCACCTTCTAACCAGCCAACGCCAAGTGCTACCAAAAACTGACAGCACTCCGCTAACACCACCGTCTAACCAGACAGGTAAACATTCTCCTCTCCATCGGTGCACATCCTCGCTGGAAAACCTCGAGCCAAATCTCTTTCTAAAACAACGCGCGTGGGTGTAAAAGCTCACCGTCGCGCAATCCACGGGGTCCTCCGGAGTAGGAGAAAGGAGAAAAGAAGCGCTCGTTTCTCACAGATGCTGTCACACGCGCGATTATTACGTAGGTGTAGGTGTTCGAGAGGTGTTTCTCTCGCGCCTCCTCTCTCTCTCTCCCCCGTTGTCCCACATCCTACCTCCATCTCTCTCTCTCCATTCAAGGAACTCCACGCAGCACAATCACACGCGATACCTAAACCCAATTCTGCCAGGGCTATAGACGTATCAAAGAAAAAGAGACCTGCAGCTGGCCCGAGGCCACATCGCGCACGCTCACACTCACCGAGCACGATCTTGAGGTGCTTGAACCTGGTGGCGCTGTCCTTCTTGACGTCCTGGATCTTGAGCGTCGACTTCTTCACGTCTACGTGCAGCTTCTTGCTGAACATTGTCGGCGTCTGGCTGCGGGGACGTGACTACGCGCCGCCGGCGGCCGCCCAGCTTCTCCGCGCACCCGGCTGCTGCTGCTGCTCCTCCTCGTGCGCCTTCTCCTCTCGAGCCCGATGGCCAGTGGTAGGAGTCGCCTCGGCTGCGACGACGTCGACAAGCTGCTGCTGCTGGCGCGCGGCACGCCGTCGTCGTTCCTCATGGATGGGATATGTGCTGTGATGGCTGGTCGTTGTTGTTGTTGTTGTTGTTGCTTTTCGGGGGGGTGCATACACGACTCCAGCAGACGTCGCGCGGAGGTATATATGTGTGTGTGTGTGTGTGTGTTCGACGGGTGGCTGGGCACACGCACACGCGCGCGTGCTCTCGCGACACGGAGAGTCGACACCTTGGCTACGCGACTCCGACTCCAGCTCCGCTTCGTACGCGACTACTTGTGTTCGCTAGTATCTCACTCGCGAATGGAGCGAGCAGAGCAGCCAGCGGCAGCGCCGTGTATAACGCGATGCACGCGCATTGATGACGGGGGTCTTTATCTCTCTCTCTCTATCGCACGCGTGAGCTCGCTCGCTGGCTTGCTTGCACAGCCACTCGCGGTGCTGCAGCTCGCGAGAGGTAGAAACTTTGGAGCACTGTGGGAATTGAGGTGAGTTGAGTTGAGTGGACGGGCAGCGCAGCTCGGTGCTGGGGGGAGAACTGCTGCTTTGGTGGTGAATGGGCATGTTTGTACGGGGTAACGTACGGAATTGATAGTTTTGAAAGAAGCGTGGAGGTAGAGATTGAAGTGAGAGTGGATGTTGAGGGCATTGACGGACATTTATGCAGAAATCGGCGATGTTGACTGTTTTAGGGGATTCGAAATTTGAGAGAACGAGGATTTAAATTGCACGAAGAAACGGAAATGCTCGTCTGCTTCAGAAAACTTGAAATTTGAGGTTATGTCTTTTCAATTCATCCTCGGTTTCTTTAATTTTAAGCCCTTTTAGTAGCGATACTTTGAAGATTTCAATTTAAATGTATATTAAGGTTGTTAATGTCATCTTTTAGTTTTACTTCTATCTTAAATTCGAAAAGAAATAATTAATATCGTACGTTTGTCCGTACAAAAATACTTGTTTACCACCAAAGCAATAGTTCTTAAACGATCGCTGAGCGGCGCTACCCGTCACTTAACAAGCTGAATCATACAGTCTCCATATGTAGTACGTGGCAGCCATCTTGCGACTGTTGCTGTCCTGCTCTGGCCAGTGTCTATCACGTGGACGTCTGTCTCGCTTGCTCGTTTCGCCTCTTTTATTTTCTCTTCCTTTGCGGGATCCGATGCGCGCTCTACAGGTTCGTTAGATGCGCGCATGTGTTGGTAGTTTCTTTGTTTTTGGTATTTTGAAAATGTGGCCAGGGAGAATACTAAAAAATTGTGAAACGTTAGAAAGTGTGGAATGGCGAACGGGTGGTTATTGATGATACCAGTTGCTTTTTGTGACCGCTGTACTTTCAAGTAACTATAGAATGTTCTAAAGAAGATGGGAAAAAAATGTTTTATGGTTGTTGCAAAGTATTTTTAACAGTATTCGTAAATTTATTAATCATGCCCGGTTTTGTCTGCCGTTGACACGTAAGAAACGAGTTCTTTTTATGACGGTTCAGATAATAGTGACATCATTTTTATACTGCGCCCAGATAGCAGCCCGTGCCGAGCACGGCGTGCTGGCACGGCGTGACGAATTTGTGCCATCACTGTGCAGTCGCGGCGTGCTGTCCGATTCGGTGGCACGTCGTGACCGCCCTGTGCCGTCATCGTGCCGTCACGCAACATCACTTTTTTGAACTTTCAGATTCCAGCAGAATGACGGCACAGTGCAAGCCCGCCGTGTCGGGAAAATCGTGGCCGCAATGTGACGGATTATGGACAGCACGACGTGCCATCAATATAATTATATAAAAATATAATTTAATTGCATATTTAAGTTATTATTTCTATTACAAATAAAATTGATAATAATAGTAATGATTTGTTAATTTATTTATATGGGGTTCAATTGGTGTAATTGAATAAATAAATAAATATAAATAAATAATAGTATAATTTTATGATTTTTATTTTTATTAATAATAAATATATTTGTTTATAATTGAATATTAAAATTGATTTACATTATAAATTTAAAGTCTTGAAATAATTTTGAACTTTGTGTTGTTTGAAGAAATGTATCGCATCCCGCCATTGCAGTAATCTCCCTGCTTTCATGAAGACTTGATCTTCAATTGCAGACGCGCGCAATAAGTGAAATTGTTTTTAATAATTTTAGCGGTATTATTGTAGTTATTAATTATTGTAGTTATCTGTGGTGTCATTTGGAATTCTGAATTATATAATTCGACGGTGGCAAGTTTGTGGTGGACGTTCGAGAGGAAGTGCAGCTCGTCTTGAGGATCAACCTGGCGCGCGCACGTGCAATTGCAGTTCACAGTAAATAATTACTATCATTAATTATTTACATGCTGTAATTTGGATTTCCCAAGAGAACTGTGGAATTTTCAGAGGGAAGAAATTGTCTTGAGGATCATTCTGGCTGAAATGTAAAGTTTTTTTATTTATAATTATTCTAATAATTATATTAGTTAATAAATTATAGGTTAGTTTTCATGTTTGAATAATACTAGAGTTTGTTTTACATTGTCTTCTGAAATCAAAAGTTGCTAAGTGTAATAAATATTAAATAGTCTTATTAGGTTTCTTTATTGATATTAGTATTTTGAAATTGTAGAATTTTATTAGTAATTACATTGATTTTTTTATTTATAATTATTCTAATAATTATATTAGTTAATAAATTATAGGTTAGTTTTTATGTTTCAATAATACTAGAGTTTGTTTTATATTGTCTTCTGAAATCAAAAGTTGCTAAGTGTAATAAATATTAAATAGACTTATTAGGTTTCATTATTGATATTAGTATTTTGAAATTGTAGAATTTTATTAGTAATTACATTGATTTTTTTATTTATAATTATTCTAATAATTATATTAGTTAATAAATAGGTTAGTTTTCATGTTTGAATAATACTAGAGTTTGTTTTACATTGTCTCCTGAAATAAAAAAGTTGCTTAAATTATTACTAGAAAAATTACATGAAATATTTCTGAAAAATTTCTGAAATATTCCCAAAATCAAATGGTTTTACTGAATTCTTTTGTGGAATATTTCAGGATTATTTTAGAAATGTTAAGGTGGTTCCCTTGTACAAAATATTACCACTTTTTTATGGAAATTATGTTATTGCAAAACCATGTATCTTCGATTGAAAATCGTAACATGTTCGTGCATTCTAATTTCTTTTATTTTTTATCCGATTTGAACTTTAAACCACTTATTTTGATCGTTAAACAATTTCAAATCAATTGACCGTTGGAAATTAAAAAATTGGCAAAATCAGCAAAGTTAGAGCCTTAATTGTTATGGGTAAATTGTTACTAATTAAATGTGAATAAATTCATGAATTCATAAATTCATTCACATTTACTTTAAACAATTGGCTCTAACTTTGCTGATTTTGTCGATTTTTTAATTTCCAACGGTTAATCGTTTTTAAATTGTTTAACGATTCAAATGAGTGGTTTAAAGTTCAAATCAGATGAAAAATAAAAGAAATTAGAATATTGCCCTAATATCGGTTTGCACTGCAGCTGTGGAACGTTGTATTGCGATGTTTCGACGATATTGCAGAGATACATTGATACGATATGCAACACTCCGGCATTGCAAAATATCGCCATCATATTGCCTTGCTCCAAAGCTGCCGAAAATCGTATCACAATGTTCCCGTGATATCGCAGTGATATATCGTGATATTTAACTTTGCGATATTGCAAAATATTGCTGTGATATGGCATTACGGCAACGTTGTATGTATGTATGTACGTCTGTCTGTATGTATGTATTTATGTGTGAAGTTTTAATGTATTTACATAGAATCAATTTTGTTACGAAGCGAATCTTCGTTATTGTTATTAAGCATCCTACTGGCACCACATTTATTTTTCAGATGTATTCACGACCGGCTAAAAATCGTGGCGGAGTGTCACCCGATGTTGCTGCTAAAAACATTTTCGACCAAATGCAAAAGATGCGATCTGGAGCTTCGACGAATCTTGCGTCTTCCCACCGCTTTCAGCAAGCAGAATCTTGTGGCATGTCGATTTTATCACAAGTGGGTGGACCTCCGATAAGAGCATCGTCCCAATCGCTATCAAGTCTAGCGCATACATCAACAAGAAGCGACTATACTCCAAGTCCAGTGCATAAATCACATTTTGCACAGGAAGGGCTGCCATCTGAGCCTTTTCGCCCGCGCATACTCCAACGAGTGCGCGATATGCAATCACCTATCACTCAACAAAAACCACACACACTTGACAACAAGTCTTCTTCACAACAACAATCACGAACACCAGATCAATCAAAACAATCATCCTACACTCACCAACAACCACCCACACTTCACAAGCCATCTACACAAAAGCAATCACGCGCACCAAATCAATCGAAACAAAAGCCATCATCCACTCAACAGAAACCACCCACACATGGCAAGTCATTTACACAACAGCAATCACGAACACCAGATCAATCAAAACAATCATTCTACACTCAACAACAACCACCCACACTTCACAAGTCATCTACACAAAAGCAATCACGCACACCAAATCAATCGAAACAAAAGCAATCATTCACTCAACAGAAACCACCCACACATGACAAGTCATTTACACAACAGCAATCACGCACACCGGATCAATCGCACTATAAACATCCGCGCGATAAACAATCATCCCACACTCAAGAACAACCATCTACACGTTACAAGTCACCTACACAAAGTCAATCATCCACTCAACAGCAATCACCCATACTCGGCAATTCACGCACACAAAAGGTGAATATGCAGCATTCGCTCGCGCTCAACGGATCGCAGGTAGGATTTCGTCAAGAGGAACCAGCTGGTTTAATGTCTGCTTTTGGGGACGCAGGTTATTCAAATAAATAAAAATGGTATTTTATTCTTCAAGGGAGTGTCAAACCATTCAAATTTCCCGCCGACAGTCCTAACCTCAAATTCTTTAACAATTGATTACAATTAATAAATAAACTAAATTATGAAAAATCAAGGCATCATTACCCTCCATAATACAATTATCTACCACTGTGCGAAGTTTTAAACAAAAACTTCAAAACCTCTACGAATGCCATTGGAACGAAATTTATATTAGTCTAGACTCGAACCTTCAAATTTCGTTCCAAAGCCATTCGTAGAGGTTTCGAAGTTTTTATTTCAAACTTCGCACAGTGGTAGATAATTGTATTACGGAGGGCAAGGACCTCTTAGTTTTTAATTTTTAATTTTAATTTAATTTATTTTAATTTTTAATTACGTAATTAAATTTAAAAAAATGTAAGGAAGCGTTGGAGGGGCAGAGAATGTTGGTTGTGCCTCACAGAGATGGGCGAGGACGGGGCCCTCTCTCACATAAAAACAAAATTCTTTTATTTTTGTTTGAAAAAATAGCAATATTGAGGTAATTTTTACATTACAAGAGAATAATTCTAATAACATTATAATTATTATGATTATTACCCAGACAGCAAAAAATGAATTTTTTCTAAGGATTTTTTTCGAACACTTTAAGAATAATTATGAATGTAAGTTAGAAAAGGATTCTTAAACAGTTTGAAAAGAGTTCATAAAGAATTCTAACATCTGCGACATTCATGAAATTTATTTTTCCGTCTGGGAATTCTTTAGTGTTATTATTACTTCTATTAAAATAAAAATAATAATTGTTTTCAGATGCCGTTGAGAGACGTCAGAAAATAACTCTAGAACCGATCCAGCACGTACTGAGAGACGACGTCAAGGAACAAAGACTGCCGATTCAGCGACTGACCCAAGACTGAGGTAGACAAGCTGAGGCTGGGAGCGACAAAAATGACATCGTTTTCAGACTTGCAAGCTGAGCTGCAAGGAGGGCCTAGCAAAGGTAATTTATTCATCATTCTATTATAACTTTCCAACCCATAATGCAATAAAAAATTTTATTTTTTTCGTTTTTTTCAACAGAGTTCATAACACTTCGAGCGCAGAAACGGTGTGCGCCTGCCTGGATGTGATAGCGATCTGCTGAATGGTTCCCAAGGTCATGCTGTTGTCGTACGAGCGCATGGACATGCCTGCAAAACTCTCGATGACGCAGGGGCAACGAGAATTGAGTAGGAGGCTTCTTGCGAGTTGCTGCTCAGGCGATCCCTGTTAAAAAATTGAAGCTGGATTTCAAGCTTGAAATTCAACGATGAGCTTGAATCTGGTTTGATCGAACTTAAAATCCAGCTCGATTTCAAGCTCGAAATCAAACTCGAAAGATCCACCCTGATCGACCTACATTTCAAGTTTGATCAAGCTGGATTCAAACTCATCGTTGAATTTCAAGTTCGATCGAGCCGGATTCAAACTCATCGCTGGATTTGAAGCTTGAGATTTAGCTTGATATTTTCAATAGGGGAACCTGCACAAGGACCAGCTGGTTCAGCCACTGGTCCGTTTGAGTGACCGTAGCCTCCTGGAGCTGCAGGCTCCCGAAATATACCATTATTTACGTAAATATTTTCAGAGACTATATATATATATATATATATATTCCACGTCGACCAGGGAAGAAATTTTTTACATTTCGTTCAAAATGTTTTTACTAGTTCAGAATAGTTAAAAAATGTATGCAAAAAAAATTTAGATCACAATACCCTAACTATGCAGAACTGTGGCCCTATTAAAAATAAAGTTTTTTTCAATTCTTAGAAACATAGAAAACTTTAATGATTTTTAGCTCCAGATAGGTGCAATTTAGGTATTTACACATATACATTTTTATTATTTTTCTGTATATTTTTCTGTAAATTTTCTATAGAATATGCTAACACTTTTTTTAGGCCCTAATTACCACGTTTCTGATTGATTTATAAAAGATATACCGTTATATAGTAATAAGAGCTTCAAAATGAGACCAGGTAGACCATGGACCGAGCTTTTTACTACAAAATTTTGAGATTAAAATAAACTGCCGAAATTTTTTAAATAGCATATAACGGTATATCTTTTATAAACCAATCAGAAACGTGATAATTGGGGTCTGAAAAAAATGTCAGCATATTGTACAGAAAATTTACAGAAAAAAATGCATATATATATGCATATATCTATCTATATAAATATATATATATATATATATATATATATATATATATATATATATGTAAATACCCAAATTGCACCTATCTCGAATTGAATTTTCTACTTTTTTAAAAATTTAAATAAACTTTATTTTTAGGGTCACGGTTCTGCAAGATTTGGGTCTTATGAGCTAAAATTTTATTTACATGCTTTTTTCACTATTCTAAACTAGTAAAAACATTTTCAGCGAAATGTAAAAAATTTCTTCACGGGTTTACGTGAAATATATATTATTATGAAATATTGAAATTCGTTCAGAATGAACTTTTACTACAGTTTTTTTTTATTAGTCTTGACGTTTATTTCGTCTTTACAATACATCAGGAAAGTATAATACATTTTTAGGCCAATTTTTTATTTGAAAATTTTTATATATCAAATTTTGAAATTTTAAATATTACCTGAGATCTTACCAGAGATCTCGTGTGAGATTTTGAGTAAAAATTCATGAGGTTTTCGTATGATATTTCACCTGAGATTTTTTGGTAGGGATATATATATATATATATATATATATATATATATATATATATAATCATGCGAAATATCATGCGAAAACCTCATGAAATTTTACTCAAAATCTCACACGAGATCTCTGGTAGGATCTCAGGTGAGATTTAAAATTTCAAAATTTTAAATATAAAAATTTTCAAATAAAAATTGGCCAAAAATGTATTATACTTTCCTGATGTATTGTAAAGACGAAAGAAACTTCAAGAATAATAAAAAGAAACTGTAGTAAAAGTTCATTCTGAACGAATTTCAATATTTCATTAAGTGTACATATAATAACATGAGATTTTCGTATGAGATCTCAGGTGAGAATCTTACTTGAGATTATTCAGTAGGGGTATGTGAATAATCATAATTAAAGTATAAAATTATAATTAAATTTAAATATTTACGTAAATAAATGGTATATATGTGTTATTATTGTATGTATATATCTGCTGCGGATTCCCGGAAAAACAACTCAAGTCCATTTTTTTGAAAATTGAGTTTTAAGCGATTTTAATATCTTTATATAGTATATTTTCAGATAAAAGTGCACAAAATCAAGAAAGTGTAAAAATAAGTAGCCTTATCTACTATTTATGATTTTTTTTACATTAGTTCAAATGGAAAATAAAAATTTTAAGTATTAGTATCTTCAAAACAGAAAAGTGGACTTATGTTGTTATTCTGCAAAACCATATATATATTATGTATTAACTTATTAATTTATTGTACAATTATATTAAATATTTAAAGTGTATAAATAAAAAATTACAAATATAAAATATAGTATTTTTATTATGATAAAATTATACATTTAATATAAATAATATATATATATATATATATATATATATATATATATATATATATATATATATATATATCGCCGTGCTGGCATATTGTCGGCAAATTGCACGGCACAGTGCTGACACGTTGCCGGCACGCGGGCCGCAGCACCAATCGCGCATGCAAATTGCGTCGGCAAAATGACGGCACTATGACGGCCCGCGTGCCAGGACCGCGTTCCTGCACCGTGCCGTCTCAGAAGCGGGGCAGGAATCCGTCACAATGCCGGACCGTGGGCGGCCCGCGGGCCGTCAGCGTGCCGACACAGTGCCGACTCAATGCTATCTGGGGCATGCCTGCCCAGATAGCAGCCCGTGCCGAGCACGGCGTGCTGGCACGGCGTGACGAATTTGTGCCATCACTGTGCAGTCGCGGCGTGCTGTCCGATTCGGTGGCACGTCGTGACCGCCCTGTGCCGTCATCGTGCCGTCACGCAACATCACTTTTTTGAACTTTCAGATTCCAGCAGAATGACGGCACAGTGCAAGCCCGCCGTGTCGGGAAAATCGTGGCCGCAATGTGACGGATTATGGACAGCACGACGTGCCATCAATATAATTATATGAAAATATAATTTAATTGCATATTTAAGTTATTATTTCTATTACAAATAAAATTGATAATAATAGTAATGATTTGTTAATTTATTTATATGGGGCTCAATTGGTGTAATTGAATAAATAAATAAATATAAATAAATAAATAATAGTATAATTTTATGATTTTTATTTTTATTAATAATAAATATATTTGTTTATAATTGAATATTAAAATTGATTTACATTATAAATTTAAAGTCTTGAAATAATTACGAGCTTTGTGTTGTTTGAAGAAATGTATCGCATCCCGCCATTGCAGTAATCTCCCTGCTTTCATGAAGACTTGATCTTCAATTGCAGACGCGCGCAATAAGTGAAATTGTTTTTAATAATTTTAGCGGTATTATTGTAGTTATTAATTATTGTAGTTATCTGTGGTGTCATTTGGAATTCTGAATTATATAATTCGACGGTGGCAAGTTTGTGGTGGACGTTCGAGAGGAAGTGCAGCTCGTCTTGAGGATCATCCTGGCGCGCGCACGTGCAATTGCAGTTCACAGTAAATAATTACTATCATTAATTATTTACATGCTGTAATTTGGATTTCCCAAGAGAACCGTGGAATTTTCAGAGTGAAGAAATTGTCTTGAGGATCATTCTGGTTGAAATGTAAAGTTTTTTTATTTATAATTATTCTAATAATTATATTAGTTAATAAATTATAGGTTAGTTTTCATGTTTGAATAATACTAGAGTTTGTTTTACATTGTCTTCTGAAATCAAAAGTTGCTAAGTGTAATAAATCTTAAATAGACTTATTAGGTTTCTTTATTGATATTAGTATTTTGAAATTGTACAATTTTATTAGTAATTACATTGATTTTTTTATTTATAATTATTCTAATAATTATATTAGTTAATAAATTATAGGTTAGTTTTTATGTTTCAATAATACTAGAATTTGTTTTATATTGTCTTCTGAAATCAAAAGTTGCTAAGTGTAATAAATATTAAATAGACTTATTAGGTTTCATTATTGATATTAGTATTTTGAAATTGTAGAATTTTATTAGTAATTACATTGATTTTTTTATTTATAATTATTCTATTATTTATATTAGTTAATAAATTATAGGTTAGTTTTTATGTTTGAATAATACTAGAGTTTGTTTTACATTGTCTTCTGAAATCAAAAGTTGCTAAGTGTAATAAATATTAAATAGACTTATTAGGTTTCTTTATTGATATTAGTATTTTGAAATTGTAGAATTTTATTAGTAATTACATTGATTTTTTTATTTATAATTATTCTAATAATTATATTAGTTAATAAATTATAGGTTAGTTTTTATGTTTCAATAATACTAGAGTTTTTTTTACATTGTCTTCTGAAATCAAAAGTTGCTAAGTGTAATAAATTTTAAATAGACTTATTAGGTTTCATTATTGATATTAGTATTTTGAAATTGTAGAATTTTATTAGTAATTACATTGATTTTTTTATTTATAATTATTCTAATATTTATATTAGTTAATAAATTATAGGTTAGTTTTTATGTTTGAATAATACTAGAGTTTGTTTTACATTGTCTTCTGAAATCAAAAGTTGCTAAGTGTAATAAATATTAAATAGACTTATTAGGTTTCTTTATTGATATTAGTATTTTGAAATTGTAGAATTTTATTAGTAATTACATTGATTTTTTTATTTATAATTATTCTAATAATTATATTAGTTAATAAATAGGTTAGTTTTCATGTTTGAATAATACTAGAGTTTGTTTTACATTGTCTTCTGAAATCAAAAGTTGCTAAGTGTAATAAATATTAAATAGACTTATTAGGTTTCTTTATTGATATTAGTATTTTGAAATTGTAGAATTTTATTAGTAATTACATTGATATTTCGATTCATACTACATATACTATAATAATTAACAATCTCTAGTATTATTGTTACATAATCATGTATAAAGTGAGAAGCATTCGCACTCGCAAGCCATTAGAACAGTGTAGTTATGATCATAGAGCACGTGTAAGGCGTATGATTGATAGAGCAAACAGTGATATCTTAATTGAAATTCCTGTTAAGACGCCTGATCAGTCAGCTGCAAATTTTGATAACAGTGTAGTAGATCATTTTCTTGTTGACAATGTTGGTCCCATGATAAGTGAGTCATCAAATCTTATAGATGATTTGTCAATAGAGCAGGATGATGAGACGATGCTATCAGACAGTGCGTCTACAGTTGGATCTGTTTATTCATCAGGTGTTTCTAATCCAGAGTCTACTTATTCGTGTGAATCAGATAGCATAGAAGAATTTGAAGAGCGGCTTGCTTTAGCTTTTACAGACACTAATATGTCTCATCAGCAAATTAAAGCTGTCTTACAGAATATTAAAACGCATCGTTGTTTTGCAAGTTTACATGTTGATCCACGAACAATTTTGAAAACTCCCAATTTTTCTACTCCTACTGTACAAGTAGCCGGTGGGGAGTACCTTCATTTAGGTGTTAGACAAGGTTTTCTTCGCATTCTTCAGTCAACTCCTCTAGATCTGATTCCAGATATTCTGCAAGTGGATTTTAGTACTGATGAGGCATCGCTGGATAAAGCAAGCAAAATTATTATGTGGCCCATTCAAATTAGAATAGCCAATATTCCAAATAGTGCTCCTGAGATTGTTGGTGTTTTTAAAGGTGTGAAAAAACCAACAAGTGCTTCAGAGTTTTTCAAACCAGTTGTTGATGAACTGTTAGCAGTATTACAAGATGGTGTAGAATTTAATGGGGAAAATAAATTAGTACAATTAAGGTGTTTTATTGCTGATGCTCCTGCTCGAGCTTTTGTACTAGGTCATTGCGGGCACAATTCTAAAGCTCCCTGTTCCAGATGTTGTGTACGAGGTGAATTCATTCGTCGTGGAGTGATGGCTTATCGTGGTACTGATCATACACAACGAACTGATGAAGATTATTCCTCGAGAGTTGATTCTGATCATCATAAAGGAACAGAATGCTCTATTGGTGCTCTTGGTTTAAATCTTGTTTCAAGTACAGTGTTTGATTATATGCATCTAGCGTGTCTTGGTGTGATGGAAAAAATTTTTCAGGGAATAGTTGACGGTAGGTTTGTAAAATCAGCTAAGCTATCTCCAGCTCATATAAAATTATTAAGTGATCGTATGGAACAAGTAAAGCAATACTGTCCCACAGATTTTGCTCGGAAACCTGTAAATGTTGAGAAGCATGGAAAATACAAAGCTACCGAACAGCGACAAATACTTTTGTATAGTGGCCCTGCAATTTTTTATGGTTTGGTGAATTCAGCTGTTTATATGCACTTTCTATTGTTTCATATAGCCATGAGAATCCTCGCAGATCCTGTATCTACTAATGAATCAGTCGATACAGCACAGCAATGCATGGAAATATTTGTAGAAAGATCAGTAGATGTTTATGGTGTTGAATTTTTGTCCTATAATACGCATGCTTTGTTACATCTTGCTGATGATGGAAGATTGTTTGGGGCTTTGGATTCTTTTTCTGCTTTTCCATACGAAAATAACATGACGTATTTTAGAAAATTATGCAGAAAACCCAATCAGCATTTACAACAGATTTCCAAAAGACGAGCTGAAAATTGTAAAGTCAATGTTGCAAAGCTCGTTAATAACGATTCTTTAAAATTCATTGGAAAACATTGCACTGGTCCTGAACCTGCAATAAATAATTCCACATACACTCAATATAGAAAAGTAGTTTTTGGAGCATCTCAGGTATTATCGATCTTCCAATCGGATAATACATTTATTCTTCAAGATTCATCAATATGTGTCGTTCAAAATATTATTCGATTTGCTAACAATGATTGCTATATTCTTGTCAAACGTTTCAGAAAAGTGGAAGATTTATTCAATCTTCCTAATTGTCCTTCTTCATCATTCGGAGTTTTTCTTTGCTCCTCACTTTCTTCAGAAATTTCATTCATAAAATTTGAAGAAATAAAGAGTAAATGTTTTCGAATGCCGTATTGGTCAGAACTCCCTACAAAAGTTTGTTGCCCAGGATTATTTATTATTATTAAAATTTTGTCATCGAACCTGTAAATTTCTTAATATAATAAAAACAATTTTTATTACATTTTTTAAATTAAAATTTACATTATTATTGTAAAAAATAAATTTTGAAATCGTAGTAAATTGAATCATAAATAATAAATATATGTCAATAAGATTTTAATTTTGTTTTCATAAATTTAAACACATAATTATAATAAAATAAATTATAACATTATTACTAGAAAAATTACATGAAATATTTCTGAAAAATTTCTGAAATATTCCCAAAATCAAATGGTTTTACTGAATCTTTTGTGGAATATTTCAGGATTATTTTAGAAATGTTAAGGTGGTTCCCTTGGACAAAATATTACCACACAAGATTTCTTTTATTTCAATATTTTATAATGTATTGACTTTTATATTATTATGAATAAATTTTGTGTAATCTAACAAAAAAGAAACTTTTTTATGGAAATTATGTTATTGCAAAACCATGTATCTTCGATTGAAAATCGTAACATGTTCGTGCATTCTAATTTCTTTTATTTTTTATCCGATTTGAACTTTAAACCACTTATTTTGATCGTTAAACAATTTCAAATCAATTGACCGTTGGAAATTAAAAAATTGGCAAAATCAGCAAAGTTAGAGCCTTAATTGTTATGGGTAAATTGTTACTAATTAAATGTGAATAAATTCATGAATTCATAAATTCATTCACATTTACTTTAAACAATTGGCTCTAACTTTGCTGATTTTGTCGATTTTTTAATTTCCAACGGTTAATCGTTTTTAAATTGTTTAACGATTCAAATGAGTGGTTTAAAGTTCAAATCGGATGAAAAATAAAAGAAATTAGAATATTGCCCTAATATCGGTTTGCACTGCAGCTGTGGAACGTCGTATTGCGATGTTTCGACGATATTGCAGAGATACATTGATGCGATATGCAACACTCCGGCATTGCAAAATATCGCCGTCATATTGCCTTGCTCCAAAGCTGCCGAAAATCGTATCACAATGTTCCCGTGATATCGCAGTGATATATCGTGATATTTAACTTTGCGATATTGCAAAATATTGCTGTGATATGGCATTACGGCAACGTTGTATGTATGTATGTACGTCTGTCTGTATGTATTTATGTGTGAAGTTTTAATGTATTTACATAGAATCAATTTTGTTACGAAGCGAATCTTCGTTATTGTTATTAAGCATCCTACTGGCACCACATTTATTTTTTAGATGTATTCACGACCGGCTAAAAATCGTGGCGGAGTGTCACCCGATGTTGCTGCTAAAAACATTTTCGACCAAATGCAAAAGATGCGATCTGGAGCTTCGACGAATCTTGCGTCTTCCCACCGCTTTCAGCAAGCAGAATCTTGTGGCATGTCGAATTTATCACAAGTGGGTGGACTTCCGATAAGAGCATCGTCCCAATCGCTATCAAGTTTAGCGCATACATCAACAAGAAGCGACTATACTCCAAGTCCAGTGCATAAATCACATTTTGCACAGGAAGGGCTGCCATCTGAGCCTTTTCGCCCGCGCATACTCCAACGAGTGCGCGATATGCAATCACCTATCACTCAACAAAAACCACACACACTTGACAACAAGTCTTCTTCACAACAACAATCACGAACACCAGATCAATCAAAACAATCATCCTACACTCACCAACAACCACCCACACTTCACAAGCCATCTACACAAAAGCAATCACGCGCACCAAATCAATCGAAACAAAAGCCATCATCCACTCAACAGAAACCACCCACACATGGCAAGTCATTTACACAACAGCAATCACGAACACCAGATCAATCAAAACAATCATTCTACACTCAACAAAACCACCCACACTTCACAAGTCATCTACACAAAAGCAATCACGCACACCAAATCAATCGAAACAAAAGCAATCATTCACTCAACAGAAACCACCCACACATGACAAGTCATTTACACGACAGCAATCACGCACACCGGATCAATCGCACGATAAACAATCATCCCACACTCAAGAACAACCATCTACACGTTACAAGTCACCTACACAAAGTCAATCATCCACTCAACAGCAAACACCCATACTCGGCAATTCACGCACACAAAAGGTGAATATGCAGCATTCGCTCGCGCTCAACGGATCGCAGGTAGGATTACGTCAAGAGGAACCAGCTGGTTTAATGTCTGCTTTTGGGGACGCAGGTTATTCAAATAAATAAAAATGGTATTTTATTCTTCAAGGGGGTGTCAAACCATTCAAATTTCCCGCCGACAGTCCTAACCTCAAATTCTTTAACAATTGATTACAATTAATAAATAAACTAAATTATGAAAAATCAAGGCATCATTACCCTCCATAATACAATTATCTACCACTGTGCGAAGTTTTAAACAAAAACTTCAAAACCTCTACGAATGCCATTGGAACGAAATTTATATTAGTCTAGACTCGAACCTTCAAATTTCGTTCCAAAGCCATTCGTAGAGGTTTCGAAGTTTTTATTTCAAACTTCGCGCAGTGGTAGATAATTGTATTACGGAGGGCAAGGACCTCTTAGTTTTTCATAATTATACTTATTCTTTTAATTAAAGCCAATATTTTATAATTCTCGGGTCGGTAAGGTAGGAAGGATAAAAATTGACTTTGACACCCCCTTAAGGTGGCTCCAGCGGTGGGTGCCGTGTCAAGTGAGGGCTTTGGGAGGTTTTATTTTCGTTTTTAATTTTGGTTCAATTATATTATATAAATTTTATTCTAAAGCATTGTGAACTATTTCTCAATGTTTATAACAAACAAAATATTATATTAATACGTAGAAAACGTCGGCGTAACTTGATATTATTAATAATAACTTAAAGCAGCTCATTCTCATAAGTTACGTGTTAAAAGCTAGTTGAAAGAAGTCGTTGACCTCAGATTTTCTTTATCTATATCAAAAGTTTAATGAAGATTTTTGGAAAGATTCAATGACGTCTTTGTTACTATAAAATGTCGCTGGAGTCACGTTAACTCATAATTTTATATTAATCACTAATACCAATTAATGTTCTAACAGCATCATCATCGAGGTTTACGCCATTTGAGAATGCTGTTATGCAAGCCCTACAGTACGTAACAATACGCAGATACATATATACATTTTATTATTTATGATATATAATAATATTACAATTTATCGTAGAAACCTTAATTCAAGGATGGCTCATGTTGAACAATTAGCTAAGTATGTATAAACTTGTATGTATTTTAATACCATAAATTACTTGATTAAGAATTAATTATTAACACATTTTTCAGAGAAAGCCATAAAATGTTAAAGGATCTGTCGAAGAGTAGGAAGAGAACGGCACGAGATATTCCAGACTGCCTTCCCTTCAAGACACGTGAAGATCTTCTAGCTTTTAACGCTGTCGATGAAGACACATACAATGATGTTGTAAGTACGAAATATGTAAAAATATTTATTAATATTATTTATTTATTTAATCAGAAATACATGTCATTAACCGTCAAACCCCTGAACGCAAGACTTAGTTTTATAATTATTTAATTTTTCATTTCTTAAATATATCGTTTATGTTTAGGTCAACTACTTGATTTATCTTGGTGGTAGAAATACCGATGACTCTTCAGCAATTTTTTTAAAAAATTGCTTTACAGTCAACACAGAGCTTCTGTGCAATGTTACTTGGCTTGGAGATAAGAAAAAAAATGTTACAAGGTTACGTGATACCCGTTTTGTGGCAGCTTGTGAAGGTATATTGTTTTATATATTTTATTTAACTTGTCACACTAGACTTATTATATTAATTATGAATGTTTCATTAATTTCTTATAGAAGCCATCTCCTCAAATGCCATGATCTTACCGAGGCCAAGTAACTTGCAATTCACAGATTCGATGACCAGGGCCCTGAAAAGCCTTAAGCAATGTCTACGGCGTCTCGAAGAGAACAAGATACGCAGAGACGAGCTACTGCCCGAAGAAAGAGATGAGGAGCAGCTGCCACCATCTCCGAGGAGAAGACGAGCTCCTTATGAAGAAGAAGAAGAAGAAGAAGAAGAACATCAAGAACCCCTGCCATCCAGTCCAAAAAGAAGAAGAGTTTTAGAAGAAACTTCAGACGACGAGAGGGAGAGGGATGATCATCAGCAGCTGTCCAGTCCAAGGAGCTATGTAGGATTCGATAACCTGAAGGATGAAATACCCGACGAAGATGACGCACCTACAGAAAATTTCGACCATTTACAGCAGAATCCACCTGATAAACTCTGGTAAGTGGCCTCCTGTTAAATATTATCATAGAACATGTAAAAAACCGCTGGCAATTCCTTGGCACTTTGCTTTCTCAAACTTCATTGATTGTTTCAATATGAAATTAATTTTAAATTTACTTATCTTTTTTTAATCAATATCTTAAAAAAGCTGTGTTTTTTAGTATTGATGGATTGTCAAAAGATAATTTTTTACTAAAATTACATATTTAGATTAAATTACAGTTTTTCACGTCTTTTATAACTATTGTTATAGGTACGTTATATCTAACATTCCAAAAAACCCTACAATGTGAAAGTAGATTTCGCGGGTGATTACTGCCCGCGGGAAAAACTGCTACTTTCGTCCCTTGTTGTAATAATGTACTATTCTGTCCGGATAAGCGGGTAAAAAGGTTTTTTTACCCGTTAACCATTTTTGTTGCCCGCCAAAAAATTTCTTTTTTGCCCGTTTATTTAAAAACTTTTTTTAAAAAACGCAAAAATCCATACATGTGTTACAAAAAAATATGGTGTGACACACACACACGCACACACACACACATGCGCACACACTAACTCACTCACTCGCACGCACACACACATACGAGCATACGGACACACACGCATGCACATACACATACACGCGCACACACATGCACGCATGCATGCATGCATACACGCAGCACACATACACGCGCACGCACTCACGCACACACATTCATACAGACATTTTCTAAAAATAGTGTATGTTGATTCCTATTGTCTCAAAAGATATTTCTATAGTGATTTTAGCAAAACTTTTTTATTACCATCCCAAAGCTTCCTCTGTGATGAAGCAAAATCAAATTAATTTAAAATAAAATATAAAATATATCAGGGAATCAGAGGACGGAGAATTCGATGGAAGGACCCACTCTGGCGAATACCCCGCGGAGTATTTGGAGGAGTGCCGACCTGGCAGAGGAGGTGCAGAACCTTACCCGGACGATGACACGGAGATCGAAAGCGACGCCGAGAACAACAAGGATCATGACGACCACAGCAACACCATGATGGAGGACAACGGCCAGCCTGAGGATGGGGCCGAAGAATTTCCGGACATCTACGCATTTATAAAACACCAAGAAAAATACTAGCTTGCTACATTTTTCTTTGCGTTTTATAAAGGCGACTTTATTTATTTTTTTACTTTTTAGGGAAGTTCATATAAAAAGTACACGCTTATTATATTAGTTTGCATTCTTTTTATATTATCACTTGCTGAAATTAACGTGGACTTTTTATATGAATAGAACGTTTTCTTACATTTTATATTTTATTTATTTGTTCATTTATTTACTAAATTCAATTATCAATTTACTAATCTTTTATTTTTTAATTATATTTTAATTTTTAATTACGTAATTAAATTTAAAAAAATGTAAGGAAGCGTTGGAGGGGCAGAGAATGTTGGTTGTGCCTCACAGAGATGGGCGAGGACGGGGCCCTCTCACACATAAAAAAAAAATTCTTTTATTTTTGTTTGAAAAAATAGCAATATTGAGGTAATTTTCACATTACAAGAGAATAATTCTAATAACATTATAATTATTATGATTATTACCCAGACAGCAAAAAATGAATTTTTTCTAAGGATTTTTTTCGAACACTTTAAGAATAATTATGAATGTAAGTTAAAAAAGGATTCTGAAAGAGTTTGAAAAGAGTTCATAAAGAATTCTGACATCTGCGACATTCATGAAATTTGTTTTTCCGTCTGGGAATTCTTTAGTGTTATTATTACTTCTATTAAAATAAAAATAATAATTGTTTTCAGATGCCGTTGAGAGACGTTAGAAAATAACTCTAGAACCGATCCAGCATGTACTGAGAGACGACGTCAAGGAACAAAGACTGCCGATTCAGCGACTGACCCAAGACTGAGGTAGACAAGCTGAGGCTGGGAGCGACAAAAATGACATCGTTTTCAGACTTGCAAGCTGAGCTGCAAGGAGGGCCTAGCAAAGGTAATTTATTCATCATTCTATTATAACTTTCCAACCCATAATGCAATAAAAAATCTTATTTTTTTCGTTTTTTTTCAACAGAGTTCATAACACTTTGAGCGCAGAAACGGTGTGCGCCTGCCTGGATGTGATAGCGATCTGCTGAATGGTTCCCAAGGTCATGCTGTTGTCGTACGAGCGCATGGACATGCCTGCAAAACTCTCGATGACGCAGGGGCAACGAGAATTGAGTAGGAGGCTTCTTGCGAGTTGCTGCTCAGGCGATCCCTGTTAAAAAATTGAAGCTGGATTTCAAGCTTGAAATTCAACGATGAGCTTGAATCTGGTTTGATCGAACTTAAAATCCAGCTCGATTTCAAGCTCGAAATCAAACTCAAAAGATCCACCCTGATCGACCTACATTTCAAGTTTGATCAAGCTGGATTCAAACTCATCGTTGAATTTCAAGTTCGATCGAGCCGGATTCAAACTCATCGCTGGATTTGAAGCTTGAGATTTAGCTTGATATTTTCAATAGGGGAACCTGCACAAGGACCAGCTGGTTCAAACACTGGTCCGTTTGAGTGACCGTAGCCTCCTGGAGCTGCAGGCTCCCGAAATATACCATTATTTACGTAAATATTTTCAGAGACTATATATATATATTCCACGTCGACCAAGGAAGAAATTTTTTACATTTCGTTCAAAATGTTTTTACTAGTTCAGAATAGTTAAAAAATGTATGCAAAAAAAATTTAGATCACAATACCCTAACTATGCAGAACTGTGGCCCTATTAAAAATAAAGTTTTTTTCAATTCTTAGAAACATAGATAACTTTAATGATTTTTAGCTCCAGATAGGTGTAATTTAGGTATTTACACATATACATTTTTATTATTTTTCTGTATATTTTTCTGTAAATTTTATATAGAATATGCTAACACTTTTTTTAGGCCCTAATTACCACGTTTCTGATTGATTTATAAAAGATATACCGTTATATAGTAATAAGAGCTTCAAAATGAGACCAGGTAGACCATGGACCGAGCTTTTTAACCGAAGTAACAGAATTTTGAAGGAAATCTACATACAATTTGTATATCTATATATGAAGATTTCTTTTATAAATGATATTCCCTACATACATATAGATATATAAATTGTATGTAGATTTCTTTCAAAATGCTGTAACGTCAGTTATAAAGCTCGGTCCATGATCTACCTGCTCTCATTTTGAAGCTCTTAATACTACAAAATTTTGAGATTAAAATAAACTGCCGAAATTTTTTAAATAGCATATAACGGTATATCTTTTATAAACCAATCAGAAACGTGATAATTAGGGTCTGAAAAAAATGTCAGCATATTGTACAGAAAATTTACAGAAAAAAATGCATATATATATATATATATATATATATATATATATATATATATGTAAATACCCAAATTGCACCTATCTCGATTGAATTTTCTGCTTTTTTAAAAATTTAAATAAACTTTATTTTTAGGGTCACGGTTCTGCAAGATTTGGGTCTTATGAGCTAAAATTTTATTTACATGCTTTTTTCACTATTCTGAACTAGTAAAAACATTTTCAGCGAAATGTAAAAAATTTCTTCACGGGTTTACGTGAAATATATATTATTATGAAATATTGAAATTCGTTCAGAATGAACTTTTACTACAGTTTTCTTTATTAGTCTTAACGTTTATTTCGTCTTTACAATACATCAGGAAAGTATAATACATTTTTAGGCCAATTTTTTATTTGAAAATTTTTATATATCAAATTTTGAAATTTTAAATCTTACCTGAGATCTTACCAGATATCTCGTGTGAGATTTTGAGTAAAAATTCATGAGGTTTTCGCATGATATTTCACCTGAGATTTTTTGGTAGGGATATATAAAAAAAAATATATATATATATATATATATATATATATATATATATATATATATATATATATATATAATCATGCGAAATATCATGCGAAAACCTCATGAATGTTTACTCAAAATTTCACACGAGATCTCTGGTAAGATCTCAGGTGAGATTTAAAATTTCAAAATTTGATATATAAAAATTTTCAAATAAAAATTGACCAAAAATGTATTATACTTTCCTGATGTATTATAAAGACGAAAGAAACTTCAAGACTAATAAAAAAAACTGTAGTAAAAGTTCATTCTGAACGAATTTCAATATTTCATTAAGTGTACATATAATAACATGAGATTTTGGTATGAGATCTCAGGTGAGAATCTTACTTGAGATTATTCAGTAGGAGTATGTGAATAATCATAATTAAAGTATAAAATTATAATTAAATTTAAATATTTACGTAAATAAATGGTATATATATGTTATTATTGTATGTATATATCTGCTGCGGATTCCCGGAAAAACAACTCAAGTCCATTTTTTTGAAAATTGAGCGATTTTGATTTTAAGCGATTTTAATATCTTTATATAGTATATTTTCAGATAAAAGTGCACAAAATCAAGAAAGTGTAAAAATAAGTAGCCTTATCTACTATTTATGATTTTTTTTACATTAGTTCAAATGGAAAATAAAAATTTTAAGTATTAGTATCTTCAAAACAGAAAAGTGGACTTATGTTGTTATTCTGCAAAACCATATATATATTACGTATTAACTTATTAATTTATTGTACAAAAATATTAAATATTTAAAGTATATAAATAAAAAATTACGAATATAAAATACAGTATTTTTATTATGATAAAATTATACATTTAATATAAATAATATATATATATATATATATATATATCGCCGTGCTGGCATATTGTCGGCAAATTGCACGGCACAGTGCTGACACGTTGCCGGCACGCGGGCCGCAGTACCAATCGCGCATGCAAATTGCGTCGGCAAAATGACGGCACTATGACGGCCCGCGTGCCAGGACCGCGGTCCTGCACCGTGCCGTCTCAGAAGCGGGGCAGGAATCCGTCACAATGCCGGACCGCGGGCGGCCCGCGGGCCGTCAGCGTGCCGACACAGTGCCGACTCAATGCTATCTGGGTGGTTATAACCTATTGTTAATTTTTTTATTCTTACTTTCTTGTTTATTATGTAAGCATTATTTTAATGCTATTGTGCAAATTGTTTTCCCGGTGTTAACTTTTTGAAATTATAAAAGAGACATCAATTTAATGCATGATTATTTATTTTATGAAAATGTCTTGTGTAATATTAAGAATAAATAATTATATTATAAAAATTCGTTAAAATCTAATATATACTTCATGTAGAAATTATTCTATTATTTTCTACAGATCGAATTTAATCGTATGTACCTATAAATATAGCGAATTCGCTATAATCTAGATTTGCACTTATTAAATTTTACTATTTCCTTCGATTTCTATTGAAAAAAAATATTTCTTGATATTCCAAGAATTTTCTTTTCGATATTGTAAACCTATTTAGCTTATTACCAATTTATCAAAGTCGAAGCAAGTAGTACAGGAAAATTTGTTTGACAATCATTAGTATTTAGTACTTAATTAAAAAAACAAATCAATAGTAGAGTAGGTATGTACATATTTACAATAATATTTGTGACTATAATATATTCATACATTCTCTTTTTGAAAAGAAAGTGGTGACAACGATACGCATCGAAAAATCACTAAAATTTTGTTGAAGTGATATACCCGACCTCTCGTGGTGAAGAGGGGAAGTAAAGCGTCCGGTTCACACAATACTTCGCGGGGAAATCAAACGATTGAACTGTTGAAAGATAAGTCTATATATACCAGGATACAATTTGGTTACTTGCAATGAACAAAGATAAAAAGTCAGACGTTGTTTGTATTAATTTAGAGTTTTTAAGATCTCAGAGTATGAGTAAGCAAGAAAAAGTAAAAGAGTTTTGGAAATTTCTGGACAGTCAAGATACTTTAAAACCTTATGAGCCTCCTAAACGTAAACTTAATATAATAAGTCCATGTTTATTAATTGTAAAAATCAAAATGTTATTGTAGTCTTTATTATTATTATTTTTATTTTGGTTTTTATAAAAATTTAGTTTCACCAATGATTGCTTATAATAACGAAAATAAAATAAAAGAAAATTATCCGTTTCTTAGGTTAAATAACCTTTTCCTTTCCATTTCGTTAAAATATTTATGTATTACTTTATTTCTTGCAGTTAAAGAAGAGGAGAAAGCTTATACTTACGACTCTCGTTCGTCATCTGAGGCGGCATCGAGCACAAAAATACCGTCGACAAAACCTAAGCAGAAAATAAAAAAGGAAGTGAAGGAAAAAAAACGCGATGATGATTCTTGTAAGCTAGAAAAGTATCTAAGGTGATTTTAATTTTTCTTTTTTATTTATTTTTGCGACTTTAATGTCTTTACATGTTTCGTTAAATTTTACAAAACAAATTGTAATAATTCAGGGAGGATCTGAAATACGCAGATACTGTAGAAGTAACATACGATGAAATTAACGCTGAAATAGAAGATTTTCAAAGACGATTATTAAGGTGCAACTGTGAAAACGAAAAATGTGATTGTGAGAAGAAATCTAAGTAATTTCAAATAGCTAAAGTTTTTGTTTATCTATGCAAGTGAATATAGAGCGTTAATTTATATATTGAATGTTAAAAAAGTAATGTTTTGCATTTTGTTAATTTATTATTTACTATATAATAATATCTAAGCACGTGTATACTTAAAATGAATAATTTTTTATATCAACAAACTAATTTTATTTTTTGTTAATTTTTAAAGTCTTATATGTTATTAACTCTGTGAATCAGAAGCTATTAGAATGAAGTTGAATTTCCTAGTATTTTTTTCATATATGGGTATAAACTCTTTTCAATTTCAACGTTAGAATTAAGTTTTCTCAACTGGAAAATCTAATATAGAATCAATCAAATTAAAAATTTTTTTTTTAATTGATATTGAATCTTTGATTAGCTTTTTGATTTTTTTCAGTCAATCTAAAGTAATGAAATAATCAGTATTTAAAAATTAAGTATAATAATAGTTTCGGGAAAAACATCGCTAATTCTGAAGCGTTCAGATACATGAATTAAAATAATACAATATTACAAACATTACCTATATTCCAAAAATATATTTTAGTGAACGTATACATGCAAATTTATCTAATACATTACATACGATTAAACATTCGTATTATACTTATATATGTTAATTTTAATCAAAGCAGGGAAAATAAAGACATGTTACAGACAAAGTCAAATCTTAGTTATAATACTTATTTATTAAAATTCACAATAGGTGAGAGAGTAATAAATTACAATGGAACTTAATCTTGTTTGCAAACGGTTGGGACAATGAAACCAAAGATTATTTTATTATATCAATCATCAATAGTAATGGAAGAGAAAGTGATGTGTCCTTTGAAACGTATGCTAATATAACATATAAAGACTGTTAGAAACGTAGGTTTAAACAATTCGTTAAAAGGTCTTGCGTTCTCGACGAAAAGAACGATTTATTACCAAACGGCACACTAACAATTAGATGTAAAATATACTTTCACGATAGCATTGTTCATCACTTTCATCCAACAAACAACTTCAACACTCTAACTACCGATCATACGATATCCCACGATTTGGTACAGCTTTTGGACACTGAAAAGATAACCGACGTCAAGGTCTTCGTCGGCAATAAAGAATTTCACGTACACAAGAACACTTTATCAGCCCGAAGAACAGCGAAAATTTGGTCAACATCATCGACATCAATTACAATGTAATGCAGGAACTGCTGCGTTTCATTTACGCTGGAAAAGTGGAGGACATGAAGACGATCGCTGCCGATCTTCTGGACGTTGCCGATAAATACGAGCTCTGCGATCTGAAGGCTGCGTGCGAAATTTCGCTAGCCGCCAATTTGACTCTGGACAGCGTCGGGAACACTTTGAAGCTCGCCGATCGTTTGAAACAGGGTAGAATCGGGCTTTGAGCGCGAAGTAATGCAGGAATGGATGCGCTTCGTGTAAGTAAAGTACCCAGTACCTACCGGGACAAAGTGAAAATTGGGAGTATAGTACTGGGACAGTAGCAGAATACTTCTATTATTATTAAATATGATATAGGTATTGATGCATTAGTGTTGTTTATGATATTATCTTTGTAGTCAAGTCGACATTTTGTTAGTTTAGATTTCAAAATTATTATAAAACAACATACAAATCTTTTGAGGTTACGTTTCAGAAGCGTATATAGGCGAATTTTAGTCACACTTTACATGCCTCTCAATTTGCATATCCCAGTAGTGGGACGCATTTAATAAAATATGTCCCACTACTGTATTCATACGATGTCCCAGTACTGCGTCCAGCTCGATATAGCCTGTCCCACTTCTATATCCTTGTTTACATTTTTTCAAACATGCTTTTTAATATAAAAAAGTATTTTCATGTCTTTGTATGTGCACAAATGAGTAAAATTGATTGCAAATTAATGGTTAGATTGTAATGTTTGGAACAATTTTGCTTGTTGGTTCTAAAATCGTCATCGGTTCGTGAATCACGTTCAAAACTGTCCCAGTACTGGGTACTTTACCTTACTACAATATTTTACATGAATTAAATTTCTTTTTAAAGTAACAATAGATATTTTTCATTTACAGATTTGTATATTGATATGGAAAATTGTAAACATTATTAGTATATTACATTCTGTAATTTTAGTATACGTAACCATCTTATCTTTATTTCACAAATTACTTTGAATCAAGTCCAAGAAGAAAGACGAAAGAACTGAATTTTAAATAAATTCGTTTTGGCACTCAAAGGAGATACCAATCTGAGGGAGTGCACTGCACGTAACCCCAGCGCATCTAGTAATTTTATCATTAAGGGCCCCCCATCGGCCATCGTAATCAATCGTCGTCTGCTATTCTTGTTTAGACATGAACACTCCCGCTAAAGGATCGTTTCGTGCTCGAACGTGAAGCTGAAGCTAATATAGTTCGCATGAACGGATAAACGATTGCATCTCTTGAACCAAGAGAGGGAAATTTCAGTGCCCTCTTGGATTGTGCCGTGTTGTGTCTGTTGTGTATAACAGTCGATAAAGTTATACAGACATAATTAACCGTCGAAAAACTCTTTCGTGCATGTGCTTTTATCAAGTGTTATTACGCCAAACGACAACGATATCTGAAGGGCGAATAGACAATTATTTGTCATGGATCTAGAATATCTGGATAGAAAGTGCAACAACGCAGAGGCTGTGACGCACGTCAAACTGAAAGAATTCGTTTTCACGTGGACGATAACTAATTTCAAGTTTTATGACTGTGAAGTTGCAGATTCTCTAGAGTCCCCAATATTTACTTCAGGAGACAACAATGAATATAAATGGAGCTTAACGCTGTTCCCGAATGGACATGATAATGATTGCAAAGATTACGTGTCTCTATATCTTGCAATATTTACCGTACGGAGACCTCTAAAAGAAGTATATTTCATTATATCGCTTATCAACGAAAACGGAGAAGAAAGTGACACAGCTGCTGAATCCCGTTTTAAAGTAAATTACGACGACTATAAACGACAATTTTTCAAATTTGTTACAAAATCTTACATTCTAGACGAAAAAAATGGTTTATTACCGAACGGCAGACTAATAATCAGATGCAAAATGTACTTTACCGATGGCATAGTCAATTGCCTCCTTCCAGTCGATACGGTTCTACCGTCGAGCGTTACAACAACGAATCACGACTTCGAACAGTTTTTGGACAGCAGGAAGTTCAGTGATGTCAAGCTCGTTGTCGGCAATAAAGAGTTTCGCGCGCACAAGGCCATTTTATGTGTCCGAAGTCGTGTCTTCGCCGCCATGTTCGAGCGCGGGATGAAGGAGAACAGCGAAAATTCAGTCGACATCGTCGACATCGAGCGCGGAGTAATGCAGGAAGTGCTGCGCTTCGTTTACACTGGAAAAGTGGAGGACATGAAGACGATCGCTGCCGATCTTCTGGTCGCTGCCGATAAATACGAGCTCTGCGATCTGAAGGCTGCGTGCGAAAATTCGCTAGCCGCCAACATGACTCTGGACAGCGTCGGGAACACTTTGAAGCTCGCTTATCATCATAACGCCGATCGTCTGAAAAAGGGTGCGATGGATTTCATCGTGAAGCACGCGAAGGATCTTGCCTATTCGAAGAAGTTTCAAGTGGAGCTGACGTCATATCCAACTTTACTCTCGGCAGAAGTCATTCAAATCTTGTTGCTAAAGAAGTGATTGTGTTTATTTGTAATCTTTTTTACGTCTGATAATAAATTGTCTTTTCTATTCTTAATTAAGTACAAGAGTTTTTCTTAATTCGTTGGGGAATATTTTTAAACTTAAAGTACTTTATTAAAATATTTGTGATTTATGCGACATAAAATGAATATTTTTTCAATCAGCCTAAATATAATTATATGATTTTAATATGGGAGTGTATATTTGCAGTTTTATTAAATATGTAAATTATTGTTTCCTCAATAGAATTGTTATTTTCATACTATATTTCAGTCGTACATTTTTTTGTAAACATACATATTGTTAATCTATAATTTTGTTACTACAGTTTTTGAAAAATTAGAATTGGTACATACATTTTACATAAATTTTTTATAAATATGATGAGAGATGGAGACAATTTTTTAAATAAATGTAAAAAGTTATTAAAGACATTTTAAATACAAAAGTCCGATTTTGTGCCCTGAAAGGTTTTATGGGAACTTACCAGTATTATATTTGGAAAATAATCAAACTCTGCAAAGTTATAACCAATTATTTATAAGTTCGGATAATTATTATTTATGCGTGTACAAGATAACTATTGGCTGTAACTTTGTAAATATTGTTTATTTTTATACCAAAAAGTCCTTGAAAATTTTTAAAGGATGAATACGTGACGTTTCAAATAAAAATTGAATAAATTTTAAAAATCATTTAGCACTTTGTCAAACTATTATCTTGTTTACGTGATATCTAATTTTGCAATGTCGAAATGTTCATGAAGTTTTCTTTATGTCACTTAAAACCCTTCTTTCATATTTATTATAATGTTTCTCGTATAAATTTTGAAATAATGACGAGTCTCGTGGAAGAACCATCTAAAGATGATCTTATACTCGGCGAGAGGGAACTCTGCAGACGGCCATTCGTTCTAGGTTTTGCCACACAGACAAATCTACAACAAAGACGGTAAATTTGTTACCCTCGTGTGTAATCGGTAAGTACGTGTTAATGCATGCAAAAAATCGTATGGCTTTTGGGCTGGGGATGAGTTAGACCTAATTTATCCCTCAGGAAAGTATATTAGAAAATTTCGTATTTCTCAAAAAATACGCATGAGGATCAAATGTCCTTTTCAGGGTCGCTTTACTTACGTAAAATACATAGCGGAACACTGGAATTGTTATTAGTAACGAAAATTAGAATAATCACGTAATTGCTAATTTTCGATTCTCAATATAATTCTGGTGTTCCGCTATGTATTGTTCATAAATAAAGCGACACTGAAAAGAAATTTTGATTATGATGCGTATTCTTTTAGAAAACCATAAATATCGAATATATTTATCGGCGGGTGGGTTTGACGCATCCCCTCTTAATTAATGTCTTAATGAAAATGGTGCAATGTATTAATGAAAACATATAACATGCATATGATGTTGTTGCGGTAATGAGCGCTCGAGCTCGATAAACCATCAGACTATAATAATAATAATAACAACAATAATAATAATAATAATAATAATAATAATACACTTTATTTCGTACAAAATATTGTAAATTCAACCGAAACTTGCAGTCCTGTGCACTTTTCTTTACATTGTAAATTTATCCTTCAATGTAAATCTCTCCTACGTACCATCACAATTCTCCGAATATAATTTCTCTATACACCAAAGCTATAACATTCATTCACCCTCTGCCCTCGCCGTCGCACACACACACTCTTTCCCTCGTCGATCGTTCCTCCATCATCCAAAAGACAGAAGGCCCCGAAGACCGCGCGCAATATAAAAGACACTAAGAATGAAAAGACGCGCGCGTGGATACCTACAATAATGGGCGCTGATTGCTCGTTTCCAGAGCAGCAGCAGCAGCAGCAGCAGCAGCAGCAGCAGCAGCCGAGCACGCGCCAGTCCCGCCGAGGTAATGGGCCGCAGTGCGCCCGGCCGATGTCCGCTTCGCAGCGCACAAGATACACCACGCTCCAACGGTTTCTCGACAGTTTTGTCCTGTCGATCAAGCGCGATGCGCCTTTTTCCCATGAATTTCGTAATGGTGCGCGCCTTGGGCCGTGAAGGGTAGTAAGTGTATCGTATACCCATTGGTTCACGACGATTTCGTTATTGTGCGTGCGACGTAGCGCACGAGGCGTATAGGTGAGTTGATGCTGTGGCTGTCATCTGGTAATAATCGAAGGATGGCGGTGTGTAATACGCTGGGGTTTCCGAGTAAGTATTCCGAGTGGATCGTTATCTGGGAGGTGAACAGTTTTCTTGACGATTATTGGGAATTCTGTGGTGGGTGCCGTCTGGTTTTTTTGCCGGAGCTTGAGATAGGGGTATTAGATATAGTGAGAGCGGAGTATTCTCCTTATGTGTAATTTTAGTCACTGGAATGAGATTTTTATTGTAATAATTTTAAACTTTAGTGAGTACGTATTTATAACTATTCGTATCAGTTAGAGCAAGTAAGGTGAATGTCCCGATTTCTGCTCATAAGCAATTTGCGTCAAACAAAAAGGTTTAAAAAGTCATTCTAACATTAATTTATAAAGCAGATATGATTATTATCTTAATTATGAATCGAACAATAAAATGTAAATGCGTAAAAACCATTTTAAAGACTTAAATATTAATAATAGTCAATTAAAAAGTGTACTCAAAATGCATCTATTTCTGCTCACAGTAGAAAGCGGTGATTTCGATGTGTACCTATTTCTGATCACCGTCGATTTTAAAGACATCATTCATATGATTTGTATCTTTTTATTGCATTAGTATGTTAATATGCGCAAATACTTCACGATGCATAAGTAGAAAACAGTGTACATATTGTATAAATACAACTAAAACGTTATTTTTTCGTGATTAGAAATAGGGACATGCAGAATGCATCTACGTCTAACCTCAAACTATCACTACTATCAAGTTTTTTAATCAGAATTTATAATATTTTTAATTCAGCACTACAGATTTTAGTTGTAATACTAAAAACGTACAGATAGCTTGGGTATAATATATATTAAAACGATTTTCATATCTATAATAACAGAAAAACTTCGAGTGATTAGAAATAGGGACGTGAGCAGAAATGGGGACATTTACCTTATATTGTGAAGAAACGGCGGGGTGCCTTGGGACTTTCTTCGATCAACTTCAAAGGACTTGTATCTAATGATGGATTTGACTTAAGGTGCGGAACATTTGGTACATACTAGCGTAAATAGTCGCCCTACGCGTCTGTAATGCTATAGTACCGAAAAGAACTAACAGCGTTAGAAGCATACGGAAGTCTCTAACCAAAACTTATAATTTTGAGTACGCCGATACGTGTTTTAAATTTAATTAATCACATTATTAGTATCATAAACTATAAAAAAAATTGATGATCCAAGACAAACCGGTAATCGTTACATGCTCAAACTTTTTTGAAGAAAGACGGATGCAGGGTTATAGGTATAAACTCAAAAACTCTCTCGGAGTAAATATAATGCGCGATAGCTTATATACATATCACATCCCCTATATCGACGCTCCGTACGAAGACTAGCACAACTCAGAAATCTCAAAAAAACAACAGTTTTAATCAAAATCCTCCTACGAAACTAGGAGTTTTCAGGTTCTCAAAAACTATCACCTTTTCAAAAGTTCTGAGAAAATATTAGTATTTATTAGAGGATCTAAAAAGTGCTAGTTTTATAAGAGGTATTGGAAAAGAACTAGCTGTTTTTGAGAATTCTGAGCTGTGCTAGTCTTCGTACGGAGCGTCGATATATAACAAGATTGTGACAACTCAAAGTTGTATACTTTTGTAAAACTACTTATGTAACGAAAATTTTTCATGAAGTACATTTTCTTATACTTCAATTTCATGGTTGCATTATTAGTTTCTTAACCTTATTAAATCAATCTTCGAAATGTATAAAATTTTTACAACGAAAATTTCACTCAACTATCTGTATTCTCCTTATTTGTAATTTTAGTCACTGGAATGAGATTTTTAATCTAATAATTTTAAACTTTAGTGAGTACGTATTTATAACTATTCGCATCAGTTACAATCGAAAACTTATCGCACCGTATTTCATAGATTTTTATTTTTTCTTTAAATACTAGCCCAAGTCATCAATTTCTATAGACACTTTTTTGTATCTTTCCAACTGCTTCATCAATTATTTTACTCCATGCAAAATGCTTTCCAAACATAGGGTAGTGACCCCAGTAGTCGGCCACAATCACTATTTTTTTTTTAAATAAACCCGTGGACAAAATATCGCTAGGTTAATAATTTTTTAATGATCTATGCCATTTAAACATTAAATCCTGACGTTAAAACAGTTCAAGAACCATAAAATAAAAATGGTTTTCGATATGTCTTTATCGATATGTGCTTACAGATGGTCGACTATTAGAATTTTTTTAATTTTTGCCGAATTTTAGTTGTCGGCCTGGCTTGGTTGGTAACCCATGTCCAAAACCACTTTTAATTGTAATGATCATTACGATTAATTAATATTTCATTTTATTCATTTAATATTTATTCAATCTTTCATAGCTAAACTTAAATCGTAGAACTATTAAAAAGAATAAACAATGTTTTTAAAGCGCGATGTATTGCCTTAACTTGTTCTGGTCGACTACTAGCGATCAAACGGCCGAATTATCAAAGCACATATTATAATTATCCTGTAAATATTTTAAGCAAAAATAAACATTTTACCCAAAACTAGAGTATATTTAAAATGTAACATAACCGGTAATTTATTAACAAAGATGTTTCTGAATTTGTTGTAATACACTACAAAAAGAAAATCTTATTTTAAGATTGACCGATCTTAAATTTGTTGGATCTTAAAATTTCAATTGCTTGAAAAACATAAAGATAATATTAATATTAAAATAAAAATAATTAATAATGAATATTATTATTAAAATAATATTAATATTATTTTTATGTTTTTCAAGCATTTGAAATTTTAAGATGCAACCAATTTAAGATCGGTCAATCTTAAAATAAGATTTTCTTTTTGTAGTGTAACTTCAATAGAAGTTTTTCCTTAGATGGCCGACTACTGGGGTCACTACCCTATATACGTATCAACCATTTTTCAAATTACATCCCAAAACCTTCACCACCGAGCATAGGATCCCGCACTCATCCTTTCCTCGTAAATTTCGCTCGCAGCTCGGTGCACTCGCGCTACCCCTCCCTTCCTACAACTGCTTTTCATGGGAAAAGGAGAGCGAGGCCAGCACAGCAGCTCACACACACGCGCAATTTTCCGACGTATACATCGTACAGAGAGCGCTAGACCTCGACGGCGAAGGTGTATATAGGTATAGAGGCTGCGGGGGTATCGTGTTTCCCCGACGGTCGCGCTCTCGTAAGGACGCAAGGTGCGCAACTCTCTATATCCCTCTCCTGCTTCGTCGTCTTCTTCGCCCGCGGCCAGTTCTTGCTACATAGGTGTGTATATATATATATTGTATACGTGTACCAGAGAGCGAACGGACCACCGCGAGAGACGAAAAAAGCTCGCACGACATCTGCCGCGTCCGTCGGTTTCCTCGTTCGGCCTCTCGCTCTATCGATTTCATTGTTCTCTCGGTCCTTTTATTTTTTTCTCTTTCCATTCGGCGTTTCCTCGCCGCGCGTGGAATTTCGATTGCGGCGCGCAAGCGAACGACGGTAGCGCGCGCAAATTTTGGGTTTCGTGTTTCCTGTGCGTGCAGCGAGAGAGCCGCGGGCTTTCGATCGGCCGCTCGCGCGTTTTGATCGAGATTTCGGAGACGTATTATTGGAGATGGCTTTTCGCCTGTGTGATGTATGTTTTTGGTTGCGTGGTAGCGATGCTTTTACCTAGTTTTGTTGGTGGTTGCAATAGATTTTGCGGAAAAACTTCCATTGGGAAGTCGAACAATGGTTTGTTGATAAATATATATTCAGAGTTTTTTTCGAGCGAGTTTGCTGCGTGGGGATGGTTACTATTGAAAGCACATTGTACGGCGAACTGACAATTATCGCGGAATCAAACGGTGGCGCATCAGTTGAAATCCATTGAAATTGTTGTTTATAGACATATATCATGCGAAATCTTTGTATAGAATTTGTATTGTACAAAATACTGTCAGATCATGTAACATTTGCTCGGGAAATACGCATCAGAATGAAATTTCCGTTATCGAATCTCGTAATTTCCCGTACTTGTAACAATTTAAGTCTCCCGCCTTTTATTTTTAATAAATGAAGATTTAGATAATTAAAGTTTTTCAATATATGTACTGGCGGGTAAAGTAAACCTATCTAACGCAGAGGAGGCCGTACCTACTGTCCTTGTCTAATTACATTTTTGCTATTTATTCAAATAGTAGTTTATTAATTGAAAAACTAAGAGTCGTCCCCAACTCTTCGTAAAATAAGGAATATTTTGAGACCTAAAAAAATATTTATCATTTTTTCCGTTCCGAAAATACTTTGAAACGCGAAAATTAAGGTTAGGTTTTTGGTTTCGAACTATACTCGGAAAGGAAATAATGTTAGGTACTCTTTTAGATCTCAAAATATTCCTTATTTTAAGAAGAATTGGGGACGACTCTTAGTTTTTCAATTAACAAAGTACTATTTGAGTAATTAGCAAAAATGTGATTAGACAAGGGCAGTAGATACAACTTCCTCTTAAGGTCTATATATTACCCTATCTTCTTACAACGATTCAAAATTCCGTTTCTGTCGCAAACCGTTACATATTCTAGAAAAAATTAAGAAGCACTACTTCACAGAGCGCAAATGAAAATTATTACATTCGTATATATTCACAGCCACAGGTTATTCCGGCGCTGGAGCATCACCGGAAGCAATGCCGCGCGCACGCCCCAGAGGATCAACAACCATCTACACAGCCCCCCACGGACCTCCTCTCCGCACATAACCGTTCATTCATTCATCCCATCATTCATTCGCTCGTTGCCTTTTTTCTCCTCTCGTCCCGTCATCCTCCCGCGATCTTATGTGCCGGGCCGGCCGCCGCGCGCATCACAACGAGCCATTTGTCTTCCGCGCGTGGCGCAGTGGCCGCATGTATAGTCGGAGTTCCGGTCCGCGAACCGCCACCGGATATCGGCCATCGACCGCGCCTTGGACGCTTGCCGCTGCAGGCGCTCGACACTGTCGTTTTTCTTTTTTTTCTCCATGCGCTGGATGAATTATTTTTGGGATGTATATAGGGACGGAGGTCATCGAGGAGAATTTTCACGAGAAGATGTATATTCGCTGTGAGCATGTGGTACAGTATGTGTTATCTTGTTTTCAAGAATAGAGTCATCTTACGATCGAGTGACGTGATCGGGGTGGTACAATATATGCATGCTCTTATGGGCATTCAATGAAAGACATCTTTTTTTAATTACTAATGAACCTGATAATAACCTTATAATGTTTTTTAATAATAAATAAATATGTCAATTCAAGAAAAATATTAGAGATCACACAAATTGTCAGAAACTTGTAAAAAATTATTTTCGTTGAATGTTCATAACTAGAGCCTGTGTATTTTGTACTACCCAGATTACGTCACTCGACCGTAAGATGGCGCTATTTTTGTGTACAATATCTGGTGTGCTCACAACGAATAGTTGTATAGAGTGCATGCAGTAGAGCGGCTTTATATCTCATGAATAGGATGTTCCTGTACAAGCATGTATATGGATACATAGACGAAACTATTAAGGAAACTGTGTACCACCTTTAAATTGCAAATAAATTATTTGTTAATATATTCACAGCTTCAAATAAATCCTACATCATATATTATCACTTGGTTTTTGATAAATATAAATATATTTTATCAATGTATAATAGAAAAAAGTAGCACCTCCCGGCACTGTGAATGCGGAGCATCTCGGCACTGTGATTTTTCTACGGCCGGTATTATGTATGTACAGGGCCCCGCGTCCCACCTTTGTGAAAAAAGTTTTATGAAAAGGTTTAAACCAAAAAGTGTGATAGAAAAAGTTTCATACAAAGGTTTAAGTGAACAAATTTTATTAAAATAAGTTTTAAAAAATGTTCAATCTGCATGAAAAAATGCAAGACAAAAGTTTATAAAAATGAATTATATAATATTATATAGATTATTGTACAATTTTTTTTAATAAAACTGCACTAAAGTCAATTGTACTGAGAATATTAAATGGTACTTGCATTCCTTGGTTCTTAATACACGAATTTGTATTTAAATTATGTTTATTAAATTTGTATATAACTTTAAATTTACTTAAAAGAATGTGTTAATTTCTCAATTCATACATAATAAATTTATGCAAAACGTATGAATTTTAACTTTCCGAAAATTGTAGAAATATTTACGATAATTATTATATTTATGAATAGAGCAGCTACATATAGCATATAAATGACAATTTATTAAAATAATAATAGCTTACATATTGAATAAACTGTAAAATGATATACTCATATTTAAAATATATTTCCGAGTGATAGAGAACAATTTTCATTTCTATTTTATAAATTAATTATATATTTTTTAATACGGAATTTTTAATTTTAAAAATATTTACTATCGAATCAAAAGTTCCTATGTGTCGTCAACAAGAGACTAATGATTTCTAGTGAGAGTAGAGGTTGAAATAATGCCACCGCTGCTTTGAACTTGTCCGAATCGGCGAGATACGTTGCGTTCTTCTTGACGAAAAGTATCGCAGCATTTTTTAGAGCATCAGCGCTGTGACGATCGGCGAGCTTCAAAGAGTTGCCGACGTTGTCCAGATTCATGTTGACGACTAGCGAATTTTCGCACGCAGCCTTCAGATCGCAGAGCTCGTATTTATCGGCAGCGACCAGAAGATCGGCAGCGATCGTCTTCATGTCCTCCACTTTTCCAGTGTAAACGAAGCGCAGCACTTCCTGCATTACTTCGCGCTCGATGTCGACGATGTCGACCAAATTTTCGCTGCTCTCCTTCATCCCGTGCTCGAACATGGCGGCGAAGACATGACTGCGACTAGAGAGAATGACTTTGTGCGCATGGAATCGCTTATCACCGACGACCAGCTCGACGTCGCTGAACTGCTCGTTGTCCAGAAGCTCTTCAAAACCTTTCGGTGCTCTTTTGTTGCTCGACGATAGGATCGTGTCAATTGGATGCGGACAATTAACTATGCCATCGTTAATGTACGTTTTGCATCTGATTGTTAGACTACCGTTAGTTAGAAAACCATTATTTTCGTCTAGAACGTAAGACCTTGAAACAAATTTTGGAAAGTTTAGACTTCCGACATTCCTATGCTCCTTCTTTGCTTCAAAACTTGATTCAATCAAGATGTCACTTTCTTGTCCGTTTTTGTTGATAACCGATATAATGGAACGAACTTTTTTTGCGCGTAAACCCCCCTTGGTGATTAAATCAGCACGTATAGACACGTAATCTTTACAATCATCTTCAAACCCGTTCGCATACAACGCCAGTGTTAAGAACAAGTGCCATCGGTAATTAATATTGTCCCCAGATGCAGTGAATGTTGGAGCCCCTAGTTGCTCTCCAACTTTACAATCATAAAACTTGAAATTAGTTATCGTCCACGTGAAGACGAATTCTTTCACTTTGACGTGAGTCACGGCCTCTGCTTCTGTGCATTCTTTACCCAGATATTCCAGATCCATGATGAATAATCGTCGATTCGCCGTTTTTCTGTCGTTGACCTTTTGTCGTACTGTTAGCAAAACACCCAATACTTTTATTATTATCGTGTTATAACACTTGCTAGAAGCACGTGCTCGAATAAGTTGACGACGGTTAACAATGTCTGTACAAGTAATCAGCTATATATACACATAACAGAACACACAACACAGCACAACACAACAAGGCACTAACTTTCACTCTCTTTGTTTGTGCTGCAATCGTTTTTTCGTTCACTCGAGCTATATCTGCAGTTATCGCTTCACGTTCGAGCACGAAACGTTCCTTATGCCGGCGAGTTTACGTCTAAGCAAGAGTATTCGGGAGTCCAACTCCCGTCAGAGCACGCTGCAATCACCGCTGCAAGTTATAATAAGTCACGTGATTCGTGGAGGCAAGTTTAAACATGAAGAATAAATTAATTATATTTTGTTACTTAATCAGTTATAAAGGGTCTCATATCATTTTGGAAGTATTTGAATTGATTATAATTCCATATTATCAGCTCAAACTCTTTAACTTTAAAATAGTCTTCTACTAACATTTATTTGGGGTTATGAGACCTCTGTTTTCTTATAACATTCAGTAGTTCTAAATCCAACCACCAGGTAGGGACTACTTTGCTTGGACCCCCGAATAGCAGACGCCGACACCCGACTGACGTTGAAATTGCTATTGATGCGCTGTGGTTATATATTCGCTCTCTCTGATTAAGCTTTTTTACTTGCGTATAGTGACCGTCAATTTTAAATAACGCTGAAGGTGCAAGATTTTAAACTGAAAATGCTGGAATAAATTACACGAAATATTTAGTAAGTTTGAAGTAGATATTCAACGCGAAAATGCATAAACTATTTAAATAATTTATAATAATGATTTTTCAATATGTCACAAACTGAGATAAAAGGAAATGAAAAGATTAAAAGTGATACATTTTTACATTTTAATTATTCACGGCAACTTGTATTAATTAAGATGTTGTATCCTTAATGATACAATAATGTTGTAAGATACATCATGTGCTATCATAATACATTTTATTTAGTATCCTAGTGGAAATGACATCTGTGAAAAACTGTAAAAAACTATGAAAGGATGTGATAAAGTGGTAAAAAATCTATATATATATATATATATATAACGAAAAAAATGTGAGAAAACTATGAGAAACTGTGACAAAATTTATGAAATATTTTATAATTATTTTTTAAAATCCTGTTCCAAATGTATGCCTAATTTCATAGTTTTTGACGAAATTCTCATGGTTTTACACATTTTTTTACACTTTTGTCACAGCTTTTCACATTTTGAAATTTCCACTTGGGTAACTGTCAAATACTAATATTTCCGCAAAAGTTACAAGTATATTCTGTGTTTAGATTTGATGTTTGAGATTATTTCAATGGTTTTTTTACAACTTTTATTGAGAACTCATACATACCCATATATACGTAAGTATATATATCCAGTGATAAGACTAGAAAAATACATACATTGTTGTAATAATGACTGCATATACATTGTCATTACCTTCGAAGTCCTTAATCAGTATTTTGAGATTTATTAACCGCGTAATATAATGTCAAATTTCAAAATCATAGCAAACTTTATAATTTTAAGTTTTTATAATTTTTATTTCATCAATTCAAGCTGTGCACAATATTGTTTATCTGCTTTTATAAGTAGTATTCAACTTTTTGCGGAAATTATAGTGGTTAAAAGTAAATAGATAATATTAATTATGATAGAACGTGTATCTTTCAACGCTATCATGTTACTAGATACATCTTTAATGCCCTTTTTACACCTGAGGTTATCCAACTGACTTCAAGTGAAGCTGGACAAAATTCATCAAAGTTTAAGCACTATAATGAAAGGCACTTAATTAACAGATATTATTTATTAAAAAAAGTGAATAAAAAAATATATATTATTTTGTATTTTAGTCAAAGATATTTCAATATTATGCAATTAAAGACAATTTGCTTCTCATAAATTTTATGGTTGCAAACCGGAGCGAATCGTCGGTAGTTCCACTGAGTACCAGTACCAGTACCATCCGGATGATACTACCAAAATGGTGAACTATATACCTTCAAATCTTTATATTGCCTTATTTAAAACAATTTTTTTATTTATTTTTAGTACGTTGCTAGTGCAACGTTCTAGCAACATACCTACATCGTATCAAGAATGTTCTGTTAACGTGCCTTTTGCCATAAACCGAGACATTTTCACATTCCAACAACGTTACCACGACGTTCTTTCCGCTGTTCACAGCAACGTTCTATAGTTGCAAAAGCAACATTCCTGGAACGTTCTCAGAACGTACGTATTATTTTTGGATAGACGGTACGCGTTTCCTCTTTGTAAAACATTGAAGTTCATTTGAATGGCTTGAACAACCTCTCGTTTAAAGCTTAGGTAAAGAAAGGGCACTTATAAGTTTAAGAATGTATAGAATTGTAAAAATATAAACATACTATCAGCAACAACAACTTATTTGAATTATTCGAATTCAAACTATAATTTTCCGGAATTACCTTCGAGCTTTTCCCTTAATTGTTACATAATGTACTATTTTAATATATCGCGCGTAAAAATTTTGATTTTACGCCTGTTTTAGGGGCGTAAGATGCAATTTTGCGTAATCATAGAAAAGTAATGTTTGCAGCTCAGGCGTAAAATATTACACTCTGAGTACCTGTAATCTCACAACATCAGGTGTAATCACACCGTAGTGTGAAATTTCATGCCTGAGTTGTAAAAACATGATTTGTACACGAGTGCGTAAAGAAGCATTTTACACACACGAAAAAAGTGCGTGATAATGAACTTTACGTATACCGCATCGAAGAAATAGTTTGCCCCTCGGTATGCACAAAGAATTATAGTTTCACAATTAACACAGGTACACATATAACACATATATACTCCGAAACCGAATTCCGCAGCGCGAACTGCCCAAAAACCGCTCTCCTTCTCGCCGCCGCGTCGCTTCCACCTCTTCGCGCCACGCGTGCAGCTCGTCGCGTACCCCCTCGAGCTTGTAACCCTATCGTCCACCTCCCAGAAAAAAGACCAACAACTGTATACCCTCCAAAAATAAACACACGACGCGCGGCGCAAAAAGAAAAAAGGGAAAACAAAAAGTACACTCCCGTGCACTTTCGTTATAATACATCGGCCGCAAAAGTCGCGCTCGCGCAACCGGAGACGTGCGCGCGCACGCACCCCTGGGCGCCTTTGTCTCTTGCCAGAGGGAACAACTATGTAGGTGTACGTGTTGTGCAACGTTGGCGGAGGGCCGATGCTGGATCGGCGTTGGCCCGCATCTCCTGCGGGTCGCAATGGGGTACGCAGGGACCCCCCGTGCGCGTCTTTCGCTGCCGTGGGTCCCGGTTTTACAGGTATACACGTTGTCGTGGCGCTGTGTAAGTGCGCGAAGACGAGGCAGGAGAGGGATGAAGGAGTATAGGTTTGGCTTGTGGGGGATGCGGAAGGTAGTGGTGAGCTCGCAGTGTCGGCAGATGATGAGCGATTTCGGGTACACTCGGTTCTTAATAGCTACACTAGGAGGAAAGGATGACTTATGGTCTAAAATATAATAAAAGTGAGAACTGAGATACAGTGTTTGAGTGTGAATGGGAATAATTAAAATTTTTTCTTATAAGATTAAAACTCATTCGTGGTTCCAACCATAGAATATTTTAAATTTTGTCACTATGAATTTGTACACGGGTGTGTTTTATATCCCCCATGATAGTTTAACGAAACAATAATTGAGGTATGCGCAACTTCATAGCGTCAATATTTAAAATATTCTTGCAAGAATCCGTTACATCAGGGTGTATGGAATAAAGCTACTCACGATCAGCCCAGTAATAGTAGTATGGTATTGACCACAGTATTTAATCCACTTTAAATTCGTTAAGTTTTTGAAGAAATGTTTATTCTTGTGCCCGAGCCGAAGGCGAATAATTAATGTAGCACTTTCTACCCGGCTCGGCGGGGAAAAAGTACGCACTTCACGGCGGGGTGTGTTAAAAAAATATGACGATCGCTAAAGTCTATACTACTTGCTCGCTCGATCACTATTAGTCGATCAGGACACTTTAATTAGCCAAAGCGTTACTTATTATAGTTAATAAAACATTCTTTACGCAGTTTATTAATTCAATGATTCAACTTTAGTTATAAAAGATTCAATTAATATTAAATGAACGTGATCTGTTGCGGCCGAGGTTTAAATCCTCGCGCCAAGCGGCTGTTGGAGCGCGCCGTGGGTCACTTGTCCTACGCGTGACCGGTCGTGACATCTCCGCGGGAGGCCTATTCGCAGGGTGTATTCGGGGCTCCAAGCAAAGTAGTCCCCACCTGGTGGTTGGATTTAGAACTACTGAATGTTATAAGAAAACAGAGGTCTCATAACCCCAAATAAACGTTGGTAGAAAACTATTTTAAAGTTAAAGAGTTTGAGCTGATAAAATGGAATTATAATCAATTCAAATACTTCCAAAATGATATGAGACCCTTTATAACTGACTAGGTAACAAAATATAATTAATTTATTCTTCATGTTTAAACTTGCCTCCACGAATCACGTGACTTATTATAACTTTCAGCAGTGATTGCAGCGTTCTCTGACGGGAGTTGGACCCCCGAATAGCGTCGAGCTCGACGTTCCCCTTCCGCGTAATTTTTTCCTCCACTTTTGAGACGGCACAAGGGGAGCAAAACTCCTATCCTTGCTCGCCTGGTTTTCGCTTTCTTCCGCTCTTATATACTCGCGGTTCTATCTAGCACTTTGACGACCGTGCGCGCAACGCTAAAATTGTCACCGCGTGTCGGCCTTTTGAAACTTTAAATTTCTCTTTTCTTTTTACACACACATACACACAGAGGCAAGCATTATTATTATTAATTTGTTGAAAGTTTAATTATTGACGAGCAATAAATGCGATTATTATTCTTGATACAAAAATAAGTGTACTTCAACATTCACTCGCCTCACTCACTCCAAACTCCTTACGTGCGCAAATTTACCTGCGGCAATCGGTGTCTCGCTGCACCGGCTCGACGTTAATATCGCGCTAGATTAATAAATAAAAGTTCAGTCGGTTAACGCGCGAATCATGGTCCTACCTAATATTCGTTGCTAATACTAAGATGTTAAATTCGTCCGTTCGGATGTCTTATACACGCATTTTATACAATATTTTATAAAAAAGTATCTCGATGGATGGGTGTATAGAAGTGGATGAGTATTTGGATCGGTATGTGGATGTATACTGTTACGGACCCAGTTCCTGATCAGTTAAGGCGCATCGTCACTGTTACGGCACAAAGCCGGATTCACGAGAGGAGAAATTAATAATTCAATAACAGTTTAAACTTTCAAAATTATATTTATTCAATTGTCTAGCCGATATATTCCTGTGACGCATTTACGCTAAAAAGCCGATTCTTTCCCTAATAGTCACACGATGTGAACCACACGAGAGTCTAAACTGTACTGCCTTGTTGTTGTCGAGAGCGCCAACGCTGGCCCTTTTTTACGACCTTTACGCGTAGCCCATTTCATTTGGTTCTCTTTCTTTCATAACGCTGTAGTTAATACATCGCATCATTTCAGCACTGCATATTTATTTATTATCTATTTCACATTATTATATTCGCCGTCAATTTTACTTTACAATAATTATCATTATTTCTGTCAGTAACAGTCACGTTATTTGCTGTGTCAAGTCGTAAAAATGAGGTATTCATGGAAAATAACATTTCTAGTAACAAATATAACTCTTAATCTTTAATATAAAATTTAAAAAATACATAAATAATCAAAATAAAGTTAAATATAAAGCCTCAAAGGAAAAAAGCTGTGGGAGCAATTCCTGATCACTTAAGATTTGTATGGGAGTAGTTTCTGATCATATCAAAACCCAATTTCTGATCACATATATTATTGACACATAAGTATTTTATATTATAAACAAAAACTTATTAAGCAATACTAATACAGTATGATATACTAAATATACAACATTTTTCGGTTGAGTGATTATAAATGTGAAACTTAGGCGAGGTAAAAGTGTTTGGTTATTCATGCTCTGTCGACTGCACGATGTAGACTCATGCATGAGCATATATTAACCTATAAAGTGCACATAGTGTTGTGATTTATTTTCACGTTTTATACGACTTTTGTTTGATAAATTATTTACGTATGGATTAAAACTACTTATAGAATTGTGTTGTTATAAATATTTGTGTATTTTAAGATTTTTAAACACACATATAACATATTATTAATACTGATCAGAAATTGGATAAACGATAAGAATATGGACCCTATTTCTAAACACACGTTTTATCAAATAAAAATAATATTTTATATGAATGTTTTAGGTGATTCATACAAATACATTGTTAAATAACTTAATTACATAAGTTTTTCTACGATCCGTTACAAAATTTGAAAAAAATGATGTAATTTCTTTGCATGCTCACTTGTCGCCAACTAGAGTAAGATGGTATCAATCATGACGTTGCCGACAACGTCCAACTTTAACATTTTTTATCTTAAAAATGTATTTTACTAGTGACTTTTAAAGTTTCTATATATGACTATGAAATAGTTTACTATTACTAATTATTTTTTTAAAACAAATGTTGTATACATTAAAGTCAAAATAAAAATAAATGTACTCGTAATCAAATGATCAGGAACTGGGTACTGGTATAGGTGGATGGATGTGCGTTTACGTAGTGAATGGACGAATAAGCAGGTGGATGAGTGTGTGTCATTTGATGATTATATGGGAGGATGAGTGGGTGCGTATATGGATGAATGGGTAAAAAAAAAATGGGAGGGTGGATGGGTGATGGTAGATGAAGGGATGTGCGGGTGGATAGATACGTATATATGTGTATAGTTTAGGTGGATGGATGGGTTTTGTGGGTGGGTGTATGCGTTCAAGTAGGTGTTGCAGATGATTGTATGTGGGTGGATGGGTTTGTAGCCGGATGGATTGATGTGTGGATGAATGTAGGTATGGGTGGATGAGTGTGAGGGTGGGTATAGGTATATAGGTATAGATATATAGGACGGATGGATGAGTGGGTTCGTAGATAATTGTGTGAATAGATGGGTAGGAGGTTAAATATGTATGTGGGTAGATGAGTTCGCGGGGGAACATGGGTGTAAATGTGTTGATGTGTGTAGGTGATGCATAAGTGTGTGAATGGATGGATACATTAATGGGTGGATGGACAGGCATGTGGGTATTTATCTACCTGTGGGTGGATGGATGAGTGTGCGAGTATGTGCATATATTTGTGTGTGGATGGATAGATGTGCAAATGAGTGGATAGGGGTGTGGTTGGGTTTATTCGCGTGTGCTCGGTTGGATAAGTGTATGTGTGGACGAGTGTGTAGATGGATACATGAGTTCACGTGGGTGAATAAGTTAGTTTGGATGGGAAAGGAACTTTGTTTCTCACGCGATTCTGAGTGGCATGATAAATGAAATAACAGTTATTTGACTCCTTTTGACATATGTTGCAAAATAAGCGAAGCACTTTTTCGTTAAATTTTTTTATTATTCTCTTTCGTAAATGCAATCAATTTTTTAAAAAATATTATAAAATTTTTTCAAAAATTCGATTGATTCTATGAAAAAAATAATAAAAAATTTCAACGAAAAAGTGCTCCGCTCTTTTTGTAATACGTGTCAAATGGAGTCGAATAACCGTCGAAAATAATTTTTTCGTTCATCATGTCACCCAGAATCGTGTGAGGAACAAAGTTCCTTTAATAAATATCATGGTATTGAAAATAATGATTTACTGTGACGTATAAGATTAAGATTACGAGGCTTTACAACTCGGTAAAATTTAAGATATTATTGTTTTGATAGTACACAAATTTTCGGAATGATTGCTTTTAAACATAAAAAATTTTCTGGACTCGTAAAAAAGTCTTTTTTTTGGGTTTAACCCAGGCCTGCCCCCTTAAGTTAGATAAATAATAAGAAACCATTCTTAAACTTGATGTAGACATGATTCACTTTTGATATATTTTTATATCGATGCTTAGCTTTGAGTACTGATACGCACCTATTACAAGAATAAAGGGGAAGAAGGCGAGCTTGATTTTTACAGCTATCCCGAAACTTCAAAATGGATAAATGAAAGACGAGATCTGAAGATTGACGCTTGCGCAAAGAAAAAGAGCGCAAAGAAAGGGAGCTCTCGGCAGCAAAAGCGAAAGAGAGGAATAAAGAGCCAAGAGAGACATTAAAATAATAAAATTAAGAGAGCGAGTCGGCGAATAAAAAGTATACATAGAGAGAAGGGAGACAGAGAGGAGCACAAAAATCAGAGCAAGAGCGAGAACGATAGAGACGAAGAGGGAGCGAGTCTCCGCAGGTATATATATATATGTAGACTAGTGCGGCTGCTGCCGCCGCCGCACAGTGCGCCGCTGGAGCGAACAATGGAGGCGGGATGCTCATTTGTCTGCGGGCATTGTTGCTCGTCCAGGCGGAAACATGATAGCTGCTCTCTCTCTGGGCGCGCGTCCTCTCTCTCTCTCTCTCTCTGTCTTCTCGTTGTGTATAGGTACGACGTACCCATTTTACCCTCCCAGATCTCGCTCTCTCGCTCTCACTCGCCCCCGTTCGTTCGTTCGTCATAATTAAAATGGCCCGCGTTTCTCTCTTCATTTCAGCGTTTTCATAACGTCAAATTTCTCTCTCTTTCTCGTCCTCGCTTCTCTCCTCTGTGAACTTCTGGATGGTTCTTTTTTTCTCCTGAGTTTGCGATGGGCGGTCGAGAGAAGCGGATTACGAAGGGTGGCTTTGCTCGCGATTCTGCGCGAATGACGTCAATGATTCGATTACGTTTATAAATAGAGCGATTGTTGCTCGTGGAAGATTATTGTGATATCGACAAGTTGATTCCGTGAAGCTTGTGTCTGCGTTGATAACAGATTTCAAATTGAGAATATCCGTATAATTCAAATGCTGTTTCTCAGCATCACCCGGATAGTATTACGGATTGTATAGAAACTTTGATACATACCGCTTTGCTCTGGCAGCTTATAGCAGCGTTGCAGAAATATCGAAATGGCAATGGGGACAATGGAGAAGATGTTGTATTCTGTATACGATTTTCTGTAACGTTCCAAGTAATTAGTTAGCTCGTCACCGTGATATACTTCTGAATTTGCCAAAGTGGAACTTTTCGCATTGCAAGGACGTTGTAAATTAATAATTAAAATTTCAAAATACAGCGACGTCAACCGTCTATTGTAACAAGGGGAGTCCACGGAGAGTATGGGTCACAAATTTTGATAAAACTTTGGGGATCGTTTTTCTGTTCTATGTCTAAAGATGAAGCCCAATGCCTGTAGTTTTATCAAATACTAATGTTTTTAAATCTATCTTAGGTTCTAAAGCCCATTAGATAAAACTACGAATATTGAACTTCATTTTTAGATACCAAAAAACGATCCTTAAAGTTTCATGATACCCTTGATCCGGACCTCGTGGTCTCTCCTTGTTGAGTACTATTAGGATACCTGGGAAGTATAACTAATACAGTCGATCCTCGAACACTGCTCGAAACAATTAACTTTCCTGCCAGCTAAGACATTAATAAATGGAGGTTATATGTAGCTATAAATTATAAGGTAACTTAATATTGTCGTATGAACATAAAATTTTGCATTGAAAAAATCGAGGTAACAAGTTCCTAAAAATTAGTCGAGCAGTGTTCGTGGTTTTTCTGGTGCAGTGTTCGAGGTAAATTAATGTTCGAGGGAGCAGTGCTTGAGGTTAGACTGTAATGGTCTATTTGATCTACCTTGATGAGCTAAATTAAATAGTAATAATTTATCTTTAATTATTTACCATTAAATGTTTGTCCATTGCTGTAGTTCAGAATGTTCCTATTAGGAAGTCTGACAATTCATGAACTTGATTAGTGATTCCGATTAGTCTCGATAACTCATGTGCAGTTTCATATATAAACTTTTGTACATGCAGGATATCTGATAATTGCCATGCGTATGGAATATATTTTCTTCATTTGTACTTGCCTACGATGTTCAGGATAAATTCAAGAATTGTCAGAATAATTCTAAAATTGTTCTTAAGGGTATACTCACACCTTAAATTTGAAATAATAATTATTATTTTTAGTGTTTGATAAAAAATTATTTAATGAAAATTTGTACTGATTTAAAAAACACCCTTTTTAATGTATATAATGTACAATTTCACTGGATATAATCCAGTGGTTGTAAAATATAGCATCTCCCCGTAAGCGGATGTCAATTTTTCAAGTTTTCTTCACTTTGTTTTGACACTGGCTACGAGATCAAAATTTTGAAGAAATTCATATTGTAAGAAAACTTTCCTAGTACTATATACAATTTTAGTGCGCATAAATAATTCAAATTTAATGATGGTGATCTGCGTTTAAAGAAGTGGCTATAGGAGTTGTAAGCTTCCAATCTTCAAGATTTTAGTCATTCTCGTAGTTAGTTTCAAAAAAGTTAGACGCTTGACTTCTACATACGTAGGAATAAGGTGAGTTTTTTACTTAAGTATAAATTTTCATTAAAAATTTTTTTATTAAGCCACTAAAAATAATAATTATTGTTTCAAATTTAAGGTGTATTATGTACCCCCCTAAATTTCTAAAGTGATGTTCTTGGAACGTGCTATGCTACCATAGGTACATGCATGCTCACATACAAGGGTATAAACTCTTACGTGGATTCACTTTATTCAATTTGTTAATTAGTGTGATAGAAGTATTTCTTGACGTGAATTGTGTTTAACTGGAAGTTTGTACGTGTAGCTTTATGTTCTTACAATTGTAAAGTTACAATTATTTGACGCGATAGATACACATTAAATGACAATATTAATTATAATGTTATAATAATACAAATTTGTTGTAAAGACTAATATATTTTGATTTTTGTATAAATAATATAAGTAAACGAATATCAATCAATATCTATTTACCATAATTTTGGTAGAAAAATTATTCAAATTAATACAATCAGAGTGCGTTTAGAGAACGCAGTTGGGGCTTTATATCAACTTTATATTATAATAATATTATAACATTATTGATACTCCTAAAACAAGCTTCGCAAACGTCGATTTCAGCCTTGTGTGACCTTTTCACACTCGCTTCGCTCGTGAGCAAACGTTTACATCAAAATGTACTAATTCTCAAACGACGTGATGCACAAAGTGTGATTTTGTACATCGATTTACGTGCACAAAGTATACCCAATTCCCGCACTTATTCAAGCGTGCCCAAAGTGCCTTTTTTGCACACTCAGTGCATAAGTAACTACTTTGCGAATGCTGCGTGTTTAGAGTACTTTGTATATTTTACAATTACTTTACAATTGCTTTGTACACTAGTTTGAAAAAATAGAATACGCAACTCGTATGCGTAGGCGATTTTCGTACTCGTGTTTTTGCCACCCACGCTTCGCTCGGACAACACACAGCACTCGTGCGTTAATCAACTACTTTGCGCACTTGTTGCGTTAATACTATTAAGGTGGGCGCAGGTAATGTGGCCACCTCTACATGATCTCGCTGTATGCGTTATTCGGGGGCGCCGTAACTCCTACGTTATATCGACGGTTGAGTCGATGAAGAGGCTAACTCGGCGTTTGCTTGAAAAAGAGGCTAACTCAGATTTGGCTTGAAGAAGAGGCTAACTCGGCATTCGTTTGAGGAAGAGGCTAACTCGAAAATCGAGTAAAGTAGGGTTACTTTAACTAATTATTTCTCGCGATTACTTTTGTAAAAAGTAACAAAAGAATATGTAAATTAATGGTAGCGCAAACTAACTTCAAGCGAAATCTGTAATTATAAGATAGTGTCATATATTGACGCGCAAAAGCATCTAAATTCTGATTTCTTAGCAGTGTATGCATGTAAAGCATACAATCACTTTTGTCAGTGTGATATGACCGAAAAGAAAATCATATGGTACATAAAATTGTAGTTTTTTTATATATTTAAGATGCATGTGTCAATTTTTGACGTAGAGTTTATTTTTGATGCGAAAATTTAAACTTTCGTTGACGTTTATCGGTTGGTAAAGTGGCCATATGAATGCATTGTAAGACAAAAGGCAATAGGCGCTGATAAAAAGGGCGGTTGTTTCTTCAAAAATGCTATAGGGCTACTAATCCCAATATATCGACACCACAGCATACGCTACGGCACCATGTAGTTAAATAACACATAAAGGAACTCTCTGCTAAAGCCCTAAAACCTGATATATATATGTACTGGGAATTGAAAATTCCTTAAGGTGGACACATTACCTACACCTCCCTTATAAATTATATATTTTGAGTTCCTTTAAAATATCTTTATTTATATGAATTTCTCATAGACACTTTTAACTTCAACTTATTTTCAGTTAATTAAAAAATGCATTGACATTTCTCGCATATAATGCGAAGGGTGCATAACTTATATCTCAGAAGTTATAATTTAAAATTAAATACTTTATAATCCTTAATGTTATTTAGTAAAATTAAAATTACAATTCTTTGCAGTACAAACTGCCCTTTACGCTCTGACGTCGGCAAGCCCCCCCACCTCGCGGTCCGCGCGCTTCGTACTCGCGCGTAACAAGAGCCCGCGAGTCCCAAAAAGTCACATCACGTGTGGGTCCCCCCCTCCCCCTCCACACAGAAAACAAAAAGCTCCTGCACTCTTTCGCGTATATCTATATACACACACAGCCGGCGACGAAATTCCGAAAAAATGAATAAACTCGCGCTGCCGCGCTGCTATCCTCTTTTTTGTCGAAGGTGCGCGTACGTCGGATTCGATCGCCGTGCGTCCTTTTCGACACGCACACACACACGCGCACACACGAGGTAAAGGTTCTCGGCGGTGGGTGTCCGGTCAGCCGTTAAGAAGGAAGCTCGACCGATGTCGAAGATAAAAAAGCGAGCGCGCGAGGGCACGCCGAACTTTCGGAATACTGGTATACACATAATAAGGATGCGCATACGCACGCACGGCTATATATACACGCATACAGAGGTGGACCGCTCTTGTTGTAATCCACGGGGACGTCGCCGGAGGATGGGACGCCGTCGCGACGAATTTGTTCGGCTGCCCAATGAGCCAGAAGCCGCTCTCCGTGCCCTCCACCTCCTCCTCCCCCTTTCTCCTCGCCGGGGCACCCGCGCGTACTTCTTTGCTCCTCTCGCTCGTTTCTTTTTTTTTTTTCCTCTTATACTTTGCGCATATACAAGGATCTTTTTATTCTCGTCCTCGGGCTGTCTTCGTGCTCCTTTTTCTGCGGCCGTGCTTTTCACGGACGTGGTACGAGGTTGGCAGTTGGCCGAGTCCTCGCGCGGTTGATTCAACGCCGGTGCGCGTGTTTGGATACGTAGTAGGCGAGAGTTGCTGGTTTCTTTCTCTTTTGCTTTCTGTTTTCTAATAAATGTCGGATCTTCCTTGTACGCGCGAGCAAAATTACCTCTGGGGATAGACGGTAAATCAATGGGGTTCGCGATGGAGGTTTTGTTTCTTCGTTTTTGCCGGGGCTTTAAATCTCTTCGCACCGCAGCTGGACGTTTTCTGTTTATCGAGGTACTAAAGGGGGTTTTTGCTTGATCGCTGTAGTGGGTTTAGTGTCGTTTAAAGGGTGATTGAGTCGATAAAATCGCTGGAAAATCTGAGATGATTGGCGATATTTTAGAAAAGTAAATACAATTTTAGCGTGATTTGACAAAATGTCCGAATCTTTTTTATTTTTATCCGAGTTTTTATTTGGATGTTCTCATTTTGTTTCTTGAAAGATTTCAGGCAATGTTACCGGTATAAAAGTGAGAAAAAAATAAATCCTGTAAAGTTACAACCTGCTGCATGGCAGTAAATTGTTTATAAGTTCGTACACGTGTATTTGTAAGTTCGTACGTAACAAAATGAGACCTTCCAAATTAAATCGATATAATAAAAAAGAAATCAGATATTTTGTCAAATCAGTCTCTAGTTGACGCGATACTAATATTGCAATGTTCGGTTTTCATTTAATACACTTTAAACTGTGGAGACAATTATGATTAGATACATCACTTACTACATTTTCCGTATGTGGAACGGGTGGATGGGTGCATCATGACTATAGATAAATATAATGGATACAAGTGATAGTAATACAAAAAATCAGGTGATAAATCATTTTATGTTTTGACATGCTGTATTATCTGATGAAATTACCACCTGGCATGAACACTTATTCATTCCCTGATCTATTACTTAAAAGCTTTATTACGAGAATAAATATTTAATAATTAAATGTAAGAAACGCAAAATTATATATATATATATATATATATATCTATAAAGCTGTATAAATATTTGAAGTATCTTATGAATTTTGTCAATTAACATATTTTGAAAATAATTTTTTCGTCACGAAATTTTTAGGTGATAAATGAGTTGATAAATCAGATGACTTCATCAAGTAGTTTAATCTGCTGACAAAATTAGATAATAAATTTGCTAATATAATCAGGTGATAAACTAGCCGACATAATCGGGCGATAAATCAGGTGAATCCATTACGGAAGTTAAATAATTGACATAATCAGGTGATTATATCATGTCAAAACATAAGGTAATTTATCAGAAGATTCATCGCCTGATTTATTCCAGTAGGGCCGATTGTAGATCTTACCATGAACTTTGACCTCAGATAAAAAATAACACTACACTTATAAACAATAACCAATAATGCACGCAGCTTAATGAAATAACGCAACTGTCAACATTGTCATCGCGTCATCCCAGCGTTGTTTACACCTCGTCTCGCGACTACTGCTACTCTTTTTAACTTCCTCTCTGCAAAACCCTGCACGCACACGCACACATGCATCCATTTTTTCCACACCGACTCTTCGCTACAAAAAGATGGAATTTTTTTTTCTTTCTCAGAGACACAGTGGACACAACAGAGCGAGAGAGAGAGGAAAACGCGCGGTGGAGGAGACACACGAGACGCCCGAGAACGCAGCGACAGCGGCAGCGCCGATTTGCTTCGTGAAGCGTGAAGGAAATCGCCGTTCCGTGCCTGGCTCCGATCGCGAGCCGCGCCGTGCACACGAGGCGGATTCTGCAGCTGCAGTGCGGGCTGGCATCCGTAGGCGACGTCCGTGCGCTGCAGATTTCGCCCGAGAGTCGTCGCTGGCCATTTCCCTGCGGTTGCGCGATGCGGTAACGCGAGACTTTCGCGCTCGTGCCCCTGCGCACGCGGAGCCCGCAGCAGGTTTTTGTTCCCTTCGGCTCTTGCTCCTTGCTTTTGTGTACTTATATGTTTTTCTTATTACTCGTGTCTTTGTTCGACCTTATTTGTGGGGGAGGGGGCTTGATATGAATAAGAGTCCGGGTTGATCGCGAAAATTATAGGTAGGCATTCGAGTTAAGATGGTTTAGGGAATTGAGTATTTGGTATATTATGGAACTAGTGCGCAAAGCAGGTGATTCCCGCACGGGTGTAGTTTGTTGTTGTAGAAGCGAGGGCGAAAGAGGGAACCGTGCGCGAGGATTGCCAACTTTGTGCGCGCGTTGCGTAGTTTATTCTTTTTAAACGAGCGCGCGAGACTCGATTTTTTACTGTACTAGGCTGGTGTGTAAGAAATACCCGATTATCGGATTTAAAGCAAGCAGTGAGCGAAGCAAAGTGTTTCGCACACTGACAAGGGGAGGGCACGGAGTCCGAATCACGGATTTTGATGAAGCTTTGGGGATCGTTTTTTGGTACCTAAAAATGAAACCCAACTCCAGTAGTTTTATCAAATGGGCCTTTGTACAGCAGGTACAGCGTAGTTCAGTATCATTGATAGTATATCTATATATATCTTATTTTTAACATTGCAATACTAATGTTTTAAGCTGTATCAAAAATCGATCCCCAAAGTTTCATCAAAATCGGTGACACGGGCTCCGTGAACTCCCCTTGTGAGTGTGCTAAAACCAGTGCTTCGCACACTCCTAGAGTTCGAGAATTACGTGTTTCGCGTATTCAGTGTGCAAAACACTTTGTTTCGAGCGCTGAGTGTGCGAAACATTTTATTTCGCGCACTGCTTGCTCAAATGCGAGAATTGTGTATTTCGCGCATGCCAAACAAGTACAGGAAATCAAGTTTCGCGCACCAAGTTCAAATAAAAATTTTGGGATAACAGTAAGGTATTTAATAGAATAATTATCTGGGTATCAAATTGGATATGTAAACGTGTGACCGGTAAATGTCGAAGTTAAAACTTTTAGATTAATAATTTCAGAGATTCGCGAGCAAACTAAATTACTTGATTTTACTGATTTTTAAAGTATATTTAAGGTATTATAATCGTGCCTGTAATAATTTTTAAGTGAATTGCTTCAAAGAAAAAGTTTTAGTGGGTCCGTAAACATTTCCGTTATTTTTTAAGTTTTAACCCTTTCGGTGATCGTGTTCTTTTTAAAACATATATACAACTTTTTTTCATATAATTTTCCTAACTTTCTATTCGAATAACAATTACAGTGTTCCTTTCTGCATTTTCCGTAAATAAAGCAATCTTGAAAAGGAATTTTGTTTTTGATTCATTTAAAATAAAAACGAAACTCGTTGATAAATATATTGGTATAACGTAAATAAGGTCCGACGCATCCCCTTATAGAGGAAGCCATGTTCGAAATTACATATGATTTCCAAAAAGAAATGATGGTGAATTGTAAATCAACTTCTTAGTAGCTTGAAAAAAGAATCATCATTTCGACGCGCATTTAAACAGCGCGAGCCTCTAAAAATACATCACTCGAACGAACAGCATCAATCCATCCTCCCTCGTAATATCACTAACGACGCGAGGAAAAATCAATCCATTACACCGACGCCCGATTAGCAGCCGCACAAACGCTCTTAATTTTTCACTTGCGCCGTAAAAAGAAAGCAAGAGCCTCTCAGCGATCCTGCAAAGCGAGGCAAAAAGCGCCTTCGCGAGCCGAGCAAGCACAAGAAGAAGAAGAAGAAGAAGAAGAAGCGCGAGGAGCGGGAAAGGCGTGTAATTTGACGGGCGCGTAATGCGATGTTAATAGAATGGAATATTGGGCGGCCCATAAATCTTGGCTAATTTGGCAGAGGCCCATTCGCCGTGCTCCTGGGCACACGCGCGCTCCTTCTGCACGCACCGCTCACCTCTTTGCTCCGTTCACGCTTGCGCTTCATTATCGTCGTCATCATCATTATTGTCGTCGTCTCTCTTTCTCTTTCTGCTCATCTCGCTCTCTTTCTACCTCTCGTTGCAGTCTTGGTACTCTGCGAGTTCGCTCGCAGTTTTTCATTCGTGCTTTGTTATTACGTAGCGGAGAGTACCCAAGTATGGACACTCGTAGACTGTGAGTTTTGATTGCCTGGGTGAAAATTAAAATTTAGAAAAGAAATTTGTCGCGCGAACAGACCGTTTAGGAGAAAAAATTTGCTTAGGTAAAATTTAATTATGTGCGTCGATTATTAATGAAAAAGGAATTTCAGTTTCTATTTAAGCGTCTTTCAGTATGGACAACTAAAGTTGCTAGTAGATTTTTTTAACCAAATGCTTAATAATGAAACTTAAAAGATATTGAAAAGTGAGAAGATTAAATATTCCGTTTATTAAGAATATTCAGTTTAATTCGTATCACAAATACAATAATCAGTCTTTTTGGAAATTTGTGCACTAGAAATATTGATGCTTTACCTTTGGAAAATAATTAAAACGCAGAAAACATCTGCTTGATGGTTATTCTTATGAGAACTTTTTGAGCACTGAATATATAAAATAACGAACTTGGATATGTCTAATAAAACTACAAGATGCATCTACTCTGAATATGTCTAATAGAACTGCAAGATGCATCTAATCGTGATATGTCTAATAGAACTACAAGTTGCATTTTATCTAGCGTGCAAAGTGCTACTGTCTATCTCTGGGACCCTAAAACACGTGAGTCTCCATACGGGGATCTTATAACCTACATATATGAGCAATTCTATCAAACTTTTTACATTTCAGAAACCGGTATAATCGAATTTCCAAAGGCTGTTACTCGGCTTCCTGAAGAAGTACATAGTTCTACTAGGTCTCAAATTGTCCATTTAAAAGCCAAGAAACTAAACATAAAATTCCGTATATACAGAATGATACTTTTTTTATTCTATCAACATACTCTCACCTTCGTAGATAAAAAATCATCCCCTATCATTACAAATATTTCATAACGTATTTCTTATATCAAAATCATACTGCTGGATTCAATCCTGCTGAAAATTTTACTGCTGCGTTCAATGCACGGTACATAATTCTGGTGAAGATGGAGAGAAACCTTTGTTTTTCTAAATCGATTTTAATACGTTACTACAATACATCTTGTGTACAATAGGGAACAGACATGCATTTTCAAATATTCTTTAAAATAAAGTTAGGAGTAAATTATACACAAAATGAAAAAACTAGAGTTTCACCTCAGAATGTTTGATGAGCAAGAATTTTTCGAAATGTGTTATTGCTTATCGCGAATTTAAACGAAGATAGGGTCACGGGATGAATATGGCAGCCAATACCACCCCCATATGGCGTCAATACAGCGTATATATCGTACCACATGGTTGAATGCCGTTGATGTTAGGTTAGGTGGGCATTTTTGGACGCCATATTGTGCGCTAAATTTTAGAAGCTACTTAAACTTCTTTATTTTGAAATATAACATTTTTAAATGGAAAATCGACATATAACGCATTTTTAAGCTATTTTCTATGGTAAAAAAATAAGCCCCATTACGATACCTTATCTGTTCCCTATTACGATAGACCAATGTTACTTGCGTGAAAATTAAAAGATCAGAAGGGTAGGACCTAACAAATAATTCAAACCCCAGATGACCAATGTGCCGAATCAGGAATCGAAGTAATAGCACCATCGAAGGTCAGCCTTTGAAAGCTAAAAGTTCCACATAATTGCTTAAGTATATCTCTCTCTATCTCGCTCTTCGGAGGAGCTCGAGGCTGCTGCTCCCGTGCTGCAATTCGTCTATATAATACCTATGGACCGCTGCCGCAGAAAGTGCTCGTAAAATCGAAAGAAGAACGAGAGCGCTTGCGCGCGTGCGAAATTGCTCCTCTTCTATTTTTGCCGCTCGACCCCGCACAGACTGACCCGAGAGAAACAGAGAGGCCGTGAAATCTTCCTCTACAGACGAGTGATAAAATGGTAATTGATTTTCAATGCGAGGAGAGAGTATATAGCCTCTCCGACTGACTTGAAACGAGGCACGAATTATTCGAGTAGTGGGATCGTTTCCGGTCGCGAGCGAGAGGTTGCTGCTGTAATTGTGAGGAGTCTTTAACCGGGGGATTGTTTTTGTCTGGGTGTTACAGGATTGAAGTAGCAGAGGCTATGTTTCTTTGCTTCAGGTGTAATAGATTGTTTGTAGCTTCGAGTAGGTCAGGGGTTATTTACAATGACAAATTTATATGAATTGTATTATAATTATTCAATTAGAATTAGAATTATTGAAAGTACCCATTGCAATACATTTCGATCACGATAAGTATTTCATGAATTACATTTGTTATAATATTCATCAATAAAGCATTTTAATTGTCATATTGATAAACCATTAAAAAAAGGCAAAATGGGAAATAGTTCTTATATGACGATAATTTCACTTTTAATGACACTTGATAATTCAAGTACCTATAAGACGATCTTATACGATTCTTAATTAATGTACGTAATATAGGTATATTCCTATAATACAGGCATAATATTTTTCCTCTGTATACATGTTATTCTAGCTCGTGTTTTAAGTAAACTCAATATAAACAACTCTGATTATAACTTATTTAATCGTAAATATTATTTAACACACCATTAACAAATTAGCATATCCTTGCGAAACGCCCTGGCCTCAAGAGTGCTTAAACATCGACTAAACACCGTTGTCGAAAAAACGTTTACTCGAATCCACCAAATTTTGTGCACCGCGCTACATATAAGCAAGAATTATGCTCGTGAATCCGGCTATGCAATTAGCTCATAATTTTGCCATGTAAATTCGTCGATCGTGGAGCGCCTCTATGATTATATACGCACACGGGGTCGTCTCGCCTCAGACTCTATGAAGGGATCCCCAAAAAACTGACTAGTTTCTTTCCTATATTCGCATATGGGCTCTTCCACGTAGAGATAATTTATTACGCAAATTTATTTTTCTAGACTCATCAGTTTAAGGTGGAGTTATAGTGAAATTTTGTCAATTTTTTCGTTTTTTGTTATTTTTATTTTTGTTTATTCTTTGGACATTTTTGCACCAAATAGGAGTATATTTGTAAGTAAGTAAAAGTAAAATATGATTTTAATGATGATTGTAAAGTGTAAATAAGAATTATTTTTGAGAAATACCTTTTTTCCTTACAAAAGTGTGCTTGTCTCAAAACTATTAGAATAGTTTCTTAAACATAATAACAACCTAGTGACAATCTCTGATTTAGAAATTATTTTTTTTAAAGAACTTAGCATATGCATGTATAATAAAGAATAGTGTTTTTTGTTAATTAAATTGTTTATTACAGTCCTGCATTTTTAAAACAAGTATTAGGGTATAAAAAAGAATTTTGAGATTGTTACAGTCTTCATTTACCAATGAAGAAAAAATACAAATTATTTTGTTCGTCTACTTTGAAATCTAGTGCTTAGAAAAATTGAGATGCGTAGCAAGTCAGGGGACGCGGGGGACCATACATAACTATCTCTATTGTTTAGAGTTTGCCAAAATATGAACATTAAAAAGAAGGGAAACTTTAAAAAGGAGGACCAAACTCGATAAAATAAGTGAAAAAATCAAAATTTTATCAGACATTGAGTAGTAATAATTAATGGAATTAATTATTTTTAATGTTTTTCATTTTATACAGACAGACTTTTGTGCTTATATGCTTAAGATTTTATAAATCCTTCATGTTGATATCAGTTTTATAGGCCCCCTATCAATGTTTTACCTAAGGCCGGCACAGGTCAACCATGGGCATCCTCCTTTGTGAAATTTTATTAAAAATTAATGCATTATCTGTAGTAATGCTTAAAATATTCAATAGAAATAGCTCAAAAAATTCTTAAAATCTTTCTTTTTGATACAAAATTTGTGTACAAAGTTTGGGAAAAAAGATTGAATATTAGAAAAGTTTTCAAATTTGCGATAACACCACCTTCATTGAAAACATTAATTCTTAATATTATATGGATGATTTCCAAAAATATTGCGTATTTGAGCCTCACACATATTTTACAATGAAACAAAAATTAATTTATTTTTTTATATGTATATAGGTGCATTGAGTATCCATATTTGATTTTTAAAAAAAGTAGTTGTTACAATAACTAAATTGTAAAAAATCCAAATACTGCATGTAAGCACCCTATGGTATTGTCTACGAAGTATGTTCTAACAATATTTTGTCATATTAAAATCTGTAATCTATACTCTCTAAATTATGAAGAGTAATTTTTTCTGTCTGAAAGAGAAAGCTTTGTATCGATGAAATTTTTGTTATCAGATATTCTGATGATTTTTGATGTTTTCGAAATTTCTGAGTCAGAAAAATAGGTTTTTAAAAAATGTTTGTAGGTAGGTAGGTAGGTATGTATGTATTTATATATGTATGTAAATATGTTTGTATGTATGTGCATATTTAGAAAGCACACGCAATTTTCCAAAAAACTATCCTTCTCTATAGAAACATTTATCTAAAATACCCTAATAATACAATCAACGGTAAACTTCGATTTCGCGAACTTATACCGCTACCTCAAAAATGAACAGATCACTTTACCGTCTTACGCGGAATCGCCCATGTAGACACACGCACTAAATATACCTGAGGCGTTTATTAATACGGGCGCGCTTCTATCGCCGTATAGATCCCAACATCCGATCGGCCGGAGTATATACAAGTCCGCGATTGATCGATCCGCGCGCGCCCAGCAGATTCGCACGGCAGATGGCCTCGAGGCCGCCGGCTCATTATGAATGGACTTAGATATATATACATACACGAGCGTGCATCGCGCGTACGTGAATGAAATTATATCGGAAACGGATAAAAACTAGAAGGTAGAACATGGAAAATATAGGAGATTCTAGGAAGATCGGCGCGAGAGAGAGAGAAGAAAGCGACGTTTAGCGGGAATTCTTATATACCGGTGTGTATAATATGTGTGTGCAGTGATTGGTCATTGATGAATTGGTTGGCAGCTCTTGAGTTTTACGCCTTGTAAGTCGGAGACTTCAATGGCGTGCGCCGATGGAAACGAACGCGTTAGTTTCGAAAGAAGTGACCGCGCTGTATGCGATCGATTCGTCTTGGGAAACGACAACATTATTAGGCATATTAGAAGTCGTGGATGTTTGTTCTTTTACCGGTTTTCGAGAAGGTAGGTAATGCTATGAAGATATGGGCTTTGACGGGTTATAATGAATTGAGAAGTTTAGGATTAGTGGCTAATTTGAAAGATATATTTCGTGTAATAATCAAACTGTAAAGTTATTCAAGATATTTACCCGTCGGCTTTAAAATATACCGTATCTCTGTTCCAGTAAACTTAAAAAGAAAGGTTTTTAGCAATTAGTCCATTATCTAACACCTTTATATTTATTTCATAAATTGGTGTATTATGCATGGTTCCATACATTATAGGTTTACGGGTTAGTTCATGGTGATGCATTTGCAAGCTTTTCTGTAGTTCAGTTTGATTTATTTTGATATGCACGATATAAATAATCGATTACTTGATGTTTCTGACAGTAAAAAGCATCTAGTTATCGGTTGAGAGTAACTAATTATCTATAAAAAATACAGTATTATCAGTAAAAAGTAAGTGATTATCAATGAAAAGTAACTGTATCAATCATATTTATTATATCACTACGAAACAATGAATATCTACACCCAACGGTAAAAACAACTTAGAATATGGCAGGGATATTGCAATACATGTTACCTGGGATTACGCAAGATTCATATACCTCCTAATACCTAACCCTTCAAAATCCCAGTTAGAGAAGAGAATATAGTTTTTTAGACAAAAATCCGATTTTTTTATATTAATTCTTAACCTTTTTCTTAATAATGAAAGAGGTTTCACAAGAAAATTTGACTTCTTTAAGCTGTTTTAATGTTTTTAAAAACTTTCATTTTTTTCTAAAATTCAATGTTTTTCAACATTTGGGTGACAATCAAGTTAAATACCTACGCCCTAAGCAAGGCTAAACGTCAGTAAAAGACAAAATCCTATATCACTGGTGGACAAAAAAAGAATTATCCCCGACAGCCAATCCGTGTCGATAACTAGGTCCGTATCCAGGTCGTAATACTAACATTCTTCTGTACCTTCCCCATAGTCGAATATTCTCAATACAATAGACTTACATGCATTTATATTAAAGAAAGAATTGTATAAAAATCTACATAGAATTACATAATTCTTTTTTATAAACTTTTCTATTACAATTTTTCAATTAAATCATTTTTTTAAACCTTTTTATTAAAATCTTTTGGTTAAATTAAAAACCTTTGTATAAAACTTTTTCTATCATATTTTTTCAATTTTAATCTGTTTATAAAACTTTTTCCGCCAAGTTGGGACGTATGGATCCGCACACACGAAAAGCCGATCCTAAACAAATCACAGTGCCTAGATGCTCAGCATTCACAGTGTCGTGAGTCACAGTGCCGTGAAGTTCTACTATACTGTAATTTTTCTCGATTCTTTATTTTCATAACTTCCAGTTGTGTTTTGCGTGCCAGATTTTCTTTTTATGTTTTAAATGTATGGTAATCTACTTTTTAAATACATTTTTTATATATCTATGTATTTGTTATATATCTATTGACAAAAGTTTAAATACAAATGTTGACTCGGCAATAATTATACAGTGGCGCAGTAGAAACAGGTCGGGTGTGGTAAGACAGTTTATTGCTATTCATTTATTTTATCACCTTTAATAGTACATTATGCATCAAGGGAGTAAAGTGGGCAATGTACGCACTGTGTGACGTTGCCGACCGAGCGAAGCGAGGTCGGCATTTCACACAGTGCATGCTTGCCTACTGTACTCCAGAGGTGCGTATACTACTTTTCACCACACCCCCGTAAAGAAATGACTGTACGCATCTCAGCAGGCCGTACAGTACCCCATGCTCTGCCTAGAAGTAAAGTGACTTGTGTACGCGCGACGCGCTGTTTTACCGCTCGAGACGCAGTCGAGAGCGGAAAAAGGCGCATCGCGCATGCGCAAGTCACTTTATTCCCTAGGCAGTCCATGCGGTACTGTACGGCCTGCTGAGATGCGTACAGTCAGCACTTTACGCGCAGTGTGGTGAAAACATTTTTAATGATTAGGTTCCTTAATAATTTAGTTGGATCAGAATGATTCTTCACAAAAAGCATAATTATGCCCATGCTCAATAACTTTTTTATACTCTAGATTTTAATGGTCAAGTCAGGTTTATTGGATTAAAAATAGTTCTTATGTACTTTATGCAACAGACTTAAAAAAAACTCATAGAGACATGAATAATAAGTGAGAAATTTACTTCAAATTTTGTATTTATTCTCTCAAACAGAGTGAAAAAATAGTTCTAGAAAGGTTGGTTTCGTTTATCGTGTAAACATTCTACTCGCTCAATTTTAGCGTGTATTTGCTTGTGTGTATATATATATATATATATATATATATATATATATATATATGAACATCAATATTAATTTGTTAAAATATGTACACAGAGACATCGATCTATCTGTCAATTATATTTTTAACGTATACGATAGGTCAAGGTGAGAGAACTAAAATATTTTATTCTCAACTTAACTATAATAGCTACTTTAATGACCTGCAAAGCGGGACTAAAGTAGCTTTTTATTCCGTCGGGTGATTACTGTCCTCGCTTCGCTCGGGCGGTAAGCCCACCTGCGGGGAAAATCTACGACTTTACTCCCTCGTTGCATAATGTACTATTATGCTGAAAGGGACGTATTATTAATATGAAATAAAAAAAATGTACAAAGTTCAGTAGAGACATGTACACTCGACATGGGAAATTTCTGGTCTAATGCGTTTGAAATCCTCCAATGAGCTTAGTGAAAACATGCGTTCGATCCAATGAAATTGCAGTATTTCAGAAAATTCAAATGCATTAGACCAGAAGTTTCCCACATCGAGTGTACTTCTACACTTCTGGAGGTTTTACCGAGTGTAATCAGTTATATCGTTCTATGTACTTTCACAAGTTACAAAATATCTGCATATCATAAAATACTAGAACTCAACTCGACACGTGCGCTTATGTTGAAGTTCTGTTGTTAAATTTATACAAAATAATGGTATATGAAAGAAATGGAATATACAGTTATTAAAAATATGTTCTTTTTACGTATTATTATGTTCAAAGGAAGAAATATATATTTGTCAATGCTTAACAGATTTTGTGTTTTTTTCCGTAGCTTCTTCCCTTAACACGAAGCAAAACGCCCATATTCAGTTATTTTTACCGCTAGGTGTACTTACTGTTAAAATCACTGAAAATTGTAATTTTCCGCGTATCTTTACCGCCAGCCGCCAACGAGTTAATAACGAGTTAAAAAACGTAACGCACTGCTCCGCTAAAGCCCCTTCCCCATCCCGTCTAAATCCATTCATCTCTGCCAAAACTGCGCATCACATAAATCAACCGCATCTATACCCCCCGTACAAACCAACCAACAACCAAACAAACGAATAAACCATTCAACCACACAAACAGTCCAATTACAATCGCACAAAACAACTCCGAAAAGCCGAGCGGAAGAGCGCAAAAAGCCAGCCGCAGCAAAGAGCGACTACGACGACGACGGCGGCGGCGACGCGTGGGTAATTAAGCAGAACGTCGCGCGCGCAATAAAACGCCATCCGCAAGTTTGAGCTATCCACGCACGGGCAGCCCGTCGTCGCTGGTATCATAATAAACGCGCGTGCACAGCTCGCCGTGCCGGTGCATGCCTCCTGCAAGAGAAAGAGAGACGTGCGACGTATATGCAAGCAAGTCAGCCAGACGGAACGAATTATTCTAATTCGCTGATTATTCGGGACGGCGGTGGCCACGCGGGCTATGGGGAAGCACGTGCGAGGGTATATAGAGGCCGTTAGCTCCGCGTAGACAAGAGAGAGACGCTCCTCTCGGAGTGTATATATGGGCTCCGCCGTCTAACCTTATTAGATTAATGGCGGACGAGCCGCACGTGTACGCGCGGCCGTACCCTGTACACCGCGGATGTTCATCGATATATGCAGGCGGACTGTGTTTCTTTTGACACGGGTTGTTGATTCTGCAGCGTGTGTGTAGCAGAGGAAGTTTATACTTATACTTATTGAAGATAGTTTTGGAGGTGACGTATTAGAAATGTGTTTTCAGATATTTGAAATCGGAATACCGTCACGGACCCAGTTCCTGAACAGCTAAGAGCAATTCCTGATCAACTCTGATTTCCATAAAAGCCAATTACAATTACACTTTTTAGACTTTGAACAGGAACATCTAAATAGTAGATAGTTATATCTGCAATCTTCAAAAAAGTTTTTACAGCAACAAGTTTAAAGTAATATTTTATGTAAGATAATGATCAGGAATTGGGTCCTGATCAGGAACTGGGTCCGTAACGGTAGACTATTTGTAGTAAATGTCGTTAGGGATGTGCGAGCGTGTATGTGGGCGTGTGTGTATGTGTGTGTATGTGTGCGTGTGTGTGGGTGTGTGTATGTATGTGTGTGTGTATATTTGTTTGTTTTTTTGTTTGTTTGTTTGTTTGTTTGTTTATTTGTGTAAATGTATTATTATATCTTGGGAATGGTTCACTTTAATATTTAATTGTTGTACCTTCAAAGAAACAAGTAAATTGAAATAATGTATACGTTTGTTTTATTATCATAAAATAGTTAATTAAGTTTCAGGAAGCTATATAATATCATTATTTCCTTCTTGGTTCTGCACGTAAGTAAACCCTGCCTTCTGGTGATTGCACAAAACTGTTAGTGATATATTTTACGAGTACTGGTAGGTTCATATGATAACTAATTTTAAATTTATAATTACGCAACATTGTAGCTATAGCTAGCTTTGATTGTAGTATACCAAATCTTTTTCCTATAAACAAACATACAAATTATTTTTTCTGAATAATAGGGAACAGACATGATTTTTTAAATAATTTTTAACTGAAACTTGAGTTTAACTTATTCACAAAAGTAAAAAGAAAAATTTTTACGCCCATGTATTTCATGCGTAGCAATTTTTTGAAAATTGTATTTGCTAAATAAGAATCTAAACGCTGTATGAGATCACGTGATTAAAGAAAACAATAAGGTGATCCGGGCCTACCGAATTTATATATATATATATATATATATATATATATATATATATATATATATATATATATATATATATATATATATATATATATATATGTGTGTGTGTAAATAATGGGGCACTGTGTTTAGACGAGTGTGTAAATAAACTAAATCTTCAACAATTTTCGAATTTCTCTAATGTATCTGGTAATGTCTCCGGTAAATAGCTTATATCACGAATACAATGGCCCATTAAAACAAACTAAGGGTGCTGTGCTTCAGTTTTAGGTACCAGAAAGCACCCACCCAAAGCCACATCAAAATCCGAGTTCCGCAGGGTTGGTGCTCTCCTTGTAAGACGTATAAGCGTTAAATCATCCCAAAAACTTATGTCTAATATATTTATTAATGATTTTCTATTGTAGAAAAGATATAGCCATATTTTTGACATTTTGTCTGTTCCCTATTCTTTATAAAAGCATAGTTTACGTGTCAGATGATATAATCGGCTTTACCAACGCAATTTCGTGGACCTTCGCCAAATGCCAGATGGACGTAAGTGCTTCTAGTGGCGAAATTCTCTTTAGTGAAGCGAGAAGGATCGAATTTCTCCGGATCCGGAAAATATTCTGGATTGTATTGTATACCAGAGGATGAGATCAAAACACGCATTCCTTTTGGTATCGTATAATTTGAATTAGGAATGAAGCAATCGTCTACGCAGATGCGATTCAGAAATGGCACAGGAGGATATTTCCTTAACGTTTCTTAAATTAAAAATATGAATGATTAATGAATAATTAGTCTAAAAGTGGAAGACATAAAGAGTTAAAAGAGTTTCTAACTTCATAAATATATTATAGCATTGTTTTATCTAACCTAAAAACACCATATTTAGATATTGCATTTCCATAATTGTGTCAAACGTGAAGCCAGATGAACTTTCTGATACTTCGTCAATTTCCTGTTGTAAGTTTTCTTGAATCTCTGGGTTCATGGCTAATTCGAGTAAACAATATGTTACAGTAGACGACGATGTGTCAAATCCAGCAACGAAAAAGAGACAAGCCTGAGCCGCGGCTTCTAGCATACTTATACGATCATGGTCGGCTGAAAGTTAAATGATTAAATGATTATTTTAAAATAATATAAATGCTTTTTGGACATTGATGGCTTAAAGGGTTTCGAAAACTTAGGTTATAAAACACGTTACGAATTGTAAAAAATTATACCTTTACTTTCTTTATTGGAAGTAGAGGATTTTTCGTCGTCATCCACTTTACCTTCATCGACAAGTTGTAGTAAAAGATTAAGGAAGTCTTTTCTTAAGAGATTTTCTTTACGGCGGTAATCTACCGAATCATTGAAAATTTTGATAAAGAAATCATTCACCTCTTTATGTGCGCATGGTATTATAGTTATGGACTCAAGAATTTCTGGAAGGAAAATTGATACTAATATATTGATTCTGCCAAATTCAAGTGCTCTAATGCTCAATCGTCGAAAATCACTATTTGGATCTTTTAAACTGTTACAGTTCAGACCATACACTACGGAAGAAATTATATCTGTTGTATATCTGTAATAAAAGCAAAAAGTAACTATTAATTAACATTGATATGTGTGTTTATTTAAGCTAAGAAGTTTTATTTTTTCTAATAAATTAATCACTTTATCTCAAATTTTTTTAGAAGCTTGTTATTAAGGTTAATGATGAATTTTCAGTAGAAACGTTAAAAACTAAATTTTTAGTCTTAAGAAAATAAGAGTAAAGTATTGCAGTTTGTTGCAAAATCAAACTAAAATTAGTTTTTGTTAGAGTATTTTTTAAGTATCTATTAAGAAGTATTTCGAATTGTTAAAATAATTAATATTAAAATAATTTGTGTCTGAATTTGTCTGTATAATTTATTTGTCTTAGCAAAATTAATAAAGGAAAAATTAAAAAGTAGAACGCATTTTGAAAATTTGATGGAGGAGTTAAGGAGGTTTATTAGTTACGAAAAAACCAATTGATTTTTATTTTTCTATATATTTTGTTAAAACTTGTTAGTGTCAATCATTGTATATCTTATACTAGTATACCATATGTACATACAACAAATTTTTAATCAACAGTTGTGCAGTTGCAAACACGATTATGGCCAATTGAAAAAAAATCATTAAAAATACTGAAACTTTTTTGTTTTCCATCCAATTTGAATAGTCGGGGTCTTATTTTGTTTTTTCAATGTTGTTTAACAGATCGACCGAAAGAAAAATTTAAATAGTATATCAAGCATCTAGGGAGATAAAGAATTGACGAGTCTATAGCACGTGTAAAATGCCATCCGATCCGAAGACGAGGGTGGCAAACACGTGCTATGGGGTCGCCATTTTATGTCCCATGGTGCGTATACTATTTTTCCTCACACCAGCACCGAAAATATACATTTCTCTCCAGGTTCCCGGGAGGAAAAGTGGTACTTTCGATGCAGATGTGGGGAAATACCGGGAGGAAATGTGGTACTTTCGGCCAGGGTATGGTGAAATAGTATATTACGCATCTAGGGAGGTAAATAATTACACGTGCTATGGGGTCGCCATTTTACCTCTCATGGTGCGTATACTATTTTTCCTCACACCAGCACCGAAAATACACATTTCTCTCCAGGCGCCCGGGAGGAAAAGTGGTACTCTCGGTGCAGGTGTGGGGAAAAATTATTTTACAATTTCGTCGTATTTCGGTCGATTTGATGAGTTTTATTAAACATAACCTTGAGTATTAGAACTTTAAGGTTAGTTCAGACCGTAAAAAACATTTCAGAAGACCCCTAATGTTAAGAAATATCTTAAGCAAATACTTAAGTAATTACTTAAGTAATAACTTCCAAATTTTCTGTTAATTCTGAAGTAATTACTTAAGTAATAACTTAAGTAATATCTTTAGCAATCACTTAAGATCTACCATAGGAGCCACCAGCCTCACCTCGCGGAGAGTTCACAAATACTCGATATATCATATTTGCTATTTCTAGAAAAGGTACCCTGGTAGAAACGTTGATCAACTATACGCCATATAATGCCCAATTTTATGGTGTATGGTCAATTTATGTCCTATATTATGGTCAACAACCCAGCTTATGGCCGACGGTTTATGGCCAAAATATGGTGTAATTTATACAATTAATTATAAATAAAATTTAATTAAATAATTGAATACCATAATTGAATACTAATTAGATACTTAAAAAGGGACAATTAATTATTAAAAAATGTAATTAAATACAAGTTTAGTTTTTTAAGCAATAACAAATTGTATAACTATCAGAATATCTATTTTCGTTTATATAATAGTTGAAGAATCGATAAGAAATGACTAATAATCATCTTTTTGTAGAAGTATTAAGATGTGAAAAATGTATTCACCTTATACAAGGGAGATTGTGATTTAGAATGAAATTCAAACTTCGCGCCAATTCAGGCTGATTAGTTAGGTTAGTTTAAGGTGTCGGCAAGGTGCTCTTTAAAATCCTATAGCACATATGACACATAACTGACATATTATTGCAGAAGGTAGTGTTAAAAAATTTAAGATTATTTATTTATTTACTAATTTATTTATTTAATTATAGCACTTAGGTAGAGACGGAAGAAGCCTTCTTTTTAAAATTATGAGAAGGCCATCTACATGTTTGTGTGGTACATTATTAGACACAATCCACTCTTGCAGGTCTTGTATTTCTTTTTCTTCTAGATCAAGCTGCGTATTAGAATCTTGTTCACTGTCCCAATTATCACAAACTGATGAATATTCACTTAATTTATAACAAACACTATCATTATCACTATTGTTATCACTTGTACTTGAATCATTTTGTGCATTATTTTTTGAGATTTCACTGTCACTCACATAATATTCGTTTAAATTTTCTGTTGCTGAATCTATATTGTCTTCTTCCATAAAATCACTGTACTTTTCAACTAAATCATCAAGTTTTTGCTTTTTTTTTCTTTCTTCATAATTTTTTTTCCTATTATTTTCCATCTTGCGAATAAACTTAATGATTGTAGCATGAAAAAAGAAATTAATATTGAAGGTAATGGTCACACAATCTATCTTATATACCACTAGAACTTATATGTTCTTGTGCCAGTAATTACTGAGTATTACTAAGTATACATGACTCATTCACCACAATCTTTTATATCTCCTACAGTATTTTAAACAATTTAACAGTTCATATTTAATCCATATTAAATTCAGAATTAATGTGAACTTGATTTTTTTCCAATATTGTAGTCTATTCGGAATACACAAAACTTTATTTTCTTATGATAATTAACACTTAATTCACAACATAAAATGCTCACAAGGCAAAACTCCGTTTTTATTTAAATGTCTCGGGTAACGGTCTGCTCTCTCACAGCTGTCCACACACTCTGTATGTATACATGTCTGTATATGTGTTGGAAGAGTAGGTTCCGACGGTGTGCGCGTGCGCACGCTGCACGCGCCACGCACTATACTATTATACGTGTAGTTTACGTGTAGAATCAAAGTTAAAACTTAGAATGCAAACATTACTGCAACTTCGCTTATGTACAGCTAAATTTTAATCTTAATGTGTATTCATATATATATATCGCATTAGTTAACTAAATTTTATATTATAAATTCGATTAATCCCATAAAAAAGACTACGCGAATTTAAATTTGTATATATGTATTTGAGGTTATAAATGTATCTTTATCCATATTATGGTCAACTTATGGTGTAATCGGTGGCTACAAGTTGACCACGAAAGTTGGTCAATAGGTAGCGACCAGACCATAAATGATGGTCAATTTTCTACCAGGGTATGCATGTTTAATATTTACTAAACCACATATTAAAGTTAAATCATATGGTAGATAGTAACTATCTTTAAATATTAATTATGTATTATTGAATTTACCACTGAAGTATGTTATACATCACACCTTGCTATTATATCTTTAATATTGAAATCGTTGGTATTTTTCAACTCTGCATCACAGCTCTTAATCATTTCATCGCAGACTTCCGTCATAAGTGGATACATTTGCCTCAATTTTCCTGGTGTAAAAATCGACGAGAATTTACATCTTAGTCTTTCCCATTGATATTTGTGCTGTACAAATAAGTTATTCATCAATGGATCGCTTTTTACTCTGGCACAATACCATCCGCGGTCGCAGAATCGTTGAAACTCCTTGATTAGCACTATTCGAATGACTTCGGGATCGTTGATCATAATTACTGGTTTGTGCAGTATGTAAAATCCATGAAATGGATGTTGACGAAATTTTTCGTAATTTTTCTTAATGAGATTTCCTGCAAAAGTAAATATATAGCTTGTTATATCTCAATGGCTTTATCGCTCACCTTAACCCTCAACGGAACTTGTCAATTAATCTATCAAGCATGCAAAAATAAAGCCGAGATTAAAGCAAACCCTACAAATTTATTTAAAGACAACGATACAATGTATGATAATAAAAGCTTTTGTGCTTTATTGCAGTACTATGCAAATGTAAAATAAGTTACATTCAATTTTTATACAGTGCGTCTCATAATTATAGAAACGCCAAAAATTTTCACGTTTAAATGTGTGTATTATACCTCTATTTAAAAAACCTGTAAATTTGGAAGCAAAAATCCGAGGATAATTTTACAAAAAGCAAATGGAAGAAAAAATTATTCTCTTTAAAACATTACCAGAATATTTCTTTCACATTAACATTAAAGAAGTTATCATTATTTCATAACTATAGAAACTCTTTCAATTTTTCGACCCATTTAAATCAACGCAAATTCTTTATCTAGTTTTCAAATTTTGTTTAAACCATCCGTGAATTTGTCATAAGTTAATGTTGAAAAAATTTCTGGTAACGTTTTAAAGAGAATAAAATTTCCTTTCATTTTCTATTTTTCTAAATTATCCCGGATATTTCCAAAGATACAGGTTTTTTAAAAAAGGTATAAAACACACATTTAGGAATGTCTATTATTTAATAATGAGTGTGTAAATCAAGGCAGTAGCCTTTATGATTAAAAATCAAATGTATAATCCATGAAACTTCAAAGATATTTAAGATTTTGTGAAAATGCATTGTACGCTTTTTCATCCCCGTAGGGGGTGGTTAGGGTAAAATTCAGAAACTAATTTTTAGGTATTTGCATAGGTAAGCTTTGTGAACAAAAACTAACTTTATATCTCTTAAATCTTCAAAGATATCGGCAAATACGTAAAAACCCCTTCTCACCCCCTTAAGGGTTGATTCGGATAAAATCGCTTTTTATTTCGCGCATACATCATGAAAAGTATATTATAGAACCCAACTTATAAGTTTCTAAGTCTGCGGTTTGGCCTGGACGTTGATAAGTGAGTGAGTGAGATTGTATCGGACAACTTCTTTTATATATATAAATTATATTCTTTTTTATATTCAATAATTCATTGTAGATTTCTTGTTGCAATTGTAAGATCTTTTCCAGAGATCCAGTTGAGTATTTACCATTTACTCAACTTCAACTTTATAACTTATGAAAAAGAATTTTAATACAATTTTTGCAGAAAAGAATATACAGTCCTGATAAGAATGTTTAAACTCACCAAGAGAAATTTTTCCTATGAAAAATGAAATTGGTACATTCCCAAACGGTATTAATGGTGCTTCATGAGGAACTCCATGTCTTTCCCAGTAATTATAAACATTATATTTTAAGTACACATAGATAGCTGTTAAAACTGCAGTTATCCAAAAAACTTTCAATTCTAGAATCTCAAACATGTTGAAAATCTTTACTATAAATACTTATGACACCATACAACTATAGAAAGATTATTCACTAAACACAATAAATATTATACAATTATACAACCAATCATTGTATAGTTCAGTGCAGCGATACAAAAGCTATTGATCGCAAGAATATGAGTAGTCAAGAGTCCTAATACATTTACGCATTCATTATTCTCTAAAAATGGAAACAGTGATAAGTATGTCACTGACACTGATTATTGAAAAATAATTCGCTAATTTAGCACTCAATATTCCCTAATTTGCAATGAAAATTAAACTTAACTGTGTTAAAAAGTTAATATTCATAGCTGAATTCGTGTAATTTTTAACTAATCTAGACAAGTGACATATGTATTACTATTTCATTTCTATAGAATAATAGAATACGCATTCATAATATGAAAAAAAAAATTAGGACACATATCTAAAAAAATTAGGTACTTAAAGCCTTAGTTCCATACACGAAGAAAAATATAATATATAAGTTAGTATTGTATCTTGCCATTTATACACAGGCTCACACACGCACACACAGACACATCCATACAGACATTTTCTAAAAGTATTATATTTTGATTCATAATATCTCAAAACATGTTTCTATAATAATTTTAGCATAATTGTTTAATTATTAACTTTTATTGTAAATAAAAGTTTAAGACCATATCCTTGGAACGTATTCTTAGATGTAATTTCCTGTCATAATATTTATAAATATAAGCATCTTTAAGGGAACCTAACCACCTTAAAATTTTAATCAAATTGGTTATATATTTTTAGGCGAGAATGAATTATTCATCATATATTACTTATATTACTTATATTTTATTTTCTTTTTCGGTAAATTTAAACATTTTATCGAAATATATCGGAAATTTTTTTTTCTTTTGATCGTTAGGTCATCTTAAATAGCTGCCGAAAAAAACAGCTCTTTTTTCATCGTCCACAGGGTTTTGAAAGTTCTTAGCATCAGATTGAGTTTTTTCAAAGGTTATTTTGTTTGAAATACAATTAATTCTGACATGAGCGAAGGGATTTGTATTCAAAATTTACAACCATAAGTTATAGCCTTTCAAAAGCAAAATTTTTGATAAAATATACAAAAATGTGACTTTGAGAGACTATACCTTTATGTCTGTGAATTTTTAATATAAAATCCTTCGCTCATATCGGAATGAATTGTATTTTAAACAAAATAACACTTGGAAAAGTTAATCCGATGCTGAAAACTCTCTAAATTATTTGGACGATGAAAAATGAGCAGTTTCTCTTCGGTAACTATCGGTGACCAACGACCGATAAAAAAGAAAAAAAAATTCCGATACATTTCCATAAAACATTTAAATTTACCGAAAAATAAAATGTAATATATGATGAATATGCATATTCACCTAAAAATACATAACCAATTTGATTAAAATTTTAAGGTGGTTAGGTCCCCTCAAAAATCAAAAGAAAAAAGACTTTCGCTTTCGCGTTATCGCTCTTAATAAACTCGATTTCCGACTTGGCACCGCAATAAATTCTGCATCGCAGCAGCTTACATCCATTCTCTCTCTCTCTTTCTCGCATCGCCAATAACGGCAACACAAAAGAGTCCTATACTTCGTCGTCGTCGTCGTCGTTGCGCATATATACACTCTCTCTCTCTCTCGCGCGCGCGGAGGAAGTGAACAACGGGTCTGGAGCAGCCGAGGGGTAGCTAGCTTAGCTATATACATCTCTCTCTTACTCTCTCGCGCGCGCAAGTTAAAAGGCATTAAAGCGTCAACGGCTGCTCGTTCTCGCGCTTGGCGCGCTGCGCAGACAGCGCCAGTAAGTTGCAGCGCGTCCGCTGTCAGTCTCCGCTCTAATTAATCGTAATTGACGGCCACCGCCGCCGCCGCCGCCGTCCGCGCGAAGCCTCGCACATGCGTACGGTGCGAGCGTACGAGCAAGCAAGCGCGCCCGCGTAAAGTGCATGCATAAATGCATGCACGTCGAGAGATAGAGAGAGAGGACAGACGGAGGGAGGGAGGGAGGGAGGTTTGATGATCAGAGGAGTTTATAAGCTCGGGCGCGAGCTAGGAGGGAATATCGACCGGGAAGACGGACTTTTTGCGCATGGGCTTGAGTCTTGTGGGGAGGATACGGAGTGGTAAGGGTCATGGGTTTTGATGAAGCTTTAGGCGTCGTTTTTTTGGACGCGGAAAAAGTGCCTGGGGAAATCATTAAATTGATTGGAGGAAACTCAAAATATCTTGTTTTTAACGTTGCTTGTGTGAGAAATATTAATGGTTTTAGTTATATATCTCGTCAAGGTCTATGGGATTAAAATACGGGGTTGGACCTCACTTTCAGGCAGGTGCCAGAAAACCCTTCAGGACTAGTCGTAGTCTCTGCTTCATAGTTTTGTTAGACTCGACTTGGTTTGATATTGTACGAACGTCTTGTTTGGTATTTGGCTAGTATCAGTATGTTTGTTTGTTATAATTCAATATAAGATCGATTCTTGATACGTTAAATCACTAATAATTCCTAATTTATTCATTACGATAACTTCAATTGTTTTCAGTTTACAAAGGGAAAATAGGATGTTCAGATTACGGATTTTTATGAAATTTTGGGGATAATTCAAGTCCCATACCTGTCAAACAATAAGTGCAAGAAGGGCATGTTAAATTAAATAGACCTAGCCTGACCAGTAAAGTCTAAATTATAAATAAGTAACTAATCAGAGACACACATTTGCATTTTTGTGAAAAACGATCTATAATACTGCCGTGCAAATGAAAAAAATGGGTATCTGCATTTTTATGAAAAATGAGTTTTTGTACCGTTGGATTCATCATGAAAAAATGCATTCATCTATACTAATAATGATTACCAATTGTAATTATTGTAATGAGATAATTAGGTCCTAATTATCCTATCTACAGAGATTTTAGAGAATTACAAACGAAGAAAATGGGTATCTGTAGACTGATAACCGTATCTGCGCGATTTTCTGTATTTCTCCTCGACTTTACCCGGGAATACGAACATAAAAGCATATCTGCTGTAGATATGCTTTTTGATTTAGGAAAGTGAGTCCCGCGCTGGTAAAGAAAACAGATGAAAAAATATACTTGTATTGTATAAGATACCCACGTTCTTCGTTGGTATTGGAGCATAACTTTATCCAACATTTGCAGTCAAAAACCGTATCTACATATTTTTGTAAAAAACTTTTAATAGAAATTTTACTTATTTTGTTTAATTTCATTACTTCGCCATTAAAGATATAAGGTATATAGAAAGTAGAAAAATATAAGTACGTTTTAAACCCATATTTCTTCATCAAATATGAACGGAAGCTTATTCATGTTTTATAAAGTGATTATGAGATTTCTAAGGGTTTGTAAAAGCGTTTCTTGAAAAATGGTCAAAAATCTACACGTTACCGGCTTGTTAAAAAATATTTGCGTTTAAATACATTTTTTGTGGAGAAAAATTCTCGTGTGCCCTTAAAATTGGAACCAATTCCAATCAAATTTACCATAGAAACACGGTTCAAAAATTCGTTAAGATATAATTTCTTGAATGCTAAACCATTCGCATCCTCTTAATTTTCTGGTACACATCTTAGAATGCGAGAAAACGAATTAAAATCCACATTTTTCAAGATCCCAAGCACCATCAACAACTGCAGATATTCAATTCAGATGAATTTTGCCAAACCATAAAGTAATTTTCCGGAAAAGCAGAGTGCGAACTACAGCGCCAAAGTGGTTTGCCAGACAATGGCTCATAGTCGAATTAAGACTTATAAAAGTTGATTACGAATTATGCTCCGCTGGCGCGCGCGAAATAAATTTATGAAGCGCAATTAAAAACACAATATTTCAATGAAAGAACCCGATGAAGCCTGGCGCGCGCGCGAGCGCGAATTGAGTGACTCTGTATGTATGTGCAGAGACGCTTACATAATCCGCCGCGGCGGATAAATGCCGCTGAACGCGGCCGTAAGCAGCGCCCAGTGAACTATTTAGATGAGTTGACTCCAATTGCCGTTTTACCGTGAGAATCCCGTTTATCTGTTTTCTTCCTCTAGCGTATGCAATATTTTTGACGACCCACAAGAACGTCTAAGTTTGTTTAATATTTTTTAAATTATACTCCGTTATATGAAAATGATTGCTCGAGGTTCAAGTGGGTGTCAACGTTGATTAAAAATTCAAATTACCCGACTCAAATGTTACCGATCGAACAATCAATAATTTGTTATAATTGATAATAGGTTTGTTATGTATTGATTTACCATTACACAAAGTGTTAAATAAATATTGCAATAGCGACAGATGGGTTTAGAACAAGTTTGCCAAGTTGTGCTAAAATCTCAAGATTTTATTCGAATAGCATTTACAGATACGTCGATATTATCATTTGAAATTTTGCACAGTGATACATAATCATAAAAGGAAGGGCAATGATATCCATGCTTCACATAATTTGGTCTATTATTTATTTAGTTAAAACTAATTATTTATAGTATGATTTTATGATTTACGAGATTGGACACAATTGACTATGAAGATTTTGCAAGGTTAATAATTATTTTAAAATTCATGACATATATCGAATAGTATGTTTACTAATTTAAGTGGACTTAAAATAAATTTTATAGTAAATTATTAATGACAACAATAAAAATAAATAAAATTATCATGCGATACGAATGTTTGTATAATTTTCAAAATGGATTTATTCTACTATAATTCTACACAGATTTCATTCAGCAGTTATTTTTTAACATTTACACCGTAAATCATGCAAACCCCAAATGACAGTAATTTTCGCACTACTTATACAAATTATCCGTAATCAAGAACTGCTTGCATTTTCCAGAACAACAAAAATAGATTTAGAGCAGACTGCTTGTAAGTGTGTCGCGCGTGTAACGGCACAATGCGCGCGGATATTGGCGAATTTGCATGTTACGAGCGTCACGCGGCGACACAACCGGCCCTAATCATGCAAATGCGCGCGACGCCGGACTATAACGCTTGTACACAAACGTCGCGCTGTGGCGTGTTTTTTTTGCGCAAAAAGTGAGAAACTCGCGCGCGCGCGCAGCGAATGACGCGTATACAATTTAATTAATTCGCGTCCCGGAATTCTGGCACGCAATGATTTAACGTCGATAAAAACGTCTTTATTTATTATTCAAATTTTCGGGGAGAAGCGGAAGAGCCGGGCCGAATTAATGACGGCGATTAAAATGTGTGTTTCCAGAATCACGGACGCAGTCGTGTAAGCAACGCTTGAGGAATCGGTCCTCGTCAACTCAACGCCATTTAAAATAATAAAATGTAATTACTTGATAAATCAGCGCGGCGTTATAGTAAATTGGCGTTTTTATGGCTTACTTTTTCTTTAATAAGCGTGAGAAAAATTTGGGATCTCGAATGAATAATATTAATTGTTACGTCTGTTCGACTTATTTTGGAAAAAAACATTTTTTTTTTATATTGTTTCAATAATACAAATTTATAACTTATGATAGCAATCGATGTCAATTCGTGTAGAAACAACCATATTTTTTAAATTTACATATAAATGTCTTTGCTATCAATAATAAATAACTTTAGTTACATTATTATTATTTTAAAATTATTTTAAAATAATATATTACGTAAGCTCTCCCTGAGAAAAGTTTGCAATATTTATTTTCATGTTATGAGGATTTATTTATTACACGGTAAAAAACACGCTTGTAAACTGTTAACATCAATTTTTGTCAGTGAATCTTTTGCCAGTGAAAATGATAAATGTCTGTACAATTATCACGATACTACATCTGTATATAGTCTTCGTTTATAGTCCAATGTTTGTTAAAAAGGACTGACAAATGCGTGCTAACATGTTGTAACAGACAACGCCTGTCAACATTTTTTACCGTACATCACAAAGTACATAATATGTATCAAGATATACTCATTTTTACAATAACAAACAATAGCATATTTCACTTACATAAACTGTTAGAGTTGTCGTAATATCTTTAAAATCGAATGAAATACAGGCATAACTTCGAAATCCCCGTGACGTCACTTCGTCCAGCATCCGCTAGTGACACCACACGAAGATTTCTTATCAGTTTACAACTTTTGCAAATCTAGCGTTCCTCTTTACAAAAATTCAACCTCGGTGACAAATTGGGCGATAAACCTCCTCGCGCTCTCCAATAACTCAAGCAGAACCTCTCCAAAAAAATCCTCCATTCTTCCCTCCCCGCGTGCGCGCGCACTTCTTCCTTCCACTCTCGGTCAAAATAAACCAAATCGTCAAACTCTCCGCGCAATCCGAAACTCAATGGAACCTCCTCCAAAACAGCGCAGCCCCCCTCTCGCCGCGTGCGCGAATGAAATTCATCTCGCGCGCGCTCGCCAAGATACGATTACACCGCGCCGCGGGCTTATAATACTCGCTTAATTGGAAATATATTCTTTCTCGCACTTGACCGCGTGAAAGGGCGCTCCTCGATTGATACGCGCGGCGACGAAACGGAGCTGCATGGAGGCCCCGCGTAATGCGCGTAATGACATGGTTTTCGGTTTCTGTATTGAAACACGATTCTCAGTGGGGTAGGTCGTCGACGCTGGTGCTCTGCATGTACATGATGTGTGTGTGTGGACGTTGAACGGCGTGTATACGCTGTATTATGTGCGCGGCTATATAGGCGCCTTCTCGTTAATTGACGAAGGGAGATCGAGTGTGCCTTTTTTTTATGGAGTGGTGTATGTATGTGTATTCTTAAAGGTGTGGTGAGTATGAGCCGATTTAAGATACTTTTTGTATTTTCTGAAAAGAAAAGGAAAATGATGAATTTATCAATGATAGTACTCCAGTAGAAACACCCATAGCTATTTTGGCTGTAACTTTTTCACTCCCTCGGTGAAAATCAAAATGTCAAAATGGAATTTGCTCTATGAATGGAGTATTCTGATGTAGTAAAGTTAGTTTTGGTAAAATTTGATTATCTAAATTAAATATTAACGAAAAACGAAAAATTAAGATTTCTCCCAGTATAGACACCTGCAGTTTTTAAAAGAGTATTTTTGGTCTAAATGCTTAAAAAATATGTAAAAGTTATAAAATAGTATGTTTATTAAGTATATTTACTTTAAATCGTATCACATGTAAAATAATTAGAATAATTTAGTTAGATTATATATTGGACATGTATCCTTCGGAAAATAACTTTTGACACGGAAAATAACAGCTTTTTCGCTATTCTCGCGAGAATCTTCGGAGTTATGGATTAAAAACAAGAACCTCCGATAATATTTAATAGAACACATGCATCTAATCCAATATATAAAGTACTGTCATTTAGGGCTTAGAGCCCAATAGCCATGGGTGGTCATACTGGGACGGGGTCCACACCAGGACTCCCTCTCCTATACTTTGATAAAGGTTTTGTGACCTCGTGTGAAAAAAATTGATTCTGCCGCCTGACAACAATTCGGCTAAATTAGTCTGATGAATGCCTGGCGTTAACAACTGGACCAGATTGTTCTTTAAATTACGCTACGATAACTAATATTAACAATTATATGACGTCACAAAAATGTCAAAGTTCTTCCTGCATCTGTTTCAATTCTCAAGAGATCGCAGAAATCATAATGGTATATATAAATAAAGTCTACGCCATTAGTCAAAGATCAGTAGTCAGCCATAGTTGTCTTGTTTTTGAAACAATTTGTTTTCTCTATACTCAAAATTTATTTTAGGTTTGTTTTTATTAACTCGTTAATCTTAAAAAATATATACTCATTCGTTCAACAAAATAGCTGATTTTTCAATTTTATTAAAAAAGAGCAATTACTTTACCTTTGTACTATGTTAGATTAGCTTAAGACTACAATTGAACTTCTTGAGTTTCTCATTATGTAAGTAAGTTACCGTCCTTTCGCCACTTTTTCCTCCTCTTCTTCCGGTTTTCTATGTTCTCTCTTTGGCTTCTTATAAGGTTCTCCCCTTTCAAGAAACGCATCTTAAGTTACTCATTCATGGCTTCTGCAAGGAAAGAATCCTCAATGAACACGTTTTCGTTTACTTGTGCACACCCTTTTTTACAGGACGTCGACAAATCAATAGTCATGCTTAAAAATAAAGGTGTAGCAAACTAATTTACAGGGTAGAAGTACTGTAAGTATAATGGTAAAAAAATTATTATTTGAAATGTGCATACTCGAAAAATCGTCAATTAATTTAATAGCAGAAGCGATATGAAATGTCGGTTTAATCGAGTTGAATAAACATGTACAACATGAAGATTATTATTTAAAAAATCTAAACAATTAAATATAATTCTAAAATTATTTTACTTTAAAAGTTTTATTTGCATTTTGGCTGCTAATAAGTACTTTGTGAATTACTAAATTTTGAAACGAATTTTGTATACGTATTAAATTATGTTTATTAAAATGCATAAAGCTTACATTTTTAATGATTATAATTTTAATTTATGTTAAATTAATTATAATTAAATAATAAATAACGATTATCGGGACATAGGTAATCAGTTTTAAATAATAAAAAACTCATTATTTAATCTAAAGTTCATCAGCAGAAAAATTGCTAGGAAAGTAATATTTAGTACATTTTCTATGGTACGTAATGTGTACCTATTGATACTGAAAACGTATACAAAGCGCCTAAAGGAATTCTTAGAGGTATATACACTCACCATTATAAACATCTGATCGAAATAGTTTAAATTTGTTTGAAATACTAGAACTTCATTGGATAACATCCTCGTTTTCGCTAACCTCATACAAAATTTCATTTTCTTTACGTTCAATATTATATTTTTGAGTAAGATAATATGCGGGAAACTCGGAAATTTCTAAGATAGAATACATCCACCAGACTTTGTAAAAAAAATTTCTTCTTTAAATGTTATCATGTCTGTGGCTTCGCAGATTGACCACTTAATTTCACTTTTTTTTGAAAAATGAGTTTTTAGTAATTATTATCTATGCATACAGTATACTCTCATATAAAAAGTTAAAGTTGCAAAAGTTCCTCTATTACTTTCCTATTTTTATAATCTATAATCTTTCTTGCACAGGTTTAAATGGCATTCGAAAAATTCAAAGCTCATAATACCTTGACATTTAGAAACTGGACATAAGTAGTTACGCCAGAAGTGAAAGCAACCTCTCAGTTCAACCAGACGACGGGCATAGTGTCTATAAACTGGGCCTGCCGAACTTTCCCAGGGCGAGGAAAGTTTGCCCCTCAAGAATCAAGATCTACATATTCTAAAATCACTATCGGTTCGAGCGAGCATATATAAATATAACAATTAGTTTTCATGACGGAAGAAACGAATTCGCTCAATACAGTAAAATACATTTTGTGAAAAGTTCAACCTTCATAAAGTCAAATTTCGAACCAACACTAAAAAAAGGAAAGAAAGTTTCCTTAAATTTCCTGCATCTCATCTTGCGAAACTGTTCCTCTCGAAGCAATAATAATCCCCATCGCCGCGCGCGTCTTCCCGCGGCGCCGCTCGTAATCCGGCGTGTAATACCGCGTCGGAAGCGAGCTCGCCATAATTCGCCGCTAACGGCATTACGTCCGCGTCAGCGCTCGCGAGCGCTCCAGCAACCCCCTCCAGCATCTCTCCCGCAACCCCTGACGGGAGGGTGAGCCGAGGCTCGCCGATTGGCGCACGCGCGCAGCCAATCGCACCGGCGGAGAGAGGGAGGGAGGGAGGGAGGGAGGGATGGCCTTTTTTTGGTCTCCGTGACATATGTCGCGTTGTGGCACGCGATGAGCATAATAGAGGCGCGACACGGGAATGCAGATGCCGTGGAGCCGGCTGCTGTGTGCGCGCGCGTTTTGCTGGGGGGGTTGAGGGGAGGGGGGAGGTAGGGACGTTGAAATTGAATTTTTCGGGACGTTGCGCACTTTTTTGTTTTTTGTTGGGGGGAATGGGGTAGAGGGTGAGTTGGTAAGGGTGGCAGTGGGCACGTGCTCGTTGGATTTTAGGGAATGTTGCATGGTTGCCGAGGTTTAGAAATAGGCTGAATGCTTTGACGATGGAATTTTAAAAAAAGAAAAATTCGGAAGAATTGTACCATACCTATACGAATATTTGATTATTAAGTATTTTTTTTTTCATGTACATTTATTACTCCTAGGTTTTATGTACAGAAAAAAGTAATAGGAGCGAATATAGGAACAAGACTAGTGGCTGCTGTATTGATGAGCTTTGACCAGAATGTATTCCTTTTCAAAAAATATATAAGACTATATAAGTTCGTCTGTGATTGATCACCTATAGTCTAGTTTTTATATTTTTTCCTTATTCTTTTTTCACTGTATAGTAAATCAGAAGTAATGACGATGGTGAAAAGAAATATTTAATTACTGATAAGCTACTATAGGACTAGATGTGGAGTATGTTCATCCGAGGTCCAATCAAATTTCGTTTTACTCACCACAGGCTATTAAATAATCTAAATTAATTACTTGAGTTTTAACTAAAGTTGGAGTTTGTGTTTGCGAATGAGTGTGAGTTTAATTATGAGTTTTAGTTTGAGTGTGATTTTAAGTTTGAGTATGAGTATGAGTGTGCGTTTGAGTTTGAGTGTGAGTATGAGTTTGAGTGTGCGTATGAGTATGAGTTTGAGTCTGAGTATGAGTGTTAGTATGAGTTTGAGTCTGAGTATGAGTGTTAGTATGAGTTAGAGTGTGAGTATGAGTTCAAGTATGAGTTTGAAGTGAGTTTATGGTGAGTTTGAGTTTGAGAGTGAATTTGTTATAAGTTTGAGTTTGAGTGTAAATTTGTTGTTGTTTGTGAGTTTGAATGTAATTTTTTTTAATACGGTTGGACTGTAAGTAGAGTTTTGACGGAGAAACCAGAAAGTAAAAATGTGTTATTGTATGTCATAACAATGATTGAAAAATAATATGATATTGAACTTAAAAAAATTAGGATAATAATAATATATACCGTGGACAGAATAAGCATGAAATAGAGAATACTGATATTCCTCAGTTAATGACGTATGTATGTACCAAATATTAAACTTCAAAAACAACTCTGTAATAAAACAGTTTCTTTTCTACAACATCCAAGCAGTCATTTTCCAAACACTTCGCAGCATATTATACCTGCAAACCATCTTGCCGCATCAATAACGTTTAAACAAATCATCATCAATGCAGCTCAAACCTAATCCCATCCGCACTTTATACATCCCGAGTCTGTGTACCCCCAACACTCCCGCTAATAATCGAGTATATTCTTTAAAATTTCTCTCCGCCTCGGCGCGCCGCCGAGGGTGTTAAGTGCACTTTCGCGCGATAGCGAGATATATCCCCCCAGGACCTGTGCGCACAAGGACTTATCTCCCGGCAGCCATCTATTACATAACCCCCGGCATAATCGAGCGTGCGTTATGTATACCTATATACGTACTCTGCGTCCTGACGATCGCGCGAGGGTGGAAGAATTCGATTCGTAAACGTCGAGTGCGTATAGGGATATTGCGTATGGGGTAGGAAGGAAGAGTGGCAAATTCGCATTGACTGTCGCGTTAACGAGATACGTCTGTGTAATAAGTGCGATGATTGTTGGCGAAGGAGGGATTAGGATTATAAGCGAGGGTGAAATTCGTGATTGAATTTTGGTTGTAGGAAGAGGTTAATGAATTTGTTATTGTTCTTTGTTGACGGGGTTCCATGGTTCATGTTGCATGGATAAGTGAAACTGTACATCTCGCACGTATTAATTATTCAGAGCTTAATCTTAATTGCACAGAGAGATTTTTCTGTACAATTACTAGAAACTAGAAAATAATTGTAATGGTCAATTGCAATTTTGTATTTTTACACGCCGAAACACTTCATCACACAGTCTGTTTCACAACTAAGCGAAAAATGTTAGTTGTGAATAAAATTATCATGTAGTTTAATCTTGAAGAGTGCCGCAGTAAATATTAATCGAAAATTCAATTGTTCTCGAAATAATAAAATTGAAACAAAAATGCTTTAGCTCAAATACAGTTATGTTTATTTTTGTAAAGACAGACTTCCATAAACCCGCCGAACAAGTCGTCACAGTCTTGTTCTGATACCGCGATACACATTCACCGTCTAATTTGACTATAAAATAAAAATCACCTCCGAATTAATTACGAACCGATCCTCGCATCAATCGAGACCCTCGCAGCCGATAATAACACCGCGTGCGAAATTACAGCTTCGCGCTGAACCCTGCCATTTTTCAAAATCGCACCGACACTTTCAATCGCACAAAGCCATATAATCGAGCTCCTCGGAAATACGGATCATTCATTCGCGGACTCCACTGCAGCACACTCCATAAAAAGAAAAACAGTCAGCAGCCGCGCTGCAGCGACGAGCTACAAAACGACACATCACACGTACACGTACACCCATACCGATGATCGCAGCAGTATACGCACCGCAGTAATTCACGCGTACACGCGCATTATACAGAGCAGATCGGCCATCGAACAGCAGAACAGAGAAGCGAGAAGAGAGTATATATAGAGACAGGGGTACACGTATACACACGGGATGATATCGGCGGACGCGATCGACTGGTAGTTACTTAGCGCCTTTCCGATGCTCGCCCGATCGCTATCTCGCGCTCGTACTCGAACCCTCGAGGGATGGATGCGAGCGAGCGAGCAAGCAAGCGCGCTCCTTCCTCGTTATATACCCCCGTAAATTTATCGCGCGCCACGTCTCTCGCTCGCTTCGAAGAGAGAGAAAGAGAGAGGGAGATAACGCATCAGCACACAATCCGTCCGACCTTCAGCTATACAGCCTCAGCTTTGCCTCCTGCACATGTGTGTGTGTGCGTGTGTGTATAAGTGAGCGCACCTTTGGTATACCTAGGAGGGAGGCTGAATGAAGCGCGTGGGCGTTCGCCTTTTCGGATTGATGGAGCCCGGGTAGACGGGCATCAATAAGGGGGCTCGCTTTTTGTCTTTCTTCCTTCGCTCTCTCACTCTCTTTCTCTGTGATTCTCGAGCTTTCTTGCTTTCTTTTTCGTCCAGGTATGTGTAGCGTAGTTGGTTGGGACGATCGTGTGTTGGTGTGAGACTCATTTTTAACGTGTTTATTGGTGCTGTAAGGGATATGTACGTGTGGAGGGCGATGGTTGGGAGATTGGAGAAAGTACTTTTTAATGGTTGTTCTTTTTTGTGTGGGTTTTTTTCTTAGAGGTTGTTTTTCCTTTTTATATAGATCGGAATTAAATTGGCTGTACGGAAATTGAATGTAAGTATCTTTAATAGATTATTTTCTGATATAAGGCTCAATTCAATTCAATTGCACTGTAACAATAATTATGAATATAAAAAGATTGGGAACCTTTTATGATTTACAAAAATCCCTTTTAAAATGTCACCCGGATTCCAAGTCGATCCAGTTGGATAGTTTAAATTTTTTGTAGGTGTTCAATGCATGGGCATATCTCCTAGCTCCCTTATGAAGCTGAATCAAAAAGGCTTGTTCTTGTTTATAATATAGTCATTAACATATCAAAGTATTGTCTTTATGCTTCTTCGCTAATCCGTTACCGCCAAAATATACATGTATGGAAACTGAAATCCCAACACTTGTATAATTGCATATTATGAAGCTTTAAAAAGTTCATAGAGCCTACTTTCAGCCGAAAATAATAAAATTTACGTGAACACTAGTTACACTATATCTCGTCCTTAAAATATATACAAGGGTAAAATATATATTAGAAAAATAAAATATGCATGATTGTTTTTGAAATAATACATATCTTCGATACATCTTTTTTACATAACTTCTTTCTTTTACATATCCTTCGATACCTAAGCCCCAGAACTAAAAGAGCACATTTATAAAAACCATCAAAGTAGAATTTTCAAGCAAATGCGAGAGTAAATGTATGGTTCGGGGGTAATGCATGGATAGAACATTCTAACTATTATAGTATCAACATTCATGCTTTTCAAGAATGAGACCTTATATGCGCCCTGCTATGCTATGATTGCACGAGCGCATCCTATACTTTCATGAAGCTTATACCGAAATAGTGAAATTATAATAAAATGTCATGAAAAATTCTTGCTCTGAAAACGAAAGTAGTTTCTATGCTATAATACTTATAATTTGCTTTCCGTAAGGTTAACGAAGTTTAAAAATTCCAACTGCCAAGAGCTGCCCACCTCATCTTAAAATACAGGATGTATCAGCCATGAACACAATCTCTAGTAATAAAGCTATAAAATAATTTTACCATCACAAAATCTCGTAAAAAAATATTACTAAACCAACTTGAACATAGAAAAGAAAAAAAAATACGTAACTTAATTTAATCGCACACAATTAGGAATGATTAATTATACGTCAAGAATTAGAGAAAACGCGAAGAGGCCTCCTAACGAGAAGCGCCACGCGCGCGTAAAAAAAAGCAAGCCCGCGGAGAAAGATCATATTCGTTTATTTTATTCATCACGAGCAGCGGCGAAAAGACGTGGAGGAATGAAGGAAAACGCGCCAGAGGAGAGAAGGTGGAGGGCTGAAGGGGAGGTCCAATTATTCGCGGGATTCAGTTACGACGGACGGAGAAACTAACGCAACCAAATGTGCTGCAACAGCAGCAGCAGAGTCTGCAGGAGAGAACACTCGGGGAGTAGAGAGAGAGAAAAAGGCGCGCGCGGAAACAAAATGAACAACAAGGTATACATGCGGCGCGCTGCAGCTCCGCTTCTCTATCCTCCTGTCTGCGCTTCTTCAACTCTCTTTCTCTTTCTGTGTTTTTATCTTTTTTTTTAAGTTCTTTCTTTCCGTGGCCATTTCTCTCTATATTTTTATTTTGGCGACCTGTATCTTTTTTGATAATTAATTTTTTGCTGGTGCTTTTTAGATTAAAATTTCAAAGTTTCTTTTACTACTTTTGGTAATCCAACTTTACGAAGAAGAATTGATCAAGTTTTGTTATTCTGCGATTATTGCATGCACTAATTATTGGGTTTCAATGCCTACAACTATTGACTAAAAGCGGTATTAGTCTTCGAAATTGCTTCTGATGGATTAAATATGATTTTCCATGTAATTTATGTTATGTAATATATTTCGATACAATATTTTTAAAGCATATTTAACTGACCCTTTTTACACTCCTTACGAGGTGGTGGACTACTAAAATAATATCAGATTTTAAAAGAGATCCTCAAGAACCCCTTAAATATCTATTTCAAGTCTCTATCAAAATGTGATTTACTGGAGTATCAAAAACTAGCCCCCACCCCTGTTTTCATTCCTTAGGGGTCGGTCAAATCCAACAATAATGTCAGATTTAAAAAGAGCACTCTAAAAAATATCCTAGGACCCGTTTTTGAGATTTATCAAAATTTTCTAACATGATAATATCTATATTAAGGATATTTTTATCGGCTACTCCACTTCCAGCCGCCATATTGGATCTGCCATATCGAATTTTAAAAAAGAAAGGTTATTCTATAAAGTTCTTGAATAAACGAACATGCTGAGTGGCCACACATTTCATATCGTTGCGTTAATTTTTGGAGAGGTAGTTAGACGCGAACGTGGATTGTCACATGTATATTTAATAACTGGTATACTAAAAAAGCTCTATAAAATATATGTGATAAATGGAAAAAGAAAGTCTGAAAGTATTTTTTTAATCCTCTACCATTTTCTACGAAAACTGAAATAAACCTTTTTATACTTACATCAATGCATTATACGAGGATATTTTATTATTACCGAGATTGTACAAATAAAAAACAAAACTCTACAAACGCGAGCACCTCGAAGCGAAGTTCCTCTGCATATCCAACCCTATTCCTAGAAACTCCTCGTTTCTCCCCATCGCGTCCCCCGCTACAGAATTTCCTCATTTCCCGCGCACCGTCGCGCTCTCTCTCCACCCCTTCCTCAAGAAAGCGAAAAACGAAGACAGACGGACTCGGCAACCTCAACTTCAGTTTCAACTTCGTATTGTATACCCAGCCGCGGGCGAGAGCGACGGATCCGCAAGTCGGAAGAGGGTCTCTTGTAAGGCGACACCGAGGCTGCGCGCGCCGCGCGTCAAGGCCCCGGCCGCGCATACACCCGAGATAATCGCCTTCATAATTCGCGACGCTTCGCGGAACGACGCCGGAGCCGGAGATAGAGAAGAGCCCGCACTGCCGCGGTGTCTTGTGTGTATATAGGATTGTAGTTCGGAGCCGAGCACCACCCTGCGAGAGATATCTTTTGCGCTTTGGAGAAGGATGAGATGCAGGACTCTGGGGGGATGGATCTACACCGAGAGAATGGTTCAGTTAGGCTTGCCGAAGTCGCATTGCTAAGTTTGCAGAGACCATAGTCTGTCATTCTTATTGAGGAGTTCGGTAAAAACTGCGGAACAGTTCGGCTGTTTTGCCGGATGTGTATTAAAAGTGATGTGTGGTGTTGCGCTTTATTGTAGCCTCATTATCGCGTTTGTGATAAGGTAAAACAGAAGTAAGGTTAAAGTAGAACATCGAAAATGTAACTTAGACTAGCTAATCATATATAAAAAGGTTAGAGTAAGAAAAAAATAAGAAATTCATTAAAATATTCATTATTTGTGAAAAAGTGAGGTTAGGCGACTCAGCTACCGAACTTGCTCCGCTATTCTTGCCATATACATACTACCGAACTCACTTCGGTCAAAACTACCGAACAGTTCAGCAAGTCTGACCGATGTATTCTCTCAGTGGCGTGATGTTTCGTGGGGTACGATGTAGTAGTTGAGCAGGCAAGAGAGGTGTTGCGATGGGGTGTAATTTGGTGAAGCTGGGAGGTTGAGAACGTGGCTCTTGGTTGAGGTTGAAATGTATGGTGTAGTGATTTTGGATAGGGAATAGTTCTTGTAGATTCGGTAGTTGCTAAATTCGGTAGTAGTCTAGCTTAAGTGCGACAGTTAAAACGGGATATTTGGAAAATTAAGGTTTGTATCGATGGCCCTTACGAAGACCAGCACGTTTGCGGTATTTTCAACGAAGAGTAGCACATTTGAAAATCTCCCACGAAGATTAGCACTTTTCAGGATTTTGCCACGAAGACTAGCATATTTGACAGTTTTCCCAGAAGACTAGCTCATTTGGCGATTTTGGGTAGCATGATTTTCTAAACGGTAAACGGTTAATTTTTTTTAAGTACCGTAAACCGGAGTGACTTTGAGCCACTTTGGGAATTCGTGTACGTATCTCTATTATTCTATCATATCTACCGACATAAAAAGAATTCTCACGTCAAGAATAAAATTTTGTTTTACGTGTGTCGTAGTATGAAAATTCAAAAACATGGTGGTCAAAGTCACCCCGGTGTTCGCCATATGATTAATAATTTATATCTAACCGAAAATAATGGTATATAAATTAATTAAAATTGATTTAAGAAATAGTTTTTATGTTAAGGAAACTGAATGTAATAGTTTTTTTACCAATAAAATAAACGAATGGTGGAACAGCGGAAAGTTTGAATTAGTGTATGGGTAGATATTAAAGTTTTCAGGTTTGAAAAAAGTAAAATAAATTTATTTATTAAGAGAGATAGAAATAAATAATAATTACGATTAAACTTTTCTTTAGTTGTATATTTTGTTTCTAGAGAACCTAACTTCAAATGGATCCACGCTAATTTTTTTTACGTCTTTGCGTATGTATAATGCATAAGATAGTATTTTTAAATTTGGCACACAGTCGGATCGGTGTCCAAAGTCACTCCGGTTTACGGTACCAAAATGGTCTAGTACCCAACCTGAACCCGAAAAAAAGAATCATCCCGATTCACCAAGAGTTTATCAGTACAACTTAAATTTACATATTCTATAGTCACAGTAAAAGGATTACTTGATTTAAGAAGAAAATTTTCATAAACTAAGATGAAACAAATGTAAGATCACTTTTTTTTTCTTATTTCAAGACATGCTGAAAAGTTTCTAATTTTAACTTTAAGGGGACGCCGGATATCTCTGTCCTTGTCTAATTGAGTTTTCATTCATAATATTAAGAGAAATCATTTTTTTTTTAAAATAATAGTTGTCCCCGCTTCGTTTTATAGTAATCTAAATATATGTCCAAGCTGGGTTCATATGATTGTTTTGTTTTCGAGAAAACTTTGACACACTATGAGGGCTAACTACGTGGAGATTAACCTTTACATACTAAGTTTGTCAAAGTTTTCTGGAAAACAAAACAATCATATGAAACCAGCTTGGACATATAATTAGGTTACTGTAAAACAAATTGGGGACAGCTATTATTTTGTGATTAAACAATTTACTTTGTAAATAAATAACGAAATACGTGTGTAGGATAGTAGGAATCTACTGTCGGTATCCGACGTCTCCTTAACACTAAGTTTACATTCGCAAAATGTGATGTTAGTTTTTCGCCTTTATTGGTTCCTTTCAGATTTTACAAAACTTCAAGTGCTAAAAACTAGAAAAATGATCTACTATACTTTGAATACAATTTATTTTCTTATTTATACATTATCGTATGCTCTTGGTCTCGCGTAGCTCTACAAACCTCGCCGAAGTCAAAAGTTTTGTGAATTTTGTGGAGACTACGAGATCGCGCGAAATAACTAAATTTTATTTCTTAATGTAAGTAACTACGTTTCTTACTTTCTTATTTTAGAAAAGTTATTTTTACGGATCAACAGGGTAATTTTTCCGTGCAACCAGGAGATTCCACCCTAGATAACAAAAGTTTCTATGAAAAATGTTGCTCTTTGGGATATCCATAGTTAATTGCCATTATTTTCCTCTTGGATTGATATCAGGTTGCTGTATACATTTGGCTGTTGCCGGCAACCTGGCGGTAAACAGTGAAAGGGTGGTTATCTAGGGTTTATTATAAAAAATCACTGTAATTAGTAAATAGTATTAATTTAATCATATTTTAACGGTAAATAACTGGTGAAGTATCTATATGATATGAGTTGAAGCTTTTTGATGGACCAATCACCTCGTGGAAGCAAAACAGGTCCGACCTATAGTATATTTTGTCTCGTAAAAGCTCAAGTGAATTCGTCAACGTAATTTTGAGAAAGTTATTGTATGTAAATGTACACCACTTATCACAATGTTATTAATCAACGGATAATTGGACGTTCGATCAATAAGTTTCAAAGGAAAAATTATAATTCCATCAAAAGCAAAGTATTATTATCTTCCGCCAATGCTTTAATATTAAATTAAATTCTATTAGCTAGCATATTAATTAGTTGCTTAGAGTATTTTTATGCGAATCTATGAAAATACTTAAACAAAAAAAAATTACTCGCAATTTTTAAGAAAAATGTCGTAGTATCATACGCATTACTTTTGGCATGCACATATACTGTCATCTTCTTTTTGATCTCTAGAAGTAACAGTGGCACATATCATCTTTTTATCGAGACCTGCAGGTACACTCGCGACCTACAGGGTTAATAAAAACATTTCTCTTAAATTCTATAAAAATTCAACCGAGGCTGGCCACCTCAAAGTACCAACTTCCAAATTAGCAAGATTTTTACTCTCCACGTCCGCACTACCTCCACACACACACCCAAGAACCAGCCATAATTTCGCGGGGACCAGAGTATACACACCACATAAAAACATCCCGCTCGCGTATACACGGCCGTTATAAGCCGGCGGATTAGAGGCGGCTTTTCACCGGGCTGTACACGCGCAAACAAGCGACGGCGACGGCTACCGCTGCCGCTGCAGCATTGTCGCTCTCGCCGCGTATAATACGGTTATATGATTTTAGTTTGCCGAGCTGCTGCGCGGCGAGAGTTCGCCAAAGAGAGACGAATAGGAGAAAGAGAGGGACGTCGGTGTCGGATTACGAACCGGGAGCTGCGTCGTACAGCTCCACTCGTCCCGCGTATACAACAGCACACACGCAAGTATGGTACTCGTACGTGTACGGATATATACAGGCGTGCAACCACCCGCCCTTTTTATTTCTCTGCTGGGCAGCGACGTGTCGCGCGGGACTCGTTCTGTGTAGGTTTCGTAAGCTAACAAGCCCGAATCGCATCTTCATTTTTGTGCAGAGGGCTGCATGCATGCTGGACGGGTGCGGACGGATCTTGACTTGGCGATGAGGAGTGTCTCCTCGGAGGGCTCAAAATCTTTCGAGAGTTCTTTAAACGAGGAGGGGGCTAACGAAAGAGGGTAATTCCAATTTTTGTGAAAATTGATTTTATGTATTTTTTCATCGTCAAACGTTGTTGTCCTCGTATTTGTGGTGTTACTTTTGATCTGAAGTCAAATTTAGCCATTAATAAAGCATCTAAAATATGTCATTCCAATGAAAGATAACAACTAAGAAAACTGAAATTATCCGGTTTCGGAAACTTGGTAATTTATTGTTAAATGCAAAAAGCTCTCCCAGAACTCTCTAAATCTTTTGGAGTGGATTTTCATTCTTTTTCTTAGAGCTAATAAATAGTTGTTGTTAAGAGCAGGATACAAAAATTATATTTTATATAAAATTTAGTACTATTATGATAATTTTAATATTTGGCAAAACAATCTAATATTTTTTTACTACATTTTCTCAAATTATGCAGTTTTAAGAAAAGTTTAAGATTTTTTAAACACTAAAATTTTAAAAATTAATAAATTTTGGATGTAATATACTGGCAGATTACTACCATACCGGCGTATTATTTATATTTTATTCTCTGTAAAATAAATATTTATATGAAACATCATTATACGCCTTTGCCAGAAATGTTAAGTTGAGTTTTCAAGAGGTATCATTAACTTTCTTAAAAAATGGGTCGAAAAATGTTAAGAGGATGTGGATCGCCATACGCATTGCTTACCATGGAATATATTTAAAACTGTTTTTCGGTGGCTAATAATACCAGATTCTTTTGAAATTGCCAAAACCAATGAATGCTAATACAATATACAAATTTGCAGAACATAGTAGGGCATTTTTATTTACAAAATTTGTTTATTCTCGAATACTGTTTAAAATAAAAATAGTCAGTAATACAGATTCCTGTAATAAATTCTATCTTTTTAAATGATTCAATATTCCCTTGAATTTGTAAAAACTATATCTGGTTAAATTTTTAAGAGATTTTAAATAAAAACTACTCTTTCACCTCGAGTTAAATTAATTAACCACATAGTTGTATATTTTTAACCCATATTTTTGTACAATTAATAATTAAATTTTCTTACCGACGGGCGGAAAGTACCACATTTCCTCCGGGCGCTCAAAACGGGAATGTGGTATTCTTCGGCCTGGCGTTGAGAAAAATAGTATACGCGCCATGGTAAAAGCCGACGGCTCAGGTGGCAATTTACACGTGCTATGGATTCTTCAATTCTTTACTTCCCTAGGTGCGTAATATATTGTACTATTCTTTATAATCTTATTGAAGATTCCTGGTGCAAATAATGTTTTAAAGGTAAAAAGTTGATATTCGAAACTTTGATTAATTTATAGGTTTTATAATTAAAAATTTCACTCCAACCTAGTCTGAAAGTTAGAGTAAATCCTTAGTCGCTCTCTAATTTAGAGTGGGTGGTAAAATTCACTTATTAGACTGGAGTGACCAAATTCTCTCTTTTAGAGTGAAAATTCACTCTTTTGGCCTGGAACTCCCGTTCACTCTACATTTAAAGCAAAAACTTCACTCCAAAAAATTTAGAGGGTACATTTATTATTTGAGTAGCAGGCATAAGGAACACTCTTTACACTCTTAACAAAAATTTTGTGTCACACATGCACGAAGTTCGCGTTTTTCATACCTCAAAAGCGGTTGTAAAGACCACTCTTATCACGGCTATCCTACCATCAAGCCTACAAAATCATTTGATAAATCAGAAGTACATAAACTACATACTTTCTTCCGTACCTTTATAAAATCATCAACGATAAATAAGACCTAAAGAAACCATTAAAATATCAAAATATATATTAAACAAATTCCATTTATTTCAACTGCATTGCATTACAAGTAGTTATAATTTTTTTTCAAACTTATGTTACTTTCCTACTCCACCACAACGAAAAGGCTGCCTAGGATCGCAACGTCTTCTCGTAGCTAGAGCTAAAACAAGAAAAAAATCTTAAAATTAGAATTTCTAATAGACATGGAATCATTTAAATCTCATTTATATAGCACAAAGCTTAGACTCAATCTTAATAATGGTCATATATGATTTAGTCCCTGTAAAAGTTATTCTTTTGTCATATATATATATAAAATTTAGTGCTCGAAAATGGCAACTAACAACGTCAAAATTCTTTGAAAGAAATGTAACGTATCAAATAACCGCTGCCAATTAACTGTCACTTAGATTCCTCAAACCTAGTTAATTATTCCTTATTTGTTAGTAATTGTTCCAATATGAATATAATATTTTCCCCATTACCTTTTTTTTGCTTGTTTATTGAAAAGTCATGAATATATTTCTACGTCGCCGTATGGGAGCTTGAGCAGGAAAAAGTGTGATTTTGAGAGCGCACGCGCGACGCGCGGAAATGCGTATCATTCCCCCCTACTGCACACTAAACGATTTACTACAAAAAGTATGGTATAATATGCTCAAAGAATTCACCCACGAGATGCGAAAAAGCTGTCTTTCTGTAAATTATCAGCAAGATGCTATTTAACTCTACTTATCGTGAGACATAGAAAATTGATTTTTTTACAATAAGATTTTTTTCTCAAGAATAAAAAAACAAAATGATTACAAAATTTAACTGACTATTCTTCTCGGTATTTCTTAATACCTCAATTTTTTTTAAATATTTCCCGTCATATGTTTTTAGATATAACTGTTTGAAAAAATACGACATTTTCCTGTATAACGAGAGAAATAAATAAGGTTATCCATAATTTTACGAAGCAAAAGATAGATAATTTCATACTCTTTCAAATGTATTTACACTGAAAAAATGATAATATTTCTTTTGTGCCGAACAACCCGAAAAAATAAAACCCAAAAATTGAAACACAAATGAAAAAAAAATGAAAAACACACACCCACATACATACTCACACACACCCTCACACACACACACACACACACACACACACACACACACACACACACACACACACACACACGCACGCACGTATGCACGCACGTATGCATACACATACACACATAAATACACATACACACACAAATACACATACACGCACATACACAAACATGCACACACACATCCATATTGACATTTTAAAAAAAATAGTGTATTACAAATGTCCCAAACATGTTTCTATCATGTGTATTTACAAACTTTTTTTACTATTATAAAGCTTCCTCTTCGAGGAAGCAATACCGTAATGGACCCTATTGTGGATCAGTTCGTCTATTGTGAATCATTTGGTTTCAAAGCATTACTATTGATGATTTGCACTATAACTTTTTTTATTTAAAAAAAAAATTATTGGAATCTTTCAATAAAGAAAAGTAAATATTGCAATACTTCATAATAATGATTTAAAACCAAATAATTCATTATAGATAATCTGGCAGAGTCGAATCGGATGGGTTTGAGAACACCCCGCAGCATTTCGCGCCAACGATCTGAACATAGCTGACCACTGTTTCAAATTTTATTACTAGGATCTAGGGATTCTGCCATCTGAAATCCGACCTTGCCCAACGCTGGTTCTGAGCTAATTTCCTACATTATTTCGCAATTTTTAAAAAAATGAATATTTTTTTACACTTTTTACAAACACGCTCGACATGCGCGATTTTCTACGCTACTTTTAGACATCAAATAGGGCTATATCATGCCGTAGTTGAAAAAAAGTACATTTACCTTCATGTATAATCGTACTTAAAAATGTCATTTTTAATATGAAAATTTAATAAAAATAAAAAATGCGATACGTCAAAAAAAGAAATAAATAAAAAATCTATTTTTGGTCAATAAATGGTAGGGATCCCTCTTAAGTTATTTTTCCACGACTGCAATTTCAACACTAAATTAAACAATATATCTTCAAAATACAGTTTTTGTTAATTTTGTATATTTATTTCGGCAAAATACCTTATTATTTTATTATTTGCTTGACTTACCAGGAGCTAGATCAGATGATACTATAACGGACAAAACTAATATAAGAAATGCGAAAAAGTAAAGTTTCATGATGGCTTATTGAAATTTGCAGATGAGAAATATTTCTTTTTACACTATGACAAAAATAATGTATTCACAGTATTATATAGCGACGATTGTAAAAAGTAATATTTACTTTTATCAATTCTCGTGAATAAACATTATTAAAATATTATTATTAATAACGGACAACTTTTCCTGTATAAATCGCTTTGAGTACACTTGTACAATTAATCCAACGCATTATTTTATTTACAAAAAAACCACAGCAACCTCTCAAGCATTTGTATCTACATATATTGTATGCAGAGCAAATATATGGCTATATTTAGAAATATTATTATATATTATTCTTCACAATTTTACATATAATCGTATTTTCTATTTTTTACTATAACAATTGCAAAAACCGCGGCCAATTCGTTGGCACTTAGCTTCCTCAAATCTTATTACTTGTTCTAATATGTAATTATTTGTTCTATGGTGGTAAAAACTATTTAATTCTATGGTGAAATGTCAAAACGACAAGTCCATTTTTTAAATGTCGAGATATATATAGATATAAATTTTTAAATTGCCATTTAAATCTATGCAAAAGTATAGCATAGCTGATTAAGAAACAATGTTTAAATTGTATAAAACTTAAAAAGTGTTTGCATATCAAGTAATATTTTCTTCAATTGAAGAAACCCTATACAATAGGGAACTTACATCGGTCGTTATTATATGTTTAATTCAATTTTATTTTAAAGTTTAGCTAAAAATGATAAAGTTCTCAAGACAGTTGTTTTTCTTATGCGACTATTGTTTAATTGCAATACATTTAAGTTACATACTATTTTATTTGCCATTCAAGTGCCTACGATCTGACTGCTCAATTCGGATGTTTCGCAAAAAAATCTATTGTCAGGTAGCGTACTGATCGTTGATAAATAATGGCGGCACTAAAATATATTTACTATATACATGTGTATTAATTTGCGTATCCGCGAAAACAAGACGCTATCTGTTTCTAAATTCATTAAAGTTCCTAAGACCGTTTTTTTATGTGATAATTGTTTAATTGCAATATATATATATATATATATATATATATATATATATATATATATATATATATATATATATATATATATATATATATATATATATATATATATATATATATATATATATATATATTGCAATTAAACAATTATCACATAAAAAAACGGTCTTACGAACTTTAATATTTTGAAGTACTTATATTATTTATTAATATAAAAATAAGAATTCATGCAAGTTTCCTATTGTTAATTGAATTTTGTATGTACACTCTAAACCTAAAAGAATAAAAATAGCATTTTATTCTTTTCGCAAAGTATAAAACGTTGATTTTGTTCTTTAGTTCTTTTATTTTTTTCTTTTAATTCAGCTTTCATTCTTTTGTTTTACGAGGACGTTGTATCTACTGTCTTTGTCTAAGCACATTTATGCTAATTATTCAAATAGTAATTTGTTAATTGAAAAACTAAAAGATGTCTTCGATTCATCTTAAAATGTGGAATATTTTCAGAACTAAAAAAGTACCTAAAATTGTTTCTTTTTCGAGAAAACTTCCGAATATGAAATCTAACCTTAATGTTAAACCAAGAGAATAAAAGTTGAATTTTATTGTTTACAAAAGAATAAAAGCTGAAGTTTAATCTTTATAAAAGAATAATTTGTACAATTTAATCTTTTAGGTCATTGTCAAATTCTCTAAAGAATAAAATCAGCGTTTTATACTTTGCGAAAATAATAAAATGCTATTTTCATTCTTTTAGGTTTAGAGTGTTCATAAAAAGTACATACTACTTTTCCAAAAACACATTATTTTTTGATTTTGTTTGAGTTTATGTAATATCATAAATATGAAAAAACGTTATAAAACGAAAACGAATCGTTGAATCTTAAAAATTCTTTTTAATTTCAGAACTTCGTTAAAAACGGAAAAAGTGAGCCTTGACTGGTAAAAAATTATCGCGTAATACCCAATAAAACGGTGATAACAAATTTGTTGAAAAGAATGTCGCAAAAATGAAAAAATGTTATAAATCAAAAACAAATCGATGGTTTTGGAATTTTTTATTTTATTTTATATATAATCTCAAATATCTTGAAAAATAAAAGTCGTCATGATCTGGGGGAAATACTTAGCCAAGCGATAAGAAAATACTACACTTTTGGGAATTTTCTTAAGGAATGGTGCTGTTTTACTCTGGGTATCGAGGGCCATGGAAAGTCAATTTTTTTACAATGGTATATTATGCACCTAGGGAGTAAAGTAGGCTATTGACGCTCGCAAGTGAGTTGCCTCCACGAGCGAAGCGATTGACGCCTGCGAGTTTGCTTATACCCTCAAACTCGCTTCAATGGTCGGGAGTATAGCTGGACCAAGCGGCTTTGTGCCGCACTCGCTGCAATATACACGATTAAAAGTAACGACGAGCATTTAATATATTATATATCTTAAAGAAGAGTATGAATAAATACTTTATATTTATAAATATACTATATTACTTATTTTTCACCAATATACAACCTACATAATCTTACGAAATAATAATTTACGATCACCAATAGTTGCTATAATATAATACCGTGGATGCGTTATTTCTGTCACAGTCCGAGAAGACATATTTTTGATTTGTTCGAAATATGTAGAGTAAAACAATCTTAATGAATCCAGTTTTTACTCAAGACTTAATTCTTTGATGATACTCTAATTATATACAAATGTATAATATATTAAAATTCTAAATATTCTGTTAATCTGAGTAAGTTACTTTAAATTGTTTTCGTCATATCTGTGACACATTTAAGTTTATTGTCATTTTCGTAGTATTTTCAATTATAGTGAATTTATTATAACGATGTACGGAATAATTAAATTTTTGTAGCAACTGAATAAAACAAAAGAATAAAAACGTCGTAGAAAAATAATATAAAGATATTTACAAATACCAATGTACATAATCAGCTACAATCGACACGTCCACTGTAGAAATTACGATAAGAAACTTCATAGTTAGCAGATGTGAGAGACGGCGCTCGGGATGTTTGCATAACATTAATATCTGTTCGTGGAAGTGCGAGGAAGTACTTATTAAATCAATCCATCATATATAGTTTTATTCATTTTTACATTTCAAAACTTAAATTAAGAAGAATGATGTTTTAATTTCCTTACAAAGTGTATGTCTTTTATAGTTGAAACCCCTTTGATTCTTAGAAATTTAATATTATCAATCCTAATATTACACACTTTTAAGATAGTTATATACGATTGTTGGTGAAAAATTACTATTTTTAGACTTAGTAACCAAGAAATTCGAATTCTCTATACTGAAAACAATACAAAGTATGGATTAAGAAAAACGTAAACTAGCGATTTTTGGCAAATAATCGTAAATAACCTAAAATTTGGTCATTTTTGGGCTTGGTAACCAAGAAATTCGGATTTTCCATACCATAAAACATAAATAGAAGTATGGTTTGTATATATAAAATACATATTTAATTGAGAAATACGTGAATAGGGTGTTTTTTTTACCAAAAATCGTTCATAACAAAAAATATAGCCATCTTTGGGCTTAGTAACAAGGAAATTCGGATTCTCCATACCAAAAAACATAAATATACACCAAGATACTGAGAAGACCTAAAATGTTATACTCAGACCACTTTGGGACTCAGTCCCCACCGTCCAGACTACATCATCGCTTAGAAAAAGTAAATTTCCCCCCCTAGTTGCACAATGTAATATTTTCCTTTCCAACATGCATAATGAATATAACACTAACTTATGTATTCATAGCGCACTTTGCGTGCTTCATATGCAACAGCTTTGTCTGCAACATAACATTTTGATAGACTAATTATTATTAGTCATATTTATGCATATTTCGCAGTAAGTTTTACTTTTAAACAATGTATGAATAATTAAAGAATATTATTGGAATACACTAATTATTTCCAGATAAAAAAGGAATTCACAAATTAATTCGATGATACCTTTATACTCTCAATACCTACAATCGCAAAAAACTTGGATCGATTCCATTTTATTTCGCCGTATACAGAAGCCACTCTACTTCGAGCTTACACGCGTCTTCTTATCTTCACTTATCTCCCTCCATCTCTCGAATCACCCGTCCGCCAATAACACCTCCCCAACAAAAAATTATCCATCACGATCGCGGCTAATAAAAACGTCGAAGAGAAAATGCCACCCCTCCTTCGCAGCCTCCCCTTAGCACCTCAATCCAACGCAATAAGCACTTCACTAGTGAATCAGAGCTCATAAAATCCCCTCTCGCACGCTATAACACACTGTGTAATAATATAAAGCAACTTGTTGATCGCGCTCGGTTCGTATCGACGCGGATTAATCATCACCGCACTCGCGCGGCCATTTTACACTTAAGGTGGTAGCTCCTCGTAGAGGAGGATATGAGGAGGGGGTATATACGCGCGGGGCAGCACGTGATTTTCGAGCGACGGATATTTATGGGCAGGCCGGCTGAAATTAATTTATGCAGCCGCATAGACTGCCACGTAATTTATTCGAGGTAGGCGCGATCAGTCACTCTCACTGCACCTCTCGCGATCTCCTCTCCTTCTTCTGCTTCTTCTTCTTCTTCTTCCGTTGCTGCTTCGTCTGTCTTTTGTGGCGATGTAAGGAAATCCTCGCGCGGACGAGCAGCAGCACCACCCGTTAGAACGTTGCACGTGAGTATATGGCGAGGGAGCTTCGATCTTTTTTCTATGTGGTGTGTGTGTGAGTGGTGATTGTTGTATGTGCGAGGGGTTGGATCATGGCGGCAGCCTCAATGTAATGTATAACTTTGAAAGGGATTTATATAAAGTTGATGGTTTAATAAGTTTAATTTCGATTTTTAAACGAGGACTTTGAAATTAATTATGAACTTTTTCTTTTTAATTTTTCGAGTAAATACTGCCATTGCGATATAGCCGTCTCGCCGAATCAACATTAAGAGTAGTTCCACGGCGGAATGTTTATTTTAAAAACAAAACTAAAGTGGTAAAAGTTTGAAGAAAAGAAAATGATTTTTTCTGGGAATTTTTGCATGCCTATGTTCATTGTAGAAAGAGTGAACAGTTGTAAAAATCTTTCGAGATTTCGGCAAAAAAATCACGAATATGAGTTTATTTCAGCTCTAATGATTCTCGAGATACGTCTGAAAACCTGGGAAAAATTCAATGAAATATTAATAACGTATACACTTTTATTATCAGAAGCCAGTTTATGCTGTAATACAATAAGATTAATCCACAGATCGTAAATTTAACCGAACGGATTAAGGTAGTTATCCCCCAACTATGTCTGTCAAAACAAAGCTGAAAAATAAAAATCTCAATATACATGAATTTCTTTATATGTAAAATAAGAATATCACAAAAGAATTATTTTCGTGTTGTTTTAATGCAATTAAAACGGAAAAATATATAAATTACAAAGGAAACATCAACTGTTGATTCACGTAGTTATGATCAAAAGTGAGATTTACGATCTTTGGATTAATATCATTTTAGTACTGTATGGATTAGCTTCTAGAAATGAAAATATATGCTTTATTAGGGTTTCATCTAATTTTTCCCAGATTTTGAGACATTTCTCGAGACTTGCTCAATCGCTAGAGCGGAAATAAACTCATATTCATGGGTTTTTCGTTAAAATCGCTATATTCTATTAAAATGAGTGCCGAAACGCGTGAACTTTGAATGAGTAAAACTCAAAATCTATATGGTACAGCGATCTGAAAGTTTGCAGGATATTCTGTGAGATAAAAATTGATTTTGCTTAAAGTTTCTCGAGACTTTTGAGTTTAGGGGATAACTACCTTAAATCATATCTAATAAAAATACAGAGCCAAAATCAGATTATGATGATAATAAATGTCACTATTAACTATTATTTCCAAAAAATGAACACTGACAAATATAATTAATGCAATGATACTTTACCACACAATTTTTCAGTACTTTTGCCAAACCTAATACCACTATAATTGTCAAACTTTGGCTCACTACCCAGTACCAACTCACACCAAACTCAACCTCAGTCAAACTTCACCAAAACTATCCCCCCTAAAAAAACATTCAACCACACGCAGCTATTAATCCTCACTAAACCCAAAGCCTTCAATTCCCAACATTACAGAATCCTCACTGCCAGAAGCGCAAGCAGCTTACATTATCTCCGCGTCGAGTGCAGCGAAAAGAGTCGTCACGCGCGTCAAAAAGTCTTCGCGGACCGCGGGGAGGCTTCTCAATCTCCGCGTATAAGAGGCCCCGAAAGCGAAGTGGACCGCGCGCGAGCCGGCGCACGTACGGCGTCGCGCGAGCCGGACGATTTGTCGAGTGGCAGCAGCTCGCTTCCAGCTTGGAAGAAGGAAAGAGAGAAGAGGAGGAGGCAGGGATATCCCGCGCAAAATCTCGCGGCGCGGCGTTATGATTTGCGAGGGGCCCGGAGCCTCGCACGCGCTCGACGAGTAGGTAGATGTACACGTGAGTTTCGCGAAGCGCCCACGCGTTCCGGGAAGTTGGCGCTCGCTTTTTCGAATCTTAGCTCTGCGGTCCGTCGATTTACTTGTACGTGTGGGGGGTTGGCTTTGGAGCGAATTTTAGGGTAAGTATTTTGGTCGATTTTGTGATTAATTTGATGAGAGATAATTGTTTTGAAGAATTGTTAGAATTTTTGAAGATTGTGTTGGGGGTTCCCTGGAAACGGGTATTGAATTTTAAGTAAACTCCTCGATCATTATTAATTTTGCATCTAATTTTATTCATAGGATGATAATTCACTTAAGCTTTCGAGGCATATTTCTAATAGAGATTTATTTACTGGCCAAAGAGTTTACAAAAAGGAAGAAGAGGTGCATTTTAATTGAGAAAATTATTTCATCATATATTCTTTTTTATCAAGGTAGCATCTGGAATGTTCTCTGATACCAGCAAAATTAAGTTATTTTACTTATAGTGTTTTAAGCCTTGAAAATGTTAAAAAGTACTTATAAGATTTTTTATGAGATAAAATTTGTTTAAAAGCGTCCACGATGACTTGACGCAAAAAATTTGACGTACCATGAAAAATCACCTTAATTGCATTTCTCCTCTATGTCGAGTACGAAGGATGTCAACAATAAATAATTAACACACAAAACGAATCAAGTTTAATTAAATAATATGGTTAATATTTTATAAGTGTATCTTCCACAGCTAAAATCTAGTAAATCTACTTCTTTTTAGAGAATCGCCTACATACTTAACAGAAAGATTAACCGTTTGAAAAAAGTGTCCGTTCATTAAAGAAACTTACAAGATCTTGTCTATCGACCGTACATTTAACCACGCAATTTTTCAATACTCACGTCTTAAAAGCAAATACTTATATCTTGCTCCGAGTAGAAACGCCGTACACTTCCATTTATAACCTTTATTTCATCTTTATGTAAATTCGTATAAGCATCACGGAGCCAAGAAGCAGCGAGACCACAGTAGGCGCTTATTCCTCAACTAGAAAACGAAGAAAGTCGTAGATTCAGTGTCAAGCTGATCGAGTCCGCCAGATAAGGGCTGCGACTAATAAGAGAAAACGTAAAAAATCGTCTACCTCGGCGCAGCCGCTCGCGCACGCGTCGAGAGCGAGAAAGAAGAAAGTCGCCTCTCTCTCTCTCTTTCTCTCTCGGTCCTCATCTCGCCATAAGGCGCAGATCAAACCGAGCGATTGCAGCGGCCAAGGGTGTAATGGACGGACTAATTTGTGAAATTTAAATTCCGTCCTCCGCGCTGCGCACAGGTACCTCCCAGGAAAAAGCCCCGCGAGTTCCGCGGATTCGAGAGAGCGAATATAGTTCTTCCATTCTCGTTTTGCCTGGTGGTTGCGTTGTTGCTCTTGTTTTTGGTTTTGGCTTTGGTGTTGCTTCTTTGAGGGTAATAAAAAATTTGTCGTCCGAGGCCGGGCTTCCTGGAAAAATCTTTGGTGGCGCGGAGAAGAAGACGGAGGCTGGAGAATGCAGAATGCAGGCCGCGCCGTCGTATATCTTTGTGCGCGGTTGTGCAGAAATTCTTATCTCTGGGGAGAGAGGAGAGACTAAACAATCTTTGATAAGACAATCTGCGGCTTCGTGCTGAGATGGACTTTTCGTTCTTTTTTTTTTAATTCGTAATGTTCATGGGTGTTTTTTTTATGAATAAATAGACGGATGTGAAAATGAGTTGAAGTAAATGATGTTGATTTCAGAGTATAAATATTTATATAACTTTTAATCGACCAAGAAGTCTTGTAAGGATCTAGTTGATTTCATATTACTTTATTTGATAAGTCAGAGAACAAAATTACATCTCATTTTCGCAGACATCATTTGAAAGATGGAAGTAAAAGCGATATAATCAAAGCCCGAAAAGTTTTTTTAATATTTTATTGCAAAAATATGTCAAAGTGGAAAATTGGGTAGATTTCCAGATGAATTCTAGGCTGAGAAAAGGTGGATTTCATGGTAGATTTCACGGTAATCGTTTCTAGTAGGATCGAAATAGATTACGATCATATAGGTTGTACATTTTTAAGACATCCAGAACGAAACCCGGATCTATTTTCTAGTTGAAAATCCAAGTCTATTTTCTAGCTGAAAATCCAAGTCTATTTTCTAGCTGAAAATCCATTTGGATCTGACTAGAAATTTACTTGGAAAATTTTCCTCGATGAAGCCTGGAATCCAACTGACAATCTAGTTGGAAATATTACATTTTATACAAATTACCAGCTCTGAACTAATTGAACGCATTGAAATAATTCGAAAATTTTAACTTGTTAATTAAGAGCAAAATATTAGATTTTTTAAAACTTGTTACAAAGATTATCAAAGATTACAAAAGATGAGAATAGTATACAATTAAATCTAAAGTTTATTTGGGCATTTGTAAATAACTCAGGGAAATGAAATATTATTTCCGAGTGTCTTCATTAGAATAGTTTAGTATTCAAGGTAACGACATTGCCAATATGTTTTGTATCTTACTTTGGATCAGCATACTCAATATTTAAATCTGGGTTAGGGTTTTCCGGATGCTAAACCAGTCTATGTAAATTTAGATCCATTTCAATTCTCTAAAGCTAGATTTTGGGTGGATTTTCAACTGGCTTTCCAACTGAATTTTCAGCTGGATATTGTCAACAAGATAGTTACTCCCTCTCCCTTACCCTGATTCCCTAATCATAAAAGAAACAAATTGCAAATTTCGTGTAAAGATTTGATATTCTTTCATAATACTACCCCGCTCGCGCATGCCAGTGAATAACGAGTAAAATCGCCCAACAGTACCAAATCAATACAATTCACAGTGTTCAACTTTAACAACCATCAACCGACGAAGGCCTCCCGAGCATACTTACATTTTCGTCACAAAATGTCCTCTCTCGTTCTCGCTCGCGTCCTTTGGAACTCGACATCATTGTTGCAGGCATGTGTATCTTACTATCTACCTACTATACGTATACGGGGCGCAGATGTGCGTGAGCTCGACGAGGAAGAAAGAGGGGAGGGAAGCACGGCGTAAAGCGGCTCACTTGCAGGCCGTCGCGCGCGCTCGAGTGCACGCGCCACTATCGCGCAAACTCGTAATGACTGCATTGTATAAGTGCAGCGTTAAGCGTATTATGCGCCCGCCGCGAGAGCGGCTTATTTGGGCCTTTTTTGAGCGAGTTTGTGAATTCAGGTGTGGTGAAATTGTTTTGAAGAACGTTGATGGTACTTTTGTTCTTGTAAGGAAGATCTCTGACTATTGCTGGTGACTTTCGTAATCCTGGTAGGAGTCAAACGATGTATAAAACACTGACTCTTTTGATAAGAAAATGGATAATCCCTGCGGTTATGAAATGTTTACTTTTCTACCAAGGAACGGTAAATGATTCCATCGAAGTTAACTAACTGGAGATGAAAAAATGAAATGTTTTCTGCACAAGAGAAATTAACAAATCAGCTTGAAATTTTGTCTGCCGACTCATTATGACAATAGTTGCGTATGCATCATGAAATTATTTCTATTGGAATATTTTGGAAAATCTGATCTTAATATATTGAAATATATTGTCAAATATTTCGTTACCAAAAGAAGTAATACAATGGATTTAGTTCTTTATGCAAAGATCTTCCTTGTATAGTATGTTTAGATTCTTTTTGCTCCAATACAACACACGGATAAAACAATATCACATCTTACGCGACAAACACAATGAAAATTACTTCGTATCTAACGTTTCTTAAATCTTCCAATAACATTGCCTATTTACAAATTCCCGTTACCTTAAAAAATGCATCATAATTAAATTCATGAATATTCATTTTTACGATATCGATATCTTCATTCGTTACGATTTGGCTCCCTCGGCATTCAACTCTCACGATCATTCGCCTAGATAGAAAAACTTCATTGTCCCGCAGAAATGCAAACGTTGAAAGGCAGGCGATCCAAGAAGCCATCGCAAGCACAAAGACATCACGAGCTCGGGGAACAACGCGTGAAAAGCGCATCGGCCTTTTTCAAAGTTAGCGCGTCAACAAGTAGCGGCATTGTCCCGTGGAGAAACTGCGCGCTAAGAGAGGGGAACCCCGGCGCTGTCAAGATGCGCCTAATATACTTGACAGCGCCGAGTACCGTACATTATCTCTCTCTCTTGTACCCTCGGGACGATTTCTCTTTTGCGGATCGTTCGTGATGGGTGCTTCGAGAGGATCGTCGAGTGCCCGGCGCGCGCCCCCCTTTTATTTTTTATTCACTCGAGGATGTGCCTATTATGAGAGAGCGTGTGCGTAAGGACCCTTTTGAAAGCTATGATTTTTTCGTCCTCGTTTGTTGTACTTGTTATCCCTTTTTGGCGATCTTTGCTGCTGTCGGATGTGTGAGGGTTGTTTTACGAGGGTGTCGAGCAATGAAATTTCACTTGCTGTCAAATTGGATTTATAACAGTTTCGAATCTAAAACGAATGATTTGACTGAGTGAAGTTGTTTGAGGTGGTGGAGTGAATTCGGAAATAGCGTCGACTTTCTTTGCTTCGGTTTTTCAAACTCCCGTGAAGAATCGGAAGCAAGTATAATCAGATCGATAATTTAGTTCTTAGATTAATCAACGTCCATTTTTTTTATAAAATACTTATTTCGCATTGTCTTATTCTTATTTGAACTTTCTCATGTTGAATTCAGCGCTAGTTCAATAAATTTCAATGTTCTTTCATCTAAAGTGTAGTTATAATTCCATTTCTATAAAGAAAATATGTTCTATCATAGGACACAAGTGTTTCAAAATCTAAAACAGAAAATGTCGATGCCGTTTTCAACGTATCAACCTAAAAATTCAAATGCAACCTTCGATCTCTCCACAACCTACACTGTCGCGAAACTGTCTCTATATAATACAAAACCCTGCTAAAGACAGCACACGGCGATCGGCTCGAAATCGACTCGCCAACGAGATTTTCGTAATCGATAACGACGTCCCTTAAAAAGCAAAAAACGAAAAAGGAAAGCGAAACATCCTACCCAAACAAGGGACAGCGGCAATGGGGGCATAATTTACGTATAGACAAAACAAGCGCGTATATAGGAGATATAATACACAGAGGGACGTGCACGCGCGCGAGTACACATCATCGCATATATATATCCATGACGCCGCGCTGCTATACCTATACACATCCCTCCGGGGCTTAACTTCACGATCTGCCCCGAAATCCCTGCAGGGCCTTTTCTCCTCTTTAACCAAAAACAGCCTATACAGCCTATATATATATACCTATATACAGGTATACCTACACGAGCGTGTGCACACAGGGCCGGCGAAGGCTAATAGAACCGAAATTATAACAGGCCGATGAGCACGCGTCGACTGCTCTTATTCCGCCTGGCTGCCACAGCCGCCGCCAAAAAGGAGCAAAAAAAATCTGGAGAGCCTCTCTTTACGGACCCCTATGTGTATATCGCGACTGCACGGCAGAAGAAGCAGCAGCGCGACGCGAGGCATCGGCGCTGATTCCTTAAGCCCCTTTCTGCTTTTTTGAAAAAGTTTTAACGGTTTAAATGCTCTCGCTTAATACTTCTTTCTCTCTTTCTGCCCAGGAATAATCTGCTTAGGTAATCTCCGGCGCGAATTTGTGATATTCCTTTCTTGTTTTATTGCTTGGTAAATTATAAAGCCCTGTATCCGCGAGCGCGCGCGCGCACCACTCGTGTGTGTCCCGTTTCCGATTGCTTAACGATCCAAGAAGCCATCGCCATCTTAACGATCGATGAAGATGAGAGTTATAAGGTAGGTTTTGTCGAAAGGGTCTAGGGGGATTTGCAGTGCGATAGATGTGTATCGTAGTGGAGATTATAGATCTTTTTAATTGATTAAATTTGAAGTAAAAAGTAGCTTATCAATCAGTTATGCCTTTCATCAACAATTGGGTTAACACACACTGAAAAAAAAATTTGTTAAATCTAAGTAAACGTTTCCATGAATCGTACTAAGAAAATATTTATTTGATAATAGTAAATATTTAATTATGTTTAGACTGGTATTCATCAATTCAATAAATATTTACTAAATTTAAGAAATATTTACTTTATTTAAGTAAATATTTTCTTAGTACGATTCAAGGAAACGTTTACTTAGATTTAACAAACTTTTTTTCAGTGCAATATATATATTTCTTTATTGTAAGATTACACCCATACAAATTAACTTGCAAGTAGTGCATTAGACTTGGTATTCATGATCAAATTAAGGTCGTCGAAACGTCGAAATTTGAAAATTAACTTCTTTTTACCTTTATATCATCAGTTTATAAAATAAATCCTGTTTAAATCTTGTTTACATAAAAAGTACATTTTTCTTAAACATTTTAGGCTTTCAATATACCTTTTTAGACAGGCAATAATTATCTAAATTCTTATGATCGTAAAACAATTGTTTCGCAATGGCAAGTTCGAGGTAACAATTTATCTAAAAGACACAAACTAGGTCCTGATCATAAAACTAAATTCTTCCCAACAATGTCTTAGCTAAATACAAATCATAACCAACTCCTACACCACCAACCAAAATGCACTCGTCCAATACCGGACCATTAGAACCCTCCTCCCCCAAAAAACAAAACTCGAAATTCCCCAAATCCCAAAAAACCAATGCACGCGTGCGTGCATTACCCAGCTTACTCGCGCGTTACACACGCCTAGGATCACTGGCGCTTACGCTGCACACTCGAACAAACACATCCATCTCTCTCTCACTCTCTCCATCCTATATACAAAAGAATCGACGGTGCGGGCCAGATGCGCTTTTTTTTCCCTTACCTCCGCAGTGCAGCCTGGGGCTCGCGATCATCAAAGCCCGCGCGCGCGTGGATCGACGAGCCGATATATAGGTGTATACCTACGCGGTGTATCGGGGGGGCGAATCTCGTGAGCGGGCTGCTTGCTCTTGTTTGGGGTCTTATCGGGGAGATCGGGAGGCCCGGGCGCGCGCGTACGAGCGCTAATAGAAGCCGACCGGTGCCGAGTGGGTCCGTGCTCTGCTTTTCTTTCTTGTTGAGGAGTTTCCCGTGAGAGATTCTGGCTTTCCAGAGGGGGCGAGGGGGACTGGGAGGTCGTTGGGAATCGTTTAGCGTGGGTAAATTGGGTTTTGAAGATTTCGACGAGGTGGATTGGATCCGTGTGTTTTGGGAGATATTGATAGTTGATTGGGTTTGAAATGGATTGTGGATTGATAAATATATTGATTTCTTGCTTCACTTTGCATGAGAAAACAGTAGAAGGCAACTTTTATTATCAGCATAAATTCTTAAAAAGGAAGTTTTCTTTTGCTAAAATTTCCCTGGCTTTGCGTGATTTATATCTAGTAAAATTGTTTTAAGTTAAGTAATTTATTCTTATTTTTAGTACAGATTTTCTATAAATAATTCAGGTTATCATTACTTGTTTTGATTAAAAAACATTTAAGAAGCAACAAAAATAAGTAATTTATTTATTGCTAAAATTATCGTCTCTTCTAGTACTGACGTTGAGTGCACCAGTGAATAAACTTGTAAGCACAATGAATGAACTGGTCTCCTGACATTTTTATTCACTTAAATAAAAGGGTTTTAAATGATGAACTAATTAAAAAATAGATTAATAAAAGCTTTAAGATCAGGAGAAGCAAATAGCTACATTTCAGGATTATAAAAGTATTTAATTAAACATTTTATTGAAACAGTGTTTCTTCACTAATGAGTGTTTACACACTGATTCAGTCGCCCTATAATAATGATTTATTTACTAACTACTAATATACGATTTGAATAAAAGATCATAAGTTAAAGTTACTTACCTTAGTGGATCATATATGACATACACATTTTTAACTATTTGTGCTGTTATTATTTCTAATACGTTAATTAATCAATTGAATATGGTAATTTTTATAGGATTCTTGGAATACTGGAGCAAGATAATGAATAAAACTATGAACAATCGTTTGTTTTCTTATTCGGCGTTGCACGATACTCTTTTTATTAATTTAAATAACATCAACTTTATTCGATACAATCTTACATCGTGACTTAAAATCCTGCCTCTCGGCTGTAGCCTTTAGTAATATTGTGCATCGTAATATTGGGCATTTCCTTATAATAATTATAATAATAATAATACGCGACACGGACCGTCCCTATAACTACTTCTCTTATTTTTTCTTTCTTTCTTTACAACGGAGACGCGACGGCCTGAATCGCGCTCGCGCCTTATACCTCTCTCTTCGTCAATGTGCTCGCATACATATATACGACGTATAATAATATCTATATTCACTTTATATATATAATATATCGCGATCTATGTGTACTCTATTAACGCGAATTGCGCGCGTGACTCGTATGTCGCTTTGTGCAAGAGTCGTTGAAGATTTCTTTTTTCATGTTCATTATTCGTTTGTTTGTTCATCTCGTAGAGCTTCTTTCTGTCCTCTCCCTCTCTCTTTCTCTCTGCGCTTTATCCTTTAATGTATTTTTGTTCGTATAATAATATAAGCTTTCACAGACGCTCCCTCGCTTCTTTCTCTCTTGTTCCACATAATACGCTATCGATAAAACATGTACAGGCGTATGCATGAACGTTACACGAATTTTTGAATCGCACCTCTCGCGGTGCGCGTCTTTATTTTCTCTTTTTAGCTTTTGACTTTTGCGTTTTGCGTTTCTCTAACTTTTGTATATAATAACTGACCTACTTACGCGCTTGTCGTGTGTGGCACTGCTTGTACGTTATCGGCAGTCTTGCTCCTCCAAAAGTGGATTTACTCTTTAACTTTAGTTTGTGTATTACATGCTCTAAGTCTCTCGGTTTGTGTTTAGTAACAATGCTTATCATTTTCTCGCAGCGCGCGACAGTATTTCCTTTTGATGCTTTGAACTTGGCTCGACGGCTGATACATGACGCAAGGAGCTTTATTGAGCTCTCGCAATGGTGTACGAGAGAAATTGGCATTCGTATTGACCAGAAAATATTTCAGATAAAGGAAAATGCAGTAAAGCCAATTTTTCAATCCAGCGAATCACCACTTTAAGAGAATTAACATAATAAAACTAGGCCCGTGCAAGAGGCCGAGTCGTCGGAATGTAGTTGTGTGTCTATGTGTGTTTGGCGTGCAGAGGCTCGATCGATGCTCGGATTTGCGTACTTCGCGGACAATACCTATCCTATAATAACTCTGTGTGTACAATGTTTCGCTTTTCGCTCGTCGATGCGCGCCGGTGCATTGTGCGTGTGAGATTCTTCAGAACGCGGACAAGACTTTCATCAATCGTCAAAATGAGAACAATTTTATTGAGTGAGATGCAGCGATCGAGGGAAGATGATTGGAATACACGAGGATGCAATGGAGAACCGGAGTCGCGCGTAAAGCTATAGGTATGTGAATTCGCAAAGCGCTATATACAATATACATATATATATAGTCGTTTACGAAGATCGCGTTTTTTTTTATATTTATCACTCGGTTTATCTAACTTTCTTTTTCTCTCTCTCTCGGGCTCGCGAATTAAATGAAGGTAAATAAAGGAAATCAGTAATTATCGACATCGCTCGGTGAACAATACATAATCACAACTGTACTATCGCTCGAATGTACGATTCTCTCTGTCTCTCTCGCGAGCGAGCGCGCGCTTTAGTAGATTAAGCGTCGTGGGGGCTCGGCAGCGCCGATGACGGCTATTTATAGCTTTCTTTCGTTCGCGCGCTCTTTTTCACGATGTGCTTGCCCATGCTCGGCGCGCGCCGCGCACGCACGCACATATACACTTTGATTGTGCCCATCTCTCGCAATTCCCCGGGAGATAATTTTTTGTTTGATCTGAATTTGAAAGCGGCGGTGCTTTTGCTGAAATGCTCGAATGCAGTATTTTTAGAGGGAGATTGACGCGAATGAATTTTGAGACTTGGGTGTGATGTACTTTTGAAAATATGTGCATTTCTTTCCGATGTGAAATTAATGAAAGTTTGAGAATTAATTCCATCGAAGCAGTATGATATTTTATAGATTTTTGTGAAAGAAAATTTTATTTTAAGGTTTTTACAAATAAAATTGATAAAAAGAAACATTATAAAATTATATGCCCTGATCAATGTAATTATGTAAGCTCTGACGTAGAAGTATGGAAGTGTCTGAATTAGAATTCGAATTCTTGTGTATAAATATAATACACGGTAAAAGCATTAAAAACTCTTAATTTTTCAATGAAAGTTTCAGTATACCTTTTCATAGAAAAGAGTACTGAAGAATCTTGAGAATTCTTTTATTACGCAAATTGTGTTATAATTGTATGTGCATGCAAAAATCGTTATCAAAGTATAAAATAAATTCTTTCACACCGCGTTAGACGCTAAATTGCAAAACCCAAATCAAATATAAAATTTTCTATAACGCAGCAAATCATTGTACAATGTACATTGTACTGTCAATATACATTAACTTCAAACAAAAAATTTCCTATGTACAGTCCCTTACAATACAATTTGCCAGAACCCATTTCAAATTTTTAATTCCTCCCCAAAAAAAGCACTCCTATTCTTTTTACTGCAATAAATCAGTACAAAGTACTTTCGATTGGTCAGAATTAAAAAAATTGAACGTAGTCCGACAAATTACACTACATTGGAGTACACCCAGTTTTACCTCGAGAGAGAGAAAGAGAGAGAGAGAGAGAGAGAGAGAGAGAGAGTGGGAGACCGCCACACACATACCCTGTTTCGTCCCGCGGACATTGTTCGCATCGTTATGCTGGGGGCTAGACGACGGGGGACGAAGAAATGGCCGAGAGAGAGAGAAAGAGAGAGAGAGAGCGTGCAATACGTATATATAACCCAGTTGGCCAGTGCCAAAGGAACAAACGACGACGATCGACCTCTCGTCGAGTTCGCTTCGTTGCCTCGTTACTCGCCTCGCCGTCTCTCTCTCTTTCTCTCTCTATCTATCTTTTCCTTTCGTTTATTTTAGCTATTTTGTTTTGTGTTTTTTTTGCGCCTGCTCGCCCTGCTATTTGGAACGAAAGTTTATTCAGAGAATTATTGGCTAATTATTACTCTTATTCGTTTGTTTGCTTGCTTTTTTTTTATAACTTACTAGGTTTTCGAATCGCGCGATGGCTCGCCGCTCTCGCTTGGAGTTTTCTTTACTTTATATTAGGTTCGAATTGCCACTTATCTATATATATATATGTTGTATTTACAGTCAACTCCTTCTTTTTTTACTCCTCTTATACTTAAATTCTAGAGGGTCAATTTCTTATATCGAGCTGATACGCAGATGGACGAGCAGCTTTGATGATTTATTTTAAAATGGATTCTTTTGAAGACCTTTAGTTGATTTGTTAAATTATTGAGCTGCGGTGTGTATAAAATTTGAGCACTTAGTTACCTAATTCTAAATAAATTTAGAAGATGATGATTTGGTTGCTTATACGTAATAATACTTAAACATAAGTTACTCTTAGTATATTGGAAAAATTTGATTTTTGTGCTTTTTTGCAACGAAAGATTTGGTTAGACTTATGTTCTAGATATCAAACACTGTTTTACAACGCGAGTCGTTCCTCTATACATTAACAAATTAAACTTTAAAAAGATGTTTGTCAAAAATATAGTAACCAAAGTACGAGTAAACGTTAATTTTAAAATTCTTAATTTGAAAATAAATTTCCCAAAGCTGCTTTTCACTGGACTACGTTTTCCGCGCATCTCGCACTTTGTCTCTCTTAAACTCTACAATACAATAATATGCGCGAACCGTCAACGCGTATAAGCCTCAAGTCGTTTATATCTTTTTTTTTTCTATCTACATACATGTACAAGAAGGACAAGTAACACAAAGCGTTACAGACTCTCGACTCTTTTCCATCGCCGAGGGCTCGAACGAGGAGAATTCACTCTACTTTTTGGGCCTATATTTCGTATATTCTTTTGTTTCGTTTTTTTTTGACACAACGTACGTTTTATTGTTTAATAGAGAAAAAAAGGTAACTATGATTGTGGCGGATGGTTCATCAGTCCTTATTTTCTTTTTTTCGTATTTTCGAATCTACGCGAGATGACGACAATGAGACTTTGAACGCTTTTGTGAGAAAAGAATTGCTACGATAGAGTCTATTTACAATGTCACGCGGACAGTCTTGTCCATCCGTTGGAAAAAATGCCGGATGGTCGTCACCTTTTCGCCTTTCTGCTCCTTTTTTTTATTGATAGGACTGATTTTTACTGATTTATACCCTATATATTGCAATGTCCAAGCTCTGGTCCGCCAAAATTTCCTCTGGCATTTATGACATTAACCAAAATCAAGTAGAAGGTGAATGTATTTGATGTTCTAATGAATAAAACAGTATACTGTCGCAGATCCAGTGTTTAGTCAGCTAAGCAGATAATAGGATATTATTGACACTTTTGATGATTCATGTTTGAATGTTCAGTTAGATAATTACTATTACTTAAGTTTAAATTCCAAATTTTGTCATAAATAAACTGAAATGATTCGTGAAAAAAAGTATCAATAACTAGATCGGTGACGGTATGTATTCGTTTGAAAACTTTACTCGTTTTATGATTAGGAATCGTTACACCTTCTACCGTCAGAACGAAAATAGTAAACAGATACATGGACAGTAATCAAAGTACAACAAGTCAATTCTGAAACAAACATCCCCATTCTACTTCGATTTCCGCGCGAAAAGAGGCCCCTCGAAAATTCCCCCTTCTGATCCAAGTAATATCACATCTTGGACCACCAATCACCAACACCACTACAGCTAGTAGTAACACTACCAGTACACCCTCTCTTCGCGCAACTGTCCAAAGAAATGCCGACCAGAGCCCCGGTCCCATCATCCCCATTAGCCCTCCAACCAACCAACCCAATCCCGTTTTCTCCTCCTACTCCGCGAGACAGTAAATCCGTGCCTGAACGATAGTCACCGGCTTGCTGGCATTGCCACTATTACCCTGATGCTGCTGTTGCTGCTGCTGCTGTTGCTGGTGTTGACTCTGCATCTGCTGCGTCTGCATCGACTGGTGATTCTGCTGCTGTTGCTGCTGATGCTCCCAGCCCTTGTCCTGATGATGACTACTATGATGATGATGATGATCGTTATGATTCTGGTAGTGATAGTTCTGCTGCAGCTGCTGCTGCTGCTGCTGCTGTCTGCGCTTGCTGCTGGGGCGGGGCCAAGGTCACAAGGAGTGGTACTCGCCGAGGACGAGACTGGCGCCGTGGTGGTAGCCCCCGTGGCCCCCGGCAGCCGACATGCCCGCCATCGTGCCCATGCCCTGGTGGTAGGCGCCCATGCCCATGCCGTTCATCGACATGCCGTTCATCGTGTGGTTGACGCCCTGCATCGTGCCGGGCATCATGGACGTGTGGCCCATGGGACTGAGGCCGCCCATGCTCGGGGCTATGGAGCCCATCTGCATGGAGGTCGCGGTGTGGGGCAGGGACTTCTGCAGGTCGGCAGAGCTAGGTGTGCCTATCAGGTAGTCCTGTGGACAGAAAGGTGAGGAGGGTGGATTTTGAGTGGGATTGTTTGTAATGTAGCGTTTGATTGATATAGTGCTTCTAGTAATGTAGGATTTGATTCAGAGGGCACGGAGAAACACGGATAGATGCAGTGGTTATCAAATGGGGTGCTGAATAACAGAGCCTGTATGTTTGTAGTATTAACCCTTTCAGACCTATGTAGTCATATAATGACACGAGATTTTACAATAAATTTAATCGTTTATTATATTATACAGACGTTTAAAGACTGATCTGCCCGCGCAAAAATAGGAAGTGTGGCCAAGATGTTGCTGCAGCTGTGAGCAACAACAGGTGGGCCACGTATTGGTTAACGTATTACCACGTATTGCGTATGTATTTTGTTGGACAAATACATTTTGTTGCAGTCGGACCTCGGACATTGATAAAGAACGGGACCGAGAGTTTGGGCATTGATAATAAGGTTTATCTTACCAACTATAAAGTAAAAAGTGCGTAACTACTGAATGCTCCAAATTTTAAGCAAAACGTAATAAAAGTATCTTTGCAATTGCTATAGAAAATTTTTCGGCTGGACATTGATTTATATCTTCAGAATAAAATCATTTATCGTCAATAATAATCACGATTTAATGTATGCTTTTTGTTTCTATCAAAACAAGGCAAAATTTGCCACACAATGTGAAATACTTTTTACTTCGGATAATCAGATTTTGCTCGAGTGCTCTTTGCGGTAAGCAACATATTCGATGCCTATCTAAAATAAGGAAATTATAAGGTTTCTAATTGAAATAATCTGTTACTTAACGCGAAAGGAACAACAGTTAGTACTCGTACGCGTATTTCGCAATGTAGTAATAACCTATTGATTTGTACAAGTGCCCGAAATAGCAAGCGTATCAATGCTCGTTTATTATCAATCCCGGAGGTCCGACTATAATTCTGAAAGTGTTATAAGGCAAAAGTACCAGCATGTGGACACTTAAGAAATGGCGCAGATAAATGGATAATTGGTATACTTGGACGATTTCAAACAATCACAATATTTTCACTTTAAATATACAAAACTCGAAAAATGGTACTTTTTTAAAGAACAATGTGATTATTTTATTCCAAAACCATATAAAATATTTTTATGATCTATATATTTTAAGGTCGCTAATTAAGAATTCAAAGTCATAATTACAAAATGTTAAAAGGCCCAAAAAATTCGTTCATACACAGTTGCACGAAAATCGGTCTAATGCAAAAATATATGACTGAAAGGGTTAAATTTCATAACAGAATCACTACATTTTTTATTGTTGTTAGTTTAGACATATAATGTATTCAACGATATTTTTTTCAAATTAATCTGTTCCATACAAACTGCTATACAAATCATCATTAACTTTCAGGAGTCATGTAGTTCATTTTCAATTTCGAGTAAATATCTTAAAGGAAAGTTGTTGTTCCAATTAACAAGAACAACTTTCCATAGAGATATTTTCTTAAAATTGAAAAATGAATGAAAAAAGTGGTTCCCCGTATTTACCAGTAACACGGGGTTTAACATCTCCTTAATCTAATAATTTTTCGTGAATGTTCAAAATTGTGTTTCATATTCCGTTACTACAATATTAGTTTGTAAAATTTCATAACTTTGCGACGTAAGTATTAAGGTAAATAAATAAGTCTAAACCTGCAAATATCATCTATCTTTCTTACGAGAAAAAGATACTTGCACCACTGTTCGTCAATCTACAGAACACAACGCAAAAGAAAATGAAAAATATCCTTTCGTGACTTTATCATTATTATCCCTTTTACTCCAAACCATCAAATAACTTAAAAAACGAAGACTCGATATACCTCCCCAATCTATCAAAATCCAAATCTCGACCAAAAAAGAAAACCAACCTGCGAGCTGTAGTACTGCATGTAATCCAGCTGGCTCTTCTGCTGCGCGCAGCTCGACTGTGCGGGCAGGGTGGCCGTCGGATGCACGAGTCCGTGCGCGGCGGCGGCCGCCGCCGCAGCCGCCGCCGCCGTGGCCGCGCCCTGCAGATGATGCTGCAGCTGATGATGCAGATTCCTCTTGTCGTCCCCGCTCTCGCTGCTCGTATCGTGATGCTGCTGCTGCTGTTGCTGCTGCTGCTGCTGCTGCTGCATGTGATGGCCGGAATGCCCGAGACTGGAGTGGTGGTACGAGTGCGGACTGGAGGAGACGGAGACCTGCGACGGCAACTGGTACATGCTCGAGCTCTGCTGTTGCTGCTGCTGCTGCTGCTGCTGGTGCTGGTGGTCCACCAGTTGATGGGAGGTTGGCTGCTGCTGCTGCTGCTGTTGCTGCTGGAGCGCGCAGGAGGTGGATTGCTGGGACTGCTGGCTGACGGACTGGCGCTTGGTCTCGTCGCCGCTCTCGTAGCTAGAGTCGCCGGGGTCGCCGCCGTGGCACTTGTCGCCCTTCTGACCGCTGTGGGCAGAGAAGAAGAAGAAGAGGTGGATTAGTGGGCTTTGTACGGGGTGGTTTTGGGGGGTTGAGGGGTGAGCGTTTTTGGTTGGGGTTGGGAGTGAATCGATGTGGGGGTATGGTATATTCTTAACTTTGATTGAATGCGAGTTTTTAATGATAAAGAGATTATGGTGTAGTACACAGTCTTAAGTATACGATCGTTTGGAGCCGAATATCTAGCGACTTGGTAGCTAAGAATTCATGCTTGACAGTTACATTTTCTCATTTACTATACGATGAGTAGAAAAATACTAATTACACGAATACATCAAATAAATAATTATTTTTCTTAGTGAGAGGTACAGGATTTTATTTACTATGTACATTTGTAGAAAAATTATATTGTTATAATTCATTAACAAAAAATTGAAGTAGATATTCAGCCGAGTATTCAGCTAAATTTGCCTTTGCCTGGATTTACCGCATGTTTTCGGTTTTTCTTCTGTTTGGAATTCTAACTAGTCCATTAAATGAATTTCTAACTTGATATACTTAATTTTGAATTTTTTAAATAAATGGCTGGAATTTAAGTATATATAAATACAAATCCGTCTGGAATTTCTTGAAAATAATGAGTCAGAATTCTGCAGTCAGAATTAATGGATATATTAATTCTGATTTTTATTTCAGTTTAGTAACTAATTATGACAATCACATACAGACTTTATGTCCTTCGAATTTTGTCAGAATTTGACAGATTTGGTTCGAATTTTAGCCATAATTTGTTATGAAACTAAACAAAAGTCCGAATTCATACATCACAAATTTTGTAGAGTTCTGATAAATCATTTTCACAAGATAACCTAAAGCTAAAAATCTAAGTATAGAAATCTAGCTGAATTCCCAATAGCGGAACATGTGGCTGAGTATTTTCACTGTGTCGTTGCATAATAATACATATTAAATCATTATAAACACCTCTCAAGTCAATTACGTATTCAAAATACTCAACTCTTTCTACATCTGACGAAACAGCCACCAAATAAATCCTTTACTTTCTCGAGCCCGAAAGAAAAGGAAAGCGAGGCCTCATCGCTCATCCCACGGGCTAATCATAATACACATAAAAACGTCAAAGCCGATGCAAATCGCCGTCGAGTCCAAGATTAATGGAGCGCCTAATACTCCCGATACGCGCCTTCGCTCCTTAATAACTTTATAATCTAAAAATACCAAGTTCGAATATCAATCCAGCAGCGGCCGCAGCGCCGGCACATTGGCATCTCGCAAGATATGAAGGATTATTCCCCCGGGAGCTAATTGATGGCCGTTCGGTTGCGCGACTCGCCACTTAACAGCCACGCAGTACTCTATATACACGCGTGTATACACGTGTGAAAGTGCTCGTATATACACACATGCACACGCGAGGAGAAAGAAAACAGCGAGAGGAGGACGACGACGAGTGGCGAAGTTAATAAGTGGGCGACACCTCGGGACTGAGAGAAGAGGAGTCGAGAACGACTGTCGTATAATATCGAGAAACGAGGAGGGGATGGGAGTCTCGTAAACATAAAGTCAATTTAGCGGACCTCCGCGGTGCGGCCGCGACGCGTCGGACGACTACCTAGTTTCTCGCGATCGTGAGAGGCTGTGTTATGCGCACCTGTGCGCGAGTGCTTCGCGCGTGTTTCTGGATATATACGAACACCCCTGAGTTTATACGGCTGGTGGATTCTTTTATGACTGAGTGATTTGTAATTAATTGTTTGACAGGTGCGGGACGTTGTACGATAAATTTATCATTCGTGACTGATGGTCAAATAAATGATTGTGGTTTTCATATTCTTTCACGTGATAATGGAGTATTCAAGTAATTTTAATTTATCAGAAGTCATTACGATTGGTCGTTGATAAAGCAATATAAAATGACTGTTTCAGGATTTTTAGTTATGGTCTTGAATTCAATGTTTCAACAAATATTTAATAAAAAAAATCAAGACTAAATAGAAATGAGCGCATTCGTGAAATACCACTTGTAGTGTCAGATCAGGGTTCGCGGCGCTAGTTATAAAATATCTGGAGGAAAATAAGTTTGACAACGATTAGAAAATTTAATTTAAACTAATGTAAATATTATATTATTATACAATGGATCAAAACAACTCTTCTTTATATTGAATATTTTGCACTATATGATAAGTGCATTCTCGTAATAGTTAAATTAAGGAAAAAGAATCTTTCAGAAATAAATCAAATAGGTTTTTAATGAAAGTACAAATATATTATTGAGCAATCTCAGTGAACTGACTTTTTACATTGCCTTTATTATGCGTTATAATTCGAACAGTGAGCTTAGAGTACGAGCAAAACAAACATAAGTAGAAAAATTTCGAATGACACTTGAGGTCTTAACTGATAAGAGGCAAAAGTCCAAAATACAGAAGTCGTAAAAGTTATCGATGCATAAAGATATTTGTTATAAACATCATGTATAACGTTTGTAAGTAAATTAACTTTATGAATATTAAACATATGTTGTAATATTGTAAATAAACTATTGTTATACTATAAATACATGAATTACTTATAAATATAATTAAATTTGCTTAGAGTATACATATATTACTCGAGTATTCCTAATTGATATGACTGTAAAGTTTTTATTTAGTTGTTTTGACTCTAACTTTACGCGTTATTTTTCGATTTTAGACGTTTCTGTTGTATTATTACTATTAATACCTTTTTTAAACATATCTTTTTGTTATTCTGTACACTTTTAAGTACAGATATCTAGTCTAAAAATAATTACGATACTTCTACAATATTAATCATACATTTTAGCCCATTTTTAATGAAAATTATCGACAACCTGCTCTAAAACCTTATCGACTAATAGTACATTACGACTTCCGATCACAGCACACAAAAACTTCATACCGTCATCTAACAGATTATCTCACGCAAGGACAACCTCAATCAAACACCTCTCAACAAGCCTCCCTTTAAACTCTCAATCTTCTGCAATACACTACACAGTCATATCAAGAACCCCTAAATCCCAAGCACCGCGCACGTCCACGCAACCGCCAACCAGTAAATTATCGCTCTCCCATTTCGTCACGCCTCGCGGACAGTCCGCTCCGCCTTTTGACGCCACGGGGCCCGTAAAGCGACGAAAATCGAGACGAGAAATCCCAATCGTTTATAAGCGCTTGTCCGACAAGCCTTTTAGTCGGCTCGCTCGCGATGTAAACCCGAGCCCTTGTTACTACATCTATACACCACGCCACGTTTTCCGCAAACTGAACCGGTCCTCCACTTGCTCGATGACCAAAGTGTGTGCGTAAGAGAGAGAGAGAGAGGAAAGGGCTAGAGAGGAGTAGCGCGTGTCGCGATAAGAGACGGCGCTTCCGAAGGCGCCGTCGGGAGGTTTGGAACCAAGAGAGAGAGAGAGCCTTATCGGGGATCCTTGTTTTTTCGGAGGTTCGGTTGGTAGCTGGGACGATAATGGAGGGTTTGAACAAGGTGCGGGAGTGAAAGTGGTTTTTTGATAAGAATTATCGGAATTAGGGTTTCAATGCGTAGCTTTAGGTGTCTACCGATTCCGCATAGTTGGGCTTTCTTGCAGTACTTATCTCCCTATTGTGTATAATAGTTAGATCGGGACAGCTCTGGCAGTCTTAATTAGGTCATAACTTTTCACCAAATTAAACGTATACAGGTGGGTACTTAAAATCTCGTTATGCAAAGAGCGACGTGTCACGAAGTTAACAGAAGTCTGCGTTATTTGCGTGCATTAAAGGGTATATATATATATGAGAATTTCAATGTGTACGTGGGTCAGTTTCAAGAACGCCAAATATGTTATTCCCAGAGAAACAGATTCCATTTTTTACTAAAAAAATCCATTTGGGATATATCAAAGATTTTTAAAACCAGTGTATTAATTGCAATCGTATATAGATTTTGGTTGCAGCTCTTTCAAATTCAGTTACCTGCAGAACATATAGATATTGTCCCTATACAAGTAGGTTTGCCAAGATTTGCAACTTTGTATATGTAATCTATTTTAAATACATAGTAATGCTCAACAACTATAATACTGTATAGTTAGATCTTTGATTTACATCTTTCTTAAGAACTAAAACTGGCTTGATTGAGAGATATGTAGAAATACTAACTGCCACGGTGCACAAAGAATTTACGAAATATTGCTGTTATAAGATTTAGATGAAGACGTAGATTTTATAACAGAATCGAATTAAAGAAATTTATGCATGTCAATGGTTTGGTGGATTTTAATTCTAACATAACGAAGACATACCATGCGTCTTACAGTAAGCGTTTTAATGATTTACAATTCCATTTGCATCGTTCTCATTGAAAAAATCAAATATGAACCATAATACAAGATAATACAAGTGGATAACTGCTCTATCCCACAATAAACTAAATTCTTTTTCACTTCACTGTGAAAAATGACGTAAAACCCAAATACACTACATCTTTCAAAACCACCCACATAATTACAACATCATTCGCAATAAAAAGACCCAATCCAGTTACACTTCCAAACTCAACGACAAGGCGAAAACCCGATGGACAGATATAAACCAACCGTACAGCCTACAAACTTCCATCCCGTAGACAAAATGCCCAGTTCCTCAACACGACACAATACCCAAGTGCCTCCCATACCAGCCTCACGGAGAAACGCTCAGTTCTTACCGACGGGAAAATACGTTGACTTTCCTCGCCGCCTATAAATCCTATCCGTCCCGACAGCGGGGCCAAACAAACAAAAACGAAAAAGGGCGAGCTCGAGTACGAGCAGGCGCCCCTTCTCTCTCTCTCTCTCTCTCTCTCTTGCACTGTATAACTGCAGTTTATACGTCGGGCAGGCGTTGGCCCCCGCGCGAGAAGAGTTATTTCCGCGAGACGCGATCTCGGAGGCGCGCAATCGCCCCCTCGCGAGTGTACGACGCTTGTAAGAGCCGTGAAGCGCGAGCATGAAGAGCACGTGGATGTGTGCCGAGGCAGTAATAGGGATAGACCGGGACTGGGAGACAATAATGGGACAGAGGCTTTTCGAGGGATGAGATTTACTTTTGCGAGGGTGATTTGGTGATTTATAGGAGACTTTTTTTGGAGTTAGATTTTTGGGAGATTTATGGATGTTTTGTTTGTTACCGATTTATAGCTTGTGATGTAAGAAATGTGTATGAATAATATATAATTATGTTGCATGGAGCATTTGCGTTTATTTTAGTGCGAGCATCTGGACATCTTAAGTACATTGTTTTATTATTAGGTTAAAAATAATGATTAATAATTAATATATTTAATCTTGTTGGAATATCATTTTAATTGTATTTTAGATAACATACACGGCTGGTAACGGCTTAAAATTTTGTTGAAAACAACGAAAGACTTTGCTGATTTAATACTAAAATATTTTTGCTGCAGGTAGTAGCTAATATTTTTGTTGTTCTAGCTAAAATATTAGATGCACCAGGTAAAATGGTACATTCAAAATATTGTGACTGGCTCAGCAATAATATTTATATATATTATTCCAATGTTCATTGCAATAAAAAGACTTTTGAAAATTCCCAAACAAAATTTGATTAACAATGTTTGCTGCAAGCGATGAAAGAGTTTACTGAATTAATTATACAGCAGCGTCATTTATCGATTGTCGCAAATATTTTTTATGTTTCAACTAAAGTTTTAGCTGTACCAGGTAAAACGATCCAGGTGAAATGTTTTGCTGAAATGCTGATATTTTTCTGTAAAATAATAAATGTTTTTTTATCGCTCATTTTGTTTTACAAGCAATAACTAAATATTGCAACTATACAAGCGCAAGTGCAAGATGTCCATTGGAATGAATATATCTGTAACTCTTATGGGAAAGGGATAACATGAAAATATTCCGAGGAAATTTATTTAGATGTCTTATAATAGTAAAGTCACGAAGCGTCAGAAAATATTAGAAAAATATTTTATCATGGATAGATTTTAAGAACACATGCAAATTTCTTTTGTAGGAATGTCAAATTATCACGAGAGACTTTTATAAATTGCCTCAGTTTGTAGCTTAAATAATTATCCGACTATATCTTTATGAATATTGTTGCTATTTCATATTCAGATACACCCAAGCACGCCTTACGCACAAACCAGACTGGAATTTGTCAAGATAAACATCGCGCTCCCAAGATCTCAGCCATCAAGACAAATTATACGAATAGCCACATCAAATCTACATTTTGGCGAAACTAAAGTATAATAAAAGTCGCACCATCGTAAAGCATCCGCGAACCCTCGTAAACAATACGAGCGATTCGCCAAAACAAACGAGCCACTCATTAACGACAGCGTAACAAGCCAAGCGAGAAAGAGGCGAGAGAAAGAAGAGTACACCCATGTCCGTATATAAGCGCAAAGAGAGGCGCGTCAAACTGGTCCGCGCGTCTCGATTAGCATAATTCCTAATTTAATTTCTCGATAAATTCTATACAAGGGGGGGCAGCAAACCACGCACTCACGCGCGCACGCGATGCTATCGCGACTCGCGCGATTCCACTAATTCGCGTCTAACTTTATCGCCGCCGATAAGATCGCGCGTATATACGGACTCGCGAGTTCGCAAAATTTTTGGCTCCTCTCGTAAAAGCGCCCGTCGATCCTTTCTCTCTCTCTTTTCTCTTTCTTTTCATGGTCTTTTCTTCCTTGGCTTCTTTTTTGCATGCGTGCTTGTTTGCTCGCTCGCTCGCGCTTGTGCACGCGAATTTTGGAGAACAAGCAAGCGCGCGTGCGCCAGTTGTCGCTAATTGTTCGTGCGCTTTATTAGCGGTAAATATTTAATTAACGCAAGTGGAGGCGCGGAGGTCGTTTCAAGAAATGATTTTATCGGTCGGCCGGATCGGGAAACGTGTAATCCTGTAAATGTCCCGGTGAATTATTGGATGTACGTCGGTTTTGAGCGCGAATCCGGTCTTGATATTGAAGTTATTTGTTTCTTTTTTTTTTCTTGCGGGCTGTGCTGGATTGGGAGATGCGTGCGATACTGCATATTTTAAATTTTTGTAGGTTGTTTTAACATGAAAAAAAGGATCCCTAACTCGTTCACTAACAGATTCATTTTTTGATAAGAAAATATGAGTTTTTTAATACGTAGACGATGTTAATATGCACGCTGAACCAAGAAAAAATTAACAAAATAAGAAAATTGTTAAGAACAAATTTTTATTTCTTTTTTAACCTGCAAAGCAGAAGTTTTAAACTTATATCTGGAATGTAGATATTTCTTAATTGAAAAAGTTATTAAAATATTTACTATAGTAGACAAACGCAGTAAACAGGTGCTATGAACGAGTTAATCGTAAATAACGTTGTAATTATTTTGCTTAATAATCTTTAACCGTATTTAACATTGAGAAAACTACACTGTAATTTATATCAAAAATTCTTTTAAACTTAACGTATTTTTACGTTGATCATTGAATTATGACTATTTATGACTGATTAATTTAACGATATGTATCGTCACCACTTGAATATACGTTTGCATCAATTACGATATTTTTTCTCATCAAACTACTACAGAATTCAAAAAATGTCAAAAAGGAAAACAAACTAAAAAATCAAAACCGAGGCTATAATGAACAACCATCAATTATACCTCTATATAACATCCGGTCTCTCACTTCCCATGACCCACTAAATCCTCACCAACCTCACCCGCGAAAAAAAAAACAAAACACACACACATACACACACAGCGACCTCATCATCCACGCATTCCTCTTCAATCAATTCGCACGGGCAGGCACCTCGCTCGGCCGGCTACATATCCACACATCCGCGCGTGGAGGCGAAAATTGAAATGGCTCCTATATAAGCGCCGTGAGATCGCAATAAATAATAGTCCCAAGCGCTGGTCCGCGCGTCTCGCGCGATGAGTCACCCACAAATCCTAATCAAAGTAATGGCCCCCTCGCGCGCGCGCGCGAGCGCTCCGGCTCTCTCGCGCCGAGAAAATTTACTGCCCGATCGCCGGGCCCGATAAGGCATACCTGGGAGACACCTCTTTCGGTTTATAGGCCCGGGACGCGCGTGCAGCGGGTGGCCCCATCGACGACGACGACGACGACACAAAAAGGAAGGAGGAGGAGAGGAAAATATCACTCTTCTCTCGTCGTTTCTTTCTGTCTCGCTCGTTTTTTTTTTCTTTTTCTTATTTCTGGGACGCTCGATTCCCTTCCACGTCGGCTGGAACACTGGTAAAAATTTGTATTTTTGGGAAAAGATAATGCCGGGTAGATAAAGCCGAACGGCTGCGCGCGTGTGTGTGTGTGTGAGGCTCGGGCGAGGAGGACGGAAAGCCACGGGTGTTTTTTCTCGATTCTCGATCTTCCTTCGTTCGCATGCGTTCGCTTTTGTACGTCGCTTTATTTAGACGCGAGTTGACGCGATCATACCGTCGGATAAAGTTTTTATTTTCACATAAATTCTCCATTGCAAGATGTTACTTTGACGCGTACTGTTTGGTTTCTTTTCCAAATTAATACACCGGTAGTTTTGTCTTTACTTACACTGAGAGAAGTGTTTAGTGTGGTTGACTATATTTGAACTAAATGCGTATAGTAAGCGTTTGATAAATTAATATTGATTACACTTGCAGTTATCCTTTTCCGATTGTCTCAAGATATGCAATATTTATAGCGTTGCCAATAGTCATACAATTTATGTAAATATATATATATATGTCTATAATGCTTTCAAATTACATCGAAAGCGCATTTATTAAAATATAATTGAACTATCAGTATGTTCCAAGAAAGCTAAAATTCTATAACCAGTTATCCGTGAGCAATAGCCGCATATACAAAACTCGAACGACTACGTGTAAATGTCGAATCAACTAATTAAGTCTTTAGAAGAACCTTTCACCTTGATTTTAATTTTGTTGTAGTGAGCAGTATTTAGTTAGAGAAATAAATATAATGGTTCAAATTATTAAAGGGTATTTCCTCAGATATTTCAGAAACCCGTATAACACGGTGAAATGTACTTACTGTAGAGAAAATATTCCCTACCTGATCATCCGTGATCATCACAGAATACTAGTAATATGAATAGAAAATTGCTATACGTAAAGAACAGAATAAATTTAGTTAAATATTTATAAAAAATTTCTTAAAAACGTAGATTTTATTCTAAATAATTTCTATTGCAACATTATTATTGCTCATACAAGTACTATTCTTATTCATTCGAATCAGACTTAACTTAAAATTCGCTCTGAATATCAGTAAAAAATGACGAAAAATTGAAACGTCCCATCTCATGAATAATTAGCCGTAGATTTACCCGTAACATGCTCCACATAATTTTTTGCATAAAAAATTCCTTCTATCTTATTTCAAATTTCAATTCATTTTCTAAACACACAAGCTCGGTGCTACATTCTCTAAACATAAAATTCCACCCCCAATACAAATATACACCCAACCAATATTCACCCAGCCACCTCCGCGCACTTAATCAACAATCCGCAAGCTCGCACATCTCGCGCAGCGTCTACACCGCTTTCAAAAATTCGCCAACCTCTCTCTCTCTCTTCGAATGATTAATACTCCCAAAAGCTCTCCACGCTTCGAGCGCCCGTCACTCAGTACGCACAACACACACCGAGTGCAGTGCAGCGCGCCGCCGCGCTCCGTTAATTACACACGCGAGTCGAGCCCGCACCTCGCGCTCACCTCGACGCTGTACCCAAAACACCCAGCGAACAATGCCGAGAGAATGACAAATCATCGCCCGCGCATCTAATAATATTGTCTCTACCGCTTCAGAATAGCGGCAGCCTCCCGAAGCAAGACGAATCGCACGACTCGAGGCGAGGGAGTTGATTCTTTCTTTTTATCTTCTCTTCGTTTTGTCGCTGCTGCTGCTGCCGTCGCGTCGAGAAGCGTGAAGCGCGTCGGAGGCTGCTCTGCCGTGGCGCGCTGGCCGATAAATCGCGTTTACGCCCCCGAAATTCCGCGTGCGTGTCGCGCCGCGCGTTTGTCTGCGTTGGATGGGTGTCGGGTCGAAGGCGCGCGAGTCGCTCCGACTCGGGCAATTGATTCCGCGTGGGCCGTGGGCAGGCAGGCTTCAAAGGACGCGAGACGCGGAAAATGATTTATACGAGGTAGGGTGGAGGTTGAGGACTGCGTGGATGGTCTGCAATTAGAGATCTTAGCGGCGGTGATGGCGTGGGTTGTGTTGAAATATTGGAGAATTTCTGGGTTAATAATGGCTTTTGGGTAACGTGGATTAGGAAGTTATTTGGGGAGGATTTAACAATGAAACTGTGGTGAATAGGTAGGTGTATCACTGGTATTGAATTGGTAAAAAGAAGGTACTGGTTCAGAGGCATAATTAATAATGTACTGTGCATTACGAACTGTTAGCCTAAATATATGCAACTGCAGCATTGAAAACTGCATCTGGTCGAATTCTGGTTGAACCTCGTGAAAGGATTTCTATAAAATTCAAACTAATTTGACCAGGTATTTTTAACGTTGAGTGTACGTCAACAAAACGATGAGCTGCAAATGGTGATAAAGGCTGGTCATAATCATTAAATATAATTTAGTGAAACATTGGACCAATAACCCATTTATAGGTCGACGTTGGTGATATACATCCAGACTAAGTTATTTAAATAAAAAATAAATAAATTAAATAAATTCACAAATTGTAAATGTATATTGCTCAGTGCAATAATCGACGGCAAGCTTTGTTATACTTAATATGCATTTAGAAAACCTAGGTCTATCAATTGAATCACATATGCGTGATACGTTTGCAGAATAAGCCCCACAGTGCATATCAACTTTGTAATACAGTATCCTCTAAATTTCAAATACACCGAGAGTAATACTGTAGTAAAATTTGCTATTCGTTTTGTAACTTGAGGACATAATAATTACTATATTATACAGCAAAATTTACTATTTTATATTGTAAATAGTAAATTTTGCTATATGATATAGTAATTTTTACGATACAGACAGGTATGTCCTCACGTTACAAAACAAATAGTAAATTTTACTACACTGTTTCTCTCAGTGTAGTGATAAATTTCACTAGTTCGAAATAGTTGCATATTTATAACCTACGAATTAGTGAATATTCATTGATTTCATAATGATAATTGACTGACTCTATGCAACTATAACCCGAATTAGTAAAGTTTTAATTGAAAATGAGTGAATATTGACTGCAGAATGAGCGAATTTTCTCAGTGACTTATCACTGAATATACTTATCACTTGTTCACTTTTCCACTTTACAAATAGATATTTAGATCCGTTTACAAAATTCTCTCCGTGTACTGTCGATAAATTTTCCCCGTCCAAAACCGATGCACAACTTATACAAACTCCTACCGCGAAATACCCATTTTTTTTGCATAAAAAAATCATAAAGAGTACCACACGGTACACGCGCACACGTGTCCATGGTCCGTCCCATCCTCCGCTCACGCGCATTTTTTACGCGCCCACGGGTTTTCCCGGCAGGTGATATTCCCGGAGAGGCAAAAAAGCCCCTGAAAGAGAAGGCCCCCTTAAGAGGGCCATCTCCGCTCAGCGGCAGCTGATTCTACAAGCAGATAGGAAAATTTCTCCCTTGAAGTAATGGGGGAGAGACCAGCGCCGGCCGGCAGCCTTCCGTGTGCACAACGCGCTCGCTATGTTTACAAACTCTCTCTCCTCTGCTTCTGGATGACTGCAGTTTTACGTGTGTAGGTTATGTGTATGCACTGCGCTGCGGCGAGGGTGGCAGCGGGTTCGCTTTCTGCCCGTGGTCCCTCCCGCGGAGTTTTGCCTGCCTGAGGTTTGTGGTGCGCTCGTACCAAGCGGGTCAGAGAAGGATATCCGCGCGGGTGAGAGAGAGATAGAGAGAGAAGAAGTCGATGGGTTCAGGGGGAGAGAGATGATGACGATGACGAGGTGGTTTTTCAGAGGAAATTGAAAAGTCGGAGGGCTATTTACACCTCTTATCGTAGATTTGGTTTTGGGAGATTTTTTTGATTCGGCGGGAAATGATCACGACTCAATGATTTATAATTTCTTTTACGTAAATTATCGTTATCTTGAAATTATTCGTGGTATGTTATTTTAACACTTATATATACTAATATTACTATCTAAAAATGTGTTTTTAAAGTTTAAAATTGATTTTTGTGGAAACAAGCGCAGATCAGGAATTGCTCTTAGATTATCATAAATTAAGCTCGCAATAGTATTTATTTAATTATAAATACCATGTTTGTATATTATAAAAACCATTTTAAAAAGAGCTTTTTGGAAAATTTTGAAATTCGATAATTATTTAGATGATGATTATTTTATAAGACTTTATCAATGAAAATTATCTTATTCTTACGTATAGGTCTATCGCTATAACTATTATACAATTTACTAAATATCGTATATAATAAAAAGTGTAAAATTATTGATCATAAGTATCGAAATTGGCGGCTCTGTGGTATCATCATTTCACAATGTCATAATGTCTACGATTTTATTATTTTGTGTTTGATATACAATCTCAATTTTTTGTAAACGTCCATATTACCTTGTTCTATAGTAATATTATGGTCAGTTTACAATGCAATTATAAAATGAAGAAATCTATAAATCTTAAAATCTCTCATACAATCGCTAAAAATTTTATAACTTCGCCCTAAGATTGGCCCTAAATTCAAGTATGTAGTATAAAATAGACAAAAAATTCTAAGGCTTGGTTAAAAAATACATGCACAGTCGGTACTTTCAATTTTATCCAATCAATAAAACAGTTACGCGTAAAACAAACATATAACCTTCCACCGTACCTACCTACAACAAAAATCCATCTCAACTAGAATACACACTACATACACACTCGTATATCGCTTCCAAGCGCAGTCTGCTAATGATCAGAAAGCAGTTATTTCGAGTCGCTCCGACGTCGCCAAGCGCGATTCGCAAGTGCAGGACGCACACACACACGAGCTACGATGGCTTTCCTATTCGCAAAAGTAGACGGATATTTATGTCGGTGACGAAACGGCGCGCGCGTCTCACTGTCAGTCTACCGTCCGTCGCGCCCGTCTCTACTCTTTGGCCGCTTGACAGCTCGGAGCTGCACCGCATGCTCGGGAGTCTCTATAATACTCTGCCGAGTTCTCGCGCGAAACTCAATTATTCCCGGCTCGGACCATTTGACGAGTTTTTGTGTGTGTGTGTGTGTGTGTGCGTGTGTGTGTATGTGTGTGTGCGGTTGCACTGTCAAGGGGAGGAAGAAGCTCAAGAACACACTGTGCGAGGGAGGGAGCTGTATGGTTGCGCTTTATATATATATATATATATATATATATATATATATATATATATATATATATATATATATATATATATATATATATATATATATATATATATATATATATATGTACTTATTTTGGCGTAAGGGTAATGGAGAGGCGTTGGGTAATGATGTTTTCCGAGTAAGACGATCGGATTGTTGGGAGGCGGGGAGTTCTCGTTGTGGTTGTAGTTTTAAGGCGCGTTGGTGTGACGTGAAGTAATTGCTGGGTATGTGACGGGTGGCAAATAGTTGGGAAAATTGAATGGTAAGACTAGAGGTATATCAAATATTTTTCAATTTTAAGAAGAATGCATTTACTATAGACATTTGTACACTGAGGGAAATGCTATGTCAAAAATTACTATTTATGTTTTTGTTTGCACGTTGAAGTCGTTTTTATTACTTATATAGCGAAAATGGCTAAATGAATATTGAATTAAGTATAAATCTAATTTTTATAGAAAATCGAGTATATCTCCAATGTAACACATACATTCGAATTCACATTCGAAATCGCATTCGACGTACGAATATTTTCAAACTCTGGAAATGACCTTAACGTTAAAATTGTCATTTTTACCATATAATTTTTCTCAGTGTGTACACTATAGTTGATGAGTATTTTGGTACCCTAAAACAGAATGATCGTAGCCATAAATTAAAATAGTTATTACAAATTGTCCATATGAAAACTAAAATTTTAACGCGTTAAAATGTCTTTTTATCAGTCCAAAATACCTTTTACAAGTCATTTAAAATTCGACTTCCAATGTGTCACCTATATGTATTCGAAAAACCGAATTAAAGTCACTCTGTTATACGGTAGTAAATAGTAGGTAATCTACATGTAACAACTTTTTATTCAATACTTCAATGAAATTTGAGTATCCCCGAGCTCTATACTAACGATATACCTTCGCGTCGGCATAAATAAAGACCCTCGCATAGAGCAAGTCGCTCAAGCACATCTTCGTGTGTGTTTCTCAACTAAATAAAGAAGCCCCCCCGAAAAAAGACCTCGATCTCATAGATCCAAGATAAATTCTTAATCCGCTTTCACATAAAAGCCAAACGCGCGCCACCCCAATTCTATCCATCTACACACATACACATACACATCTAGCGCGCATTAACGATCCGGATTAAGAGGTAAATTTGACAAGTCAGCAAAAAGGATTCCCTTATCTCGAAATATCCTGCCGTCGCCGACGTACGTAACGAAGGCGCGCGTACGTCACAATAAAAATTGTGTATCGCGCGTCGCGGCCTCACACATCGCGAGAGCATTTTTCTGTATACAAAAGCAAAGTGACACCGACCGACAACTTGTCGGTGTGTGTATATATATACAGGTTTCTTCTTGGGCGTGTTTTGTTCGTTTGTCGCGGGCCACGCGCGGAATCGTCCTTAAAACGCTTTCGGTGTTCTTTCGGCGACGCGCCTGAGCCGGATTACCAGCGGAGACGCTGTTTCGGTAGTGGCTTTTCGAGGCTGGAACCTGCACTAATACACGAAGCTGTTGTGTAGTGCGTGGCGCTGATGCCGGGAGGAGCTTGTGCTGCGCTGCGAAGCGAGCAACGAATTAGCGATACAGCCCTGGACGAATAAATTATTGGCCGTTTGATTCGATTGCTGGGAGTTTTTATCGGAAGGTGTTAGTAGATTAAAAGGAATGAATCTTATGGTTTAAGAGTGTAAGCAAGATTCAATTGTGTATGATTACATTGAAAACTTATGATATTTGTTTAAGATGATTGTACGAATAATTTAATTCATCGATGTTGTATTCGAAAATGTGCAATTAGAAAATTTGTATAACCAAAATTACTAATAGACGCTGTTCCTAACTCGATTTGTTATAATAATTACTATACTTAATACTTATATTCAATTAGGGTATTATATATTGTAAGAATTGATGTATTCGAAATGAAAATCCCCCATGTATATTAGGTAAATTATAAGCTCAATCCAGCAAACAAGAAATATCTACAGATTATCTTTGAGCATCTGTACGATATCATTTAGATTTTATCTTTCGATGTCATTACGATATCTTATGTGTTTGTTGGGAATGTACGAGTATCCAAATACTACGCCAGTGTATGAACACTTGTGCAGTTAATTTAATATAAGTGTAGTCAAATCGTTTGATTTTATACTTTTAATGAATTATAAGCGATGTAAAAAGAAGATATTCAATCCCTTCAGGCTTGCAGATTTCATTCATTAGCATTGAGTATTCATTTATTAGGCTTCCAGCGTGTTTTTTCCCCTGCAGGTATCTAGAGTTAATCTAGTACGTCCATATGGTTTCCAGTGTGTTATATGTAATTTATTTATTTTAAAATGATTTATCCCATGTAAATTAAAATAAAATACGACACTAAATATATTTTAAGTAATAAAAAATCATATTAAAATAGATTTTTACTATTTATTTAATAGTTTTTTCAGCGTAATAAAAGTTTAATTTAAAAATATTTAAAGTATAATTTTATGAGGATACTAACACTGAACAACCAATAACGTAAGTGACATAACATACAGTAAAATAAAAACGTATATTTCAACGAGTAATGCAAATTTACGTAAAATTAAAAAAAGTTTTTATCAGCAAATATTGTGACAAATTACGACAATGTTTTTTCAGCGAAGAAAAACCCTTGACACACGTTAACTCTAAGCCATTTTTCAATGCTAAAATGAATGTTACAATCCAACTCTAGTTTCCCGAAGGGCCATCCTCGCGCTATTTCAATAGGTAAACCTCCACCTAAGAAAGAAAAAAGGTACCAACGTATTGCACAAAAGACGAAAAAAGACGTGCGTGCGGTTTCCCGGAACTTTTCATATCAAGAATTTCTCCCACTCTCTAAAACGACGCTACGCGCATCTTTTCTTTCATATACCTGCGGACACGCGATGCACCTCCTCGCGATCCCGGCGCCGCGCAGGCACGTGTATAGGTATACGCGGCAAGACAGCCGATTATCGAATTTGTTGCCGGTTAAGGGATTTCGCTCGGTCGAACGCGCGAGTGCGCACGCGCGCGCTGTATAATACGCAGGCAGACTGTGCATAATGCGATGAAGAGCCGAAGAGAAAGAGAAAAAGAAAGAAAGACGAAGAGACGAAACGGCGCGTATAATGCGGCGCGACCTCGCGAGCCACCCACGGAGAGAAATCCTCTTTTCGAGGTCCGCTCGCGCGCAGGCGCCTCTTTCTCTTCGTTTTGTTGGGAGCGTATTGGCAGGCGCTTGAGGCGGTATAATGGGGAAAGTATTGTGGGGGAAAATCGATCGGGGGAATTGTTCGAATGCGGGAGAATGAGCGTGGTGGCGCGCGCGGATAATGGATTTTGGACGTGGTGCGTTCTTTTTAGGGAATTGGGGAAGTTTGATAAAATTAATATGAGTGAATTTTGGTTTTATAAGAGTTTGGAAGATCTTTTTTAAGGATAATGTGTGGTTCTGTTTTGCGATAGCATTGTTATGTGGTCAAATCCACGGAAATTTTAAGTTTGAATTTTGATGTACGAATAAAGAACTGCTGCACAATTCATAGGCATTTAGCTTCCTCAAACTAAATTAATTGTTCCAATATAAAATTCTTTATACTAATAAATTAATTTGAAATTGATGTATCTCGTTCTAATTAATAGCTAAAAAGGTGTTCTTTTTATCATTGATGGTTTGTCAAAAGATAATTTTTTACTAAAATTACACAATGATAGGTAATCATCCTTATCACAGTAATTTTTTATCTGTACGTAATTTATTAAAATTATTAAATATTTAAATTAGATGTAATTAGATGTTACTACGCAGATTAACTAAATTCTTAATCATCTAAAGCTTTTTGAACGATTTTTCATCATATATTTCGAGATATAACCGTTTAAACTAAATATGACTTTTTTGTGTATAACAAAAGAAGGGAAAGAGCCTATCCAAAATTTGCAGTTGTAGAAGATAGGTCATTTTATGCTCTTCTTAATGCAATTACACTAAATTGATCATAATATTTCATATCAAAAGATCCGAAAAACTAAAACCAGAAAATCGAAAAATCAAAAAATCATTAGAAAACAAAACAAGTCAATGAATCTTGAAATTTCTTTCTAATTTTGAATTTTCATTCAAAAACGAAAAAATTACAAACTCAATATCTCAGAAATTTAAGATCTCATAATCTGAAAAAACATACACATGAGATAGTAAAAAACTATCTTTTTGTAAAGTTACAGATAAGATACTGCCGATTTACTTAAGTTATCGTCGGAGAATGAAAATCAATTGCTTGTAGAAATTTTGTTTCCTTCGACAAGAGAAAAAGGTCAAGACTTAAAAGTTTGACTGAATATTCTTCTCCATTATCCGAATAATCTAAAATTTTTTCAAAAATTTTCGATCATATGTTTCCGAGATATAATCGTTTAAACAAAAAATGCCGTTTTCGTGTATAACAGCAGATCCAAACTTTCAGAACGGAAAAGTTAGGTAATTTTATGCTCTTTCAAATGCATTATCGCTGGATCGATTCTATTATTTCTAATGTACTAAAGACCCCGAAAAACAAAAACTCAAAAATCGAAAAACCGTTATAAAAACAAAAAGACATAGAAGAACAAGAAAAAATATTTTTGTCTCCTCACCTTCTAAAAATCAAAAAAATGAGTCCTAAAACATTCTGTTTCACCGTGTATATGCAGAGTAATGCTGATCCACATTTATGCACATACACAAATACGCACACATCCATACAGACATTTTCTAAAAGTAGTGTACTTTAATTTCTTAAATTTCATAACATGCTTCGAACATATTTTCAGCAAAACTTTTTTTTACTATCACAAAGCTTCCTCTTTGAGGAAGCAAAATTGCTATAAAACAAAAAAACATCAACTTATTTGACAATTCATTTTTAATAATTAAACGAATTCAACTACAAAATACTTTAGTAGATAATTGCTAAATAATAGGTATTCATTATTTTTAAAATTGTATAAAATATGTGTATAAAAATAGGTAATATTTAAAAGATTCTTAAAGAAAATCAGCGTTGTACGTGAAATCGAACTCGATTATTAAACTTTATTTTATTATTTTTATTATTATTATTATTATTATTGTTATTACCATGACGGACCCAATTCCTGATCATTATCTTATATAAAATGTTATCTGAAACTTGCAGTTGCAAAAATTTTATTGAAGACTTCATAAATACTTAAAATTTACTATTTAGAAATGTACGTTTAAAGTTAAAAAAGTGACAATTGCTTTTATGAAAACAAGATCAGGAATTGCTCTTAACTAATCGGAAACTAGTTCTGTGACAGTGTGGCTCTTTTTATAAATAAATATAACAATCTAGTAATTTGTCAAAAATAATGTCAATGCAGAATCAAAGGTTAATCAAAATTATATTTTTCTTACGCATATTAGAACATTGCCTTATCCAATATAGTACTAAGCTTTTCCTATAATATGCAGCTATTATAACTTTTAATACATATTTTTTTATCAATTTTTATTCATAATATTGTTATCTTTGTCAAACAAATTTGAACAAAATACATACCGTACATATATTAATTTTACAAAAGTAGCAATACATTTGGTATTTATCACAATACAATAATAAATTGATATTTCAAGAATATTGTATCGATATTGAGGTATAGTAAAACCAAACACTATCATCTTATACCCAGGCCTTTAAGTTTGAGCAGCCGTTACCCACCAAAATCTGAGCGCGCCAATTTTCACGGACGTCGTTTGTTTGTGCTGCATTCACAGCGCAAGTGTTGTTTCTTTGTTAGTTGCCGATTGTTGGATGGTTTTTATGGCACTGCATCGTACATCCTCATAGAAGAATGGACGATTTCTTTGAAAATTGAAAACCCTATACGCGCTGTAGCGATATACGCCACGCTCCTGGTTCGCAAGGGACACATGCTCCGGCAATCCGAGTAACCACTAATCCGATCAATCGGAGCATCAACAGCGCCCGTTATCCGAGTACAGGTAGTTGACTTTCGGGGCACTGACCGCGCCGAACGCACGGTGCTTCCGACGCCCCTGTTATTACGGTATATCAGCCACGCCGAAAGTCTCTTAATGTGGGTGCCTATTGTCACGACATTACGCACACACGTACATACATACATATAGATTAACTCTGTAAGCCGGACAAATTCTGGGTTTTCCAACCCCCATGTACCTGCTATTATATAGGCATACGTCTAGTCATTAGCGGTACCCCGAAATACTGCAACGAGTCGACCTGTGCGTCGCCAAACCCCTTGACTGCCCTTTAAACCCATTACGCGTAATGGGGTATACGTCATAGACCCATAGCTTCTCCAACAAGATGTATAAAAGAGATCCATGTCTCGTTCAAAGTCAGTCGACTTCCAGTTTTTGAACTAGATACAATCTCAGCATAATTTCGTATTTTGATAATTTTCGAGGAGAGACGACGCACGATTATTCAGAACATCGTCATCCATTGGTTGAATTGAGTGAGTAAGTAGCTTAATTCTCTATTTTCAAATTTTTAGTTGCTTATTTCTTGTATGCAATGAGATAATCTTCATAACTTGAATAGCACATTAAGTAACAAGGGCAAAAAGTCGAATATTCTTCCAGCGGGTGAGTTTACTGCCCGAGTGAGCGAAGCGAAGCGAGGGTACACTGAAAGACTCGTGGATTTACGTAAAAATTTGAATCTTTGATCAGTAAATAAAATAAATAACTGTTAATAACTATTATAAATTTTTACTAGTTTTTAGTAATTTGTACTAATTGAAATTAATAATTATTTGTATTTTGGAATATTCATATTAATGAAATTTCTTTCGAAAAAAAGTGAATAATTATAATACTATTAAAAATATTTAAAATCATAAATAACTGTTATTACTAGATAAAGAAAGTTTAGAACTGATAATAATTTTTTACAGATCGTTTTTCTGGTTATGCACCGCGGTCCAAAAAAGTAAATAAAAGTTCATAACTGTTATAAACTTCTTTTGGCTGTTCATAACAGAAAAAAACTGTTGATAACTTTTATAAACTGTTATTATAGTCTCAAATCCTATCTTTATAAACAGTTATTAACAGTTGTAAACTTTTTTAAAAATTATAAAAATTATTTATTCTTATTAATAATTATTTGTTAAGTTTTATTTCCGCCTGGGGTCTTACAACATCTTATGTGAAACGAATCTGCGGACATTGAGACGTTTTACCAACGTTTTTCAGACGTATTCAAAACTTTTCTTTGGAACGTTTGACGGTTTGAACTGTAACGTTTTTAAAACGTTCGAAAAACATTATGTGTTATCAGGGATTCTACTCAATATAAAATATTTTTGCTTCTTTTAAAACTCTATAAATTTATAAAATATTTGAAAATGTGTTTCATACTACTTTCAACTACATTTATTTATATTAATAATTTAAAAAAAAATTCTTAATGTTTTTTTACGTGTAAACGTTTCACCAACCAACTTAAAAATGATAACCATATAAAATACTTATTTCAATTTTGTTTCATTAAAAAACTTTTATTATTAAATATTTATTTAACTCTTAATCGGATCCTTTTCGAGCCACATATAATTTTTTGCTTCAATTTTAGCATCATGAATTTATAGAATGTTTAATAGAATGTTTAATGTAATAACTTACTGGTTTGTGTTAATTAACTAACTAGTATTCAAAAATACTCTTTTCAAATTGAAAGGTTGATTTATCTACTTTTGTAAAGTAAACATTAAAAAGTTTCTATTTTAGAAAAAACTTATTTCTATGGGTCCTAATGAGATATACATATCTTTTTCGGGATGATTTTTCACACTAACTTTTAGGTCATAAAACTATTATAAATTATTAAGGAGGTTATATACGTAGATATATGTAATAAAAACAAACATTTTTTACTACAATTTAATCTCACTTAATGATATTAAAGTCAGTATATTATGAAATATGGGATTTTTGGCAAACTAAAGAAATTTTTTATATCGATATTCCGTTATTGTAAAATTAGATCTCGCCAAATTAAGACTTTAAAAAAGAAAAAGTTCACAAAACAGTAGACATTTGTATTTGTTATCAGATTTTAATTTTGACGGTTTCATTTTGTTCCTTGAAAGATTTGAGGGGGACTTACCTATATCAAAATGAAATAATGTTGAAGAACCTGCAAAGTTGTAGCCTATTGTTTATCAGTCAATTCACGTATTTTTGTAAGGTTGAACGTGTACAAGTATAAATTATAGGCTGTAACTTTGCAAGTTCTTCGATATTATTTCATTTTTATATCGGTAAGTCCCCCTGAAATCTTTCAACGAACAAAATAAGACCTTCAAAATTAAAATCGGATAACAAATAAAAAAGTCTCTACTGTTTTGTGAACTTTTTCTTTTTTAAAGTCTAAATTTGACGATATCTAATTTTACAATAACGAATTTTGGATAAAAAAAATTTTCACACTGACAAAAACCCTTTATTTCATAATATATTGACTTTAATATCATTATATGAGATTAAATTGTAGTAAAAAGTGTTTGCTTTTTATGACACTAGAAAATCAAGAAGCGCGCGTACCGCGCGCGTGGATTATTTTGTTGTGGCAAATCAACTGTAATATAAGTTTAGTTCGCAATGAGGTCGCAGTGTGTTCGATGTATTCGCAATAATTTAATAATATTGCAACGAGTCCAAGGAATTAACGAAATTGCGGTTATGAAAATATTGTTAATAATTCTTTACATTATACAAATACAGCTTAATACCTCACGCATAAAGAATTTGATTGCAAATAAATTTTTAAACTTGAAACCCTGAAATACATGTAGCCTACGAACAATACAATTTATTAAAAAACTTGAATGCCCCTATTAGTGCAAGATAATCCACGGACAACGACTTTTATTTAAAATCAATGTGTAAATAATAAATTAAAAAATTTAATCGTCTCATGAAAATTAATTAAATAAAAGTGCCTCATAGACAACTTTTAAATAAAACCGACTTAAAACAAATCCGTAAAACAAATTGCTACCCCGAAAATAAGCAAAAATAAAAGTAGAGTGAAAATCAAATTAAAGGGAGACCGGGGCTAGTTGGCTCAAGAGGTGAGTGGTACTCCGCTTATAATTATAAACCCACGAGTACTCCTATGCACAATATTTGGCAATATCTTACAACGCTGGTATTGACGGTGCTACATATCTCTGTATCGACGGTTTTATCAAATATTGCTTGTAAACGAAGTTTTGACCCAGTATGCCAACTTATCCCTTTAGCCAACTAACCCTGGTCTTCCCTAATGTGCCTACGGACAGCGCCTTCAGTAACAAATAAATATTTTAATAAAAAATCGTTATAGCAAATCGTCTCATGGGCAGCAGCTGTAGTTAAAAATAAATCTTGAAATACATTCGTTTTACTTTCAACGAATAAAAGTAAAACGAATGTACCAAGCAAATTACACAACTAAAAAAGAAAACGTCTTTTATTAAAAATTAATGTATGATTATAAAATCCAAAAACCAAACGCTCTATGAAAATTGTATTGTAAAAAAGAGTGACCCGCCGTCAACGACTTTTATAAAAAATAAATGTTTAAATAATAAATCCCTAAACTAAATCGCACCAGCGAAAATAAAGTAAAATAAATCTTATATACCAGATAGGAAGCGGGTTACAAATAAATATGCACATACATACTATGAGTGTGAATGAAAAAAAAAACAAAAGCTTAATATTACATTCGACCTCGCATTTGACAGCGACTACTATTAAAAATAATATTTAAAATAAAAAACTCTTAAATCATATCCGCCATCGAAAAATTAATTTAAAATAAAAAATAAAATTGCACCACCAAAAACTACTTTTATTAAATGTAAATGCTTCTATAATAGATCCCTATACCAAATTGCCCCATTTTACTAATTTTTTGTGGGGCAATTTAGTATAGGGATTTATTGTTGAAATATTTGCTTTTTTCATAAAAGTCGTTTTTGGTAGGGCAACTTTATATTATTTTAAATTCATTTTCCACTGGGCAATTTAGTTTAAGAGTTGCTCTTTTAAATATTATTGTACATAATAGTTGCATCAAAATATAATATTAAACTTTTCGATTTTTAAATTAAGGTTTCGAAATTAGCATTTATAGTACTCATCGTAGTATGCGGAGCAATTTGTTTTCAAGATTTTTGTTCAAACAATTTATGAATAGTTAGAAGAGTTATATATTTAATAAAACAATTTTCATATTAATGATTTTCATATTAATGGGGCGGTGAACTTACGAGTTCCAAATGCTAGTTAAAAAAAATTGACTTAAGAACAATTTTAAATGGTTACAATTTTTTTACTATTGCTTTTCTAGCAATGTTAGCCATTAATAACATGCATATAAAGTTTAGCCATTAATAATATTAATTTAAATTTAGTTTTTCTTAAATTATTACCGCATAATGTTTTTTGGTTTGTTTGTTTTATGAGAAAAATCGAGTTTAAATGTATTATTTTTCTTATAAATTTGTTTATGTTAATTTCTTTACTCCATTCATAAGTTTTGTAACGACATTCAAATTGCGCGCCACCTGGTAGTTCGATCTTATCATGGCCCCCCTCGAAGACCCGATAAATTAGTCTGTGAGGAGACGCCTAGAGTGACGAGGACAGTGGTCCCAGACCGCGTGGCGCTGTACATATCACGAAAGTGCGCGCACCTAGTATTTTCTCTTATACACTTTGTTTACGGTTTTTGAGACGACTTTGATAATATAAGGTATTGTTGAATAAATTTTACTATGTGTTGTGTGCCTCACTATTTGTTAGATCGATGAGTACTATTTGCAAAATAATTAATACAATCTAATCCTTTATTTAATCTGGGTAAAAATCTATTTTCGCAAATGTGGCATACTAACCTCAAAGTAATTTCTCAGCTGATTTGGCACCACGTCTAGCACTCTGCTTTCTCAAAGAGATATATAATTTGTGTAACAGGTTACTGAATAATATTTAGAATAATATTTCTGATTATAGTTTTAGTAAAAATTAAAAAATTATTAAGAGCCAAAATATTTTTTATATAATAAATTTATAATGAATTTTTTTGGTAACTTTTTCCAAACTTAAGACATAAATATTGTAACTTTTTAGATTTGTATAGTGCAATAATAATCAAATAATAATATACTATTGTGTGAATTACGTTAGCAGCAATAAGCTTTTTAAAATAATTTAAATCACCAAATACCGAGCTAAATACAATCGCTTTAAAAAGTCGTATATTTTATACTATATTAATAACTTTATAATAACATTTGCATATTTTCCGCATTAAGAAATAGTATATGATATATTTATGCAATATAATATAAATATATCATATATTATTTCATAATGCGGAAAATATGCAAATGTTATTTAAAAATTATTAATATAATATAAAATATACGATTTGATATATATATATATATATATATATATATATATATATATATATATATATATATATATATATATATATATATATATATATATATATATATATATATATATATATATATATATATATATATATATATATATATATATATATATATATATATATATATATATATATATATATATATATATATATATATATATATATATATATATATATATATATATATATATAATTGAAGTATGCACGTTAAAGGGATGTCGGAACTAAAATCGTGTATTTTCTTTTAGTGATTACTTTTAAAATATAGAATGCAGGGAAACCTTAAGAGCAGAGCACCGTAGTGCTTTTTATAATAAAGCTTTTGTATGCAAGATAAAGTTGATCTGATGAGTTATTTTTCTGATTAATTGGAAATACAATAGGGTGTTTACGCATTGAAACCTAACCTCAAAATTGTAATCATACCAAACTTTTGCTAATAACTTCTTTTAGTGTAATTTTACAGTAAGATTTAGAGCTGAGCACCGTAGTGCTTACTATAATGAACCGATCTGTACCAGATAAAGTCAGTCGGACTTGTAGTTTTTACAAACAATTGGAAATACAAAATAGGTCGGACTGCAAAGCGGGGGGGGGGGGGGGGGCTCCGACATCCCCTTAAAGTACGCACAAAAGACTTTATATTGAACCGGAAACAAGTTGACAAACAATATTGTTTATATACATATAATTTTAATAATTTTTTCCGTGCATTTTCGATGTCATAATAATTACAAGTTCTAAAATATTTCAGCCGAGATTTCTGCTATATAGTGTTGCCGAGTTTATTTGTAACTTATATATATATAGTCGAAAACTGCAATAGATAATATTAAAATTTGCTCTCTAATATTTGTTCCATATATATATATATATATATATATATATATATATATATTTAATATATATTTTATATTTATTTTATATATATATTTTAAAAATAAAAAATAAAAAATTACAAATAAACTCGGCAACACTATATAACAGAAATCTCGGCTGAAATATTTTAAAACTTGTAATTATTATGACATCGAAAATGCACGGAAAAAATTATTAAAATTATACGTTCATGGAACAAATATTAGAGAGCAAATTTTAATATTATCTATTGCAGTTTTCGACTTATAAACATAATAAAAGAATCATCATCTTACTAATATATGTATGACGAACGAGATAACAAATCAACAATATTGTTTGTCAACTTGTTTCCGGTTCAATATAAAGTCTTTTGTGCGTACTTTAAGATACACACTTCAATTTACAAAAAATCGACAAAGAAAAAATTATCTACGTAAATAAATCTTTAAAAAAGTGAATTTTTAAATTTACAACATTTATAAAAACGTCTATAATATCAAAAACTATTAAAAATATTGATTACTAAGAAGCATGCTAAATTTGGTTTGATTATATTAGAAGGTTTACGAGCATTTATGAGCTGCATGCTGAGCTACTGGCCGAGCTGCACGTACTGTACACGTAGATGTACACACATCGATACTGGCATCCTGGCTAGCATCCATATAGCCGAACAAATAGTGGATGTTTTTTAAAAGTAGGTCACATCGACTCCTCATATTATGTATATTATCAACAATTTTATTAAAACAATGTTTTAAAACAAATTCTCCATCAAAGAATAAGATTTAATTTTAAAAATTCGCAATATAGTTAAATAGTATGTGTTTTGTTTAGCTAAATTTTGTTTTAGTTATTTTTATAAGTGCCGTCGAAATATTCCCTCGAAACTTGACATAATGATTAATAACGTTATTGCGGAGGGCAAGTGAGTTTTGGTATAAAATAAATATAAATATTTATATTAATTATTGTTTATACATTCTTCGGTCAATAAATTTAAGACGAGAAATTTGAATTTTTTAATTGATTTTGACTCCCTTAAGGTCGAGTTTAATGTTTTAAAAAATTGTTTTACAATTAAATTTTATACGTTAACCTAAACAAAAAGGATAAAAGGAGTTAAACTCGTTGAATCTTTAAAGTAAAATCGTTTCGTGTTTTACTTGCATTTAATTTACCAGTTCAGTCTAATCCAGGAGCACGAGCTTGGACGTACAAAAATCGCTCCCATTTTTATTTTATTTATTTTATTTTTAATTTTTTTGTTTTTTTTTTTAATTTTTTAAAATATTTTTTTAAATATTTTTTTAATATTTTTTTTGGTTATTTCGTTGTATTTTGTAGAAATAATGTTTTTTGGGTTTTTTTAATTTTCTATTATTATAATTACAATATTTGTATTTTAAGATATTTTTTATTAAACTGAATTAAAGATTTTTATTATCACTTGAAACTTTTTATAAATATCTATTGTATATTTCTAATTTTTACAAAATCTTTTGATTAGAGCCTTTTAATCTTTTTAGCAATAGAATTTTTTATCTAATATGATGTTAGAAAAAAATCATTACATTTCTTTAAATGCTAATTCTTTTTGAGATTGATCTTTTTGATATACAGGATCATCGAAAATATTACCTTCGTCATTATCATTACTGGTAACTGTTTGTACATTTGGCTGGTTAGATCTCGAGCCAGATGCTTCATTAGGTAGAGTTGAATATTGATCGAGATCCTCGTCGAGATGTACATCTGAATGTGTGAGAACCGAGGCGGGAGCTGAGTCGGGAACGATTTTGGGAGAGCTGTTGTTAGCAGAATTTTTTTTTAATAGATTTGGATTGAGAACAAGTTTGCTTATTTTGGGGTTGACTATGACTTATTAAATGCCTGTCAAAATTGGAAACATTCCATTTGCCTTTTTTAGCATTAGCATTAAAGAGTTTTTTAATGCATGTTTATTTGCTGCAACTTGAACAATTTATTCTCGCACTGATCTTTTCTGCATCTTTGGTAATAATTATCTTAACATTATCTAACTTCTTTTTTAAGTCACTAGAATATTTTTTCATTTTTTTTTCATTCTTTATTAATAAATTAATCTTTTTATTCTCTTCTTCTTCTTCCAAAAAAACATCTGACAATCTTACCCAAATTAACTGCACAATTTGTTTCATAATAGAAAGATCTCCGATTGAAAACTCAAACAGTTTTGGGTGTTCGTAATACTGGTTCCCATAGTAATGCTTCTTATTAGCTTCTTTTGGTATGTTCATTACATACATTTTAGATCTAACGTCATCCCTGATATGGTCAAAATCGAATCCTTTATCTTTAAACCCAAAGATTGCGGCATAATTATCAAGTCCACAGAATTCAAAACTATGTTTGATATGACGTTCAATTTTCGTAGTTACATGGTCTTCCATAATACTCCAAAATTTAGCTTTGTACGTTTTTTCTACCGCGTCATCCATTGTAAAATTTACTACTGAATTTATTGGCCAATATAAAGCAAAGTTTACTTAATTTAAAAAAGGTTTAAATAAAAAAACAATTAAGGAAAAAAGAATTAAAGAAAATGTAATTATAAAATAACAAATTAGATATATTATAAAGTCCAATTATAAATCTTACAATATAATAGTCTCGGATATATTATAATGACAGTGTAATTTTTTCTATTTACCAACAGTATTAATATTAATTTGAAAGTATTAAAGTAAATGTTAAAAATATATTGTATTTAAAAGTATTTACTAAATTCTTCAATCGGTTTAAATGGTTTCAATCAATATAATTGCTAAAATATTATAGTATGAATTTTTGTGCCAATGTGTATACGCTTTATATATGTAATCTAAAAAGTATTTAATAATAAATAACAGTATTCAATATTTTTTTAAATTTTTGAATACGAAATTATTTCTGTATAGGTGTAGATAATCAAATTATAAACGAAAAATAAGAAAATTACAGTACCTTTCTATTTATTATTTTTTATATAAACTCAGGGTCATATGATACTTGTGGTTTCAAATTTTGCAAAACTAATAACAGAGAAAATCATAAAAAAATATGTATATCTCAATGTCTTAAATTATCCTACTCCGAGTCGTACCCTCTGCTAAATCGTATCTTATATTGTTATTATTATATGAAGATTGATCCACTTTATCGGTCCTCGGTTTTCCGCAGTTCTCCCTCGGGTTCTCCAGTCTTTAAATGTACATAATCTTTTATGAATGCAAATTACGTTTTTTTAAATTTTCTTGTTTATTTGAACCTCTTATGCAACGCTCTCCTGCAGCGACTCGTCGTTCTGGGGGTCACCCTGACTACCTGGACAGCCTCTACAGGAAGTGTCGGATATTTTTACATATATATCTAAAATACCAAGTGCGCTACTACGTAGATGAGCCCTCGTCGGTCTGGGGGTTACCCTGACGACCTGATCATCCTCTACAGGGAGTGTCGAATATTTTTACATATATAGCTGGAATTCCGAGTACACTTCCACGTAGACGATGCCTCGTCGTTCTGGGGGTCACCCTGACGACCTGGACATCCTCTACAGGTAGTGTCGGATATTTTTACATATATAGCTGGAATACCTAGTACACTTCCATGTAGATGAAGTCTCGTTGTTCTGAAAATGAGTATCACATCCTTGATCAGAAAGCAATGAATATGTTCAGCTTAAATTATGCAAATATTTTTATTGACAGAATACTTAATACTTTAAAAGTTCAACTAAATTTATTGATTACTATCAATTTAAGAGACGTATTATCAATCAAAAAATGTAGTCTTAGGAATTTTTGTTGAATGAACGAATTTCTTTTGGCGTTCGATCTTCGGTTTTATATTTTTTGCTTCTTTAAAGGCGACTAATATTTGCTATTCGATTTTTGTTTGGGTTATAGTATAAAACTTTTTTTTTTCATTTACATTGGATACATATTATCCGAGATGTTTTACGTTTTAGGTTGTATTCGTTTTTTCTTGGTTTTTGGTAGGAACAAATATTGAAGCACCATCAACATTGTAAGTGATCAAAATAACTTTAAGTTTAATTTTATTCCAGTATTTTCTGCTACAAAAATATATTTACTGATTGGATATAGGAAATTCTATCTGAGAATAATGGATGGTGAAGATAAAGAGCAGAGACTGGGGAATAAATTTTGGTACAACATTGAAAATGAATTTGGACAACGCGTCAAACCATACATCAAGAATATATTTAAGCTTCAAGATATGGATAATGCAGGCATTTTAAGAGACTTTGTCATTCAACTATAAATTACGTGACACCCTTCCTCTTATACGAATAAGACGATGTCTCGTCGACCTGGAATGATATGATGTTTTTTATATTAATGGAGTTTATGCTTTTTATAAGGTATTTAATTTTTATAAGGGTATGGATTTTTTATAATTTTTATGCTATTTATGAGGTTTTTTATTTCTATGAGCGTATTGATTTGTACAAGGTTTATCCGTTTATGATATGAAGACTTTATTTAAATATTTATTTTTAACTGAAACCTACATTGATTTTACTTTAATTCATTTTCCGTTGAGCGATTTAGTTTCATTGTTTATTATTAAAATAATTATTTTTAACTAAAGCTGCTGTCCGAGGGTGTATCGGTTTAATTTTAATTTATTTTTCTTGGGATGATTTGGTATAGGGACCTATTATTTAAAGATTTAATATTAATAAAGTTGTTTTGGTGGGTCAATTATGTTTCATTTTTAATTCATTTACGTGGGGCGATTTGATTTAAAGGTTTTTTGTTTGAATCCTTATTATTAATAGCAATCAATGCCCTGAAGTACATATATATTATTTTTACTTATTTTCTGGGGAGCGATTTGGCTTCGGGATTTATTTTAAGTTAGTTTTCTTTAAAAGTCGTTGCCTGTGGGGTATTTTTGTTTTATTCATTTTTCATGTGACGATTTAGTTTCTGAGTTTATTAGTTAAACATTGATTTTCAATAAAAGTCATGGTTTACAAATCAAGTCCAAGTTTACAAATTTATTTGCAACCAAATTTTTTGTGCGTGAGGGATTAAGCTGTATTTGTATAATGTAAGGAATTATTAATAATATTGTCATATTCGCGATTTCGTTAACTCCACGAATTCATTGCAATATTACCGAATTTTTGCGAACTCATCGAACGCGCTGCGAACTCATCGAACTCATCGAACTCATTCGAACTCATTCGAACTCATTCGAACTCATTCGACTTCAGTGGCTTCGCGGTGAGTTTGCCGCCAGGGAATGAGTTCGAATGTGGGAAAAAAGTGACTTCACTAGAAACTACTCTAAATTCCTTTATTTCATCAAGTTCTACCAATATCCCTGATTTTCGATTGTCTTTTAACAATATTGCCTTTTAACAGTCCATCTACCTACTTTCCAAGTCAAAAAGTGGCCACAGTTGATATGGGCATAAAGTACTATATGTAACTCGAGAAAAAAGTCGATTTTTTTCTTCGGGTGATACTTCCCTCGCTTCGCTTCGCTCGCTCGGACAGTAAGCTCACCCGCGTGAAAAATATTCGACTTTTTGCCCTTCAACATAATGTACTATTTTTGTAATACGTCGAATTGATATTCATTATTATTTAATATGTCATTTTAAAACTTTAGTAATAAGTTCTTTTACAAAACGCTATTTAATGTATTAACCTCAAACAACTGGTATTAAATGCAATCTTTTCCCTACAGGTTTTCAGAAATCCCATACAATAAAATCCGGAAATATGGGTTTCCCAGGATCTATGAACATGACCAACTCCAAGGATTACGTAGTGTTGAGCACCAACCAGTCCAAGAACTTTATGTGCGGTGGCCAAACGATCTGCAACAAGAATACTGCGCCTTCGTGGACCTTCAGTAACACTGCCACTACCATCACCACCACCACCGCATATAGCACCATGGCGATGCCTCAACTCCCAGTGATCAAGCAGCAACAGTCGCAGTATCAGCCACTGCCGACCCAGCAACTGTACCTGCAGACACCACGGCAGCCACAGCTGCAATCACAGCTACGGCTGCAATCACAGCGACAGCTGCAACAACAGCTACCCTTGCAACCACCGACACAGTTGCAACCAGGGACACAGGTGCAACCAAAGCCACAGCTAGAGATCGCTGTTTCTAACAGCGCCGACTGCGATAGCTTGGCCATGGAGGAGTGGGCGAAACAATTTGTGCAGAAGGCGTTGTCGCGCGATCTGACAAACAGGAAAGTCGCCGTTGAGACTCGCCAGACAACGAAAACGACGGAGATCAACTTGGAGGGGAAGAGAAGTTCTGTGGCCGCCGTTGCTGAGAAACTCGAAACGACGAAAATTTCGAAGGAGCCGGAGTTCGAGGAGGTACCCGTACAGTTGCAACCACCGACACAGTTGCAACCAAAGCCACAGCTACCGATCGCTGTTCCTAACAGCGCCAACTACGATAGCTTGGACATGGAGGAGTGGGCGAAACAATTCGTGCAGAAGGCGTTGTCGCGCGGTTTGACAAACAGGAAAGTCGCCGTTGAGACTCCACAGACAACGAAAACGACGGAGATCAACTTGGAGAGGAAGAGAAGCTCCGTGGTCGCCGTTGCTGAGAAACTCGAAACGACGAAAATTTCAGAGCCACAGCTGGTTGGAGGTTGTCCGGTTGCGGACGAGGCTTCTGAATTACCGTCCGCCATTGGTGAAGTTAAGGCCGAAAAGGCTAAGAAAAAATTCAAGGTCTTCAAGTTCATGAAGAACGCCATCAAGAAGCATATCAAGAAGTAGATAAATGCGAGATGGACTGAGGTTTCATGCATGGGAATTTAAGCATGAATTATGACGATTACGATTGGTGTGATAGAACTGTAACTATTATTGTTATAATAATTAGTATTATTATTAGCGTATTGATGTACAATAACTTTCTCAATGTACTGTGATATATATCTTGTAAGGAACCTAAGCTAAAGTTCCTATATTTTATAAAATTACATTTATACATTATTGTCAATTATTTTTATTCTATACTCTTATGTGTTAGTTTATAAGATTTAACAAATATACATGTACATACTACGAATGTTTAAATATTTAATAAAAATCTAGTTTAAAATTATATCAATATGACTTTATCATTTACTGACATTATACTATACCAATTCTAATGTATGCAAATGTTTAAATCTTCCTAATCAACTTTTGAAAAACTACTTTTAAATCTTACACATATATTATCTAATTTAAAAAATGTCTTTTTCATATATAACAAAAGAAGGAAAATAAATTATAAAAAATTTTGTGTCGGGGAAGATAGATAATTGTATGCTTTTTCAAATGCATTTAGATTAAGGCGATCATATTATTTCTATCATACCGAAATAATTTTCCTCATTGATTTCAGAATAACGTAAAATAGAAAAATCGTTTTAAAACAAAAACGAGTCGATGAATCTTAAAACTTCTTTATAATTCCGAATCATAATTAAGAAATGAAAGAAATGAGCCCAGTTGGCAAAAATAACCGCGCCGTTCTCGAGATATAAGCGATAAAAAAAAATTTGAGAAAGAAAACAACCTTAAATATCTTAAAAAATAAAGTCCTCATGATCTCAGTCAGAGAACTCAGCTAAGACATAGTTAAAAGCTACCTTTTTGGAAATTTTCAAAAGGAATAATGTCGTTTTACTCAAGTTGAATACGACATAGAGAATCGTTTTTTTACACAATGATTTTTCTTTTCGGAAAGAGAAAAATCAAATGTCTCATAAATTTTACTGAACATGTACTCTATGATCATCCTAATTTTTTTTAATACCTTTCCGTGATATATTTCTAAGAGAATCTGTCAGAGAATAATAAACACAACTCAAACGATTCATATAAATTTCATTTTGCAACCAATTTATGGTCTCATTTGACTAACGAACCGCGAGTCCCACCAGCAATCTCAGCCACACAAAGTCTCTATCAAACCAACAACAATATCCACAACTGACAGAGAGCCTCGCGAAGAGATTCTCCGCTGGCAGACTGGCGTTGCGCGAGCCTCCGCAGCGCTGCACCCGGTTTCGTTCCAGATTCGCGATTTCACGTCTGGAGCTAAGTGTGCAAAACAAGAAAGAGCGAGAGAGAGAGAGCCGCAAAGAGCGAGAGATGAAGAACTCGTTGGGGGGCTGCGGTGTACGCACATTCATTGAGAGGAGGGACGACGAGTGAACGAGCGCACGAGAGAGAGAGAGAGAGAGAATTGCGCCGCGCGCATGCACAAGCGCATCGTGGTCTTCCCGTATTTACATAAGCCTTGTGTTCCAAGAGAGAGAGAGAGAGAGAGAGAGAGAGAGAGAGAGAGAGAGAGAGAGAGAGAGAGAGAGAGAGAGAGAGAGAGAGAGAGAGAGAGAGAGAGAGAGAGAGAGAGAGAGAGAGAGAGAGAGAGAGAGAGAGAGAGAGAGAGAGAGAGAGAGAGAGAGAGAGAGAGGAGAGCCCTGCGTCATGGTGCGCGCGTGTAACTCGACACCCCGTAGATATCTCTGTATATAGATATACTTAATGCTCGTTACGGAAGGCCGGAATATGGCGGACTACCATTACTATATACTGCGAGAGCTGCTGATGCTGCGTCGCCTCTACGCTCTGCAGATTCGTGCTCGTGTGTCTGTGCATGTGTGTAAGAGATGTGAAGGGCGAAGTGGGTGAGGATGTGGATGCTGGTTGCTATATGAGGTTTTTGAAAATGTGCGAGGTTTTGAAGACTGACTTATTGTAGCGGAGTGGTTTAGATGCGAATGTATTGAAATCGATTTTGATTTTGTATGTGCTCGAGTCGTTTGGATTGTTGTAAGCAATCAAATTGACGATTACCGATTATAAGAAAATTATAATTACACCTATTATACCTTGAAAATCAGTAAAGGTATGTTAAAAACATTATGAAGAATTTTCTGACTAAAATTAATGTGAAAATGTGACTTAAAAATTTACCCAGAATAATGTTAATTTTGTTGTGGATTAGATTGTAATTTTTACAATTAAGTCAATATGTAAACTGTCTGTATTTATAATGTAATAATAAAATTTAAGCAGAAACATATTACTTCATAAAAGTAAGTTTGTATTTCAGTCAGTATTCTGAAAATCCAGAATTTTGAGTTGCCAAAGTCTTGTTCTGAGGGCTCTTTTTAAAATTCATTTTATAACAAATCTTTGAAATCTATAATTTTCATTTATTACAGTTATCATACTAACAAGGGGAGTTCACGGATCCCGGGTCATGAATATTAATGAAACTTTGGGATCGATTTCTGTTACCTAACAATTAAGTCAAATGCCCGTAGTTTTATGAAATGAGCTTTGGAATCTGAGATAGAGCTAATAAAAACATTAGTATTGCTCGTATACGCAATTCTAAAAATAAGATAATTATATATATATATATATATATATATATATATATATATATATATATATATATATATATATATATATATATATATATATATATATATATATATATATATATATATATATATATATATATATATATATATATGTATACTATCAACGTTAATGAAATACGCAGTATCTACTGTACAAAGACCCATTTGAAAAAACTAAATGCATTGGACTTCATTTTTGGCTACAAGAAAACGATCCCCAAAGTTTCATCAAAATTCGTGACCCGGACTCCGTACACTTCTCTCTCTTTGTAAGTGTTTAAAAACAAAATAAAATAAAACTAACAAGCTCGATCATAGAATTTCATAAACAGCTGAGTCGCTCGAATTCACCTTCCCTTCACACCAAAACTTTCATCCACGAGGAAGAATAATAAATGACCCGTGGCGATCGATCAGCTGTGTTTGCCGAATAATTCACCTCGCGCCGTGACGGGCGTCGAAAGGGCTGGCGCTCGCGCTCAATTCCATCCCGATCGATATCCCTCTTTTTCCTCTTTCCAGCCAGACATCGCCAGAGATGACTCACATCACTTGCCCACACAATACACTCGCGCAGCATTGCGCACGCCGCTTTGCGCAACAGCTCCCCCCGCACAAAAGACAAGAAGCACTCGCCTCGGGTACTTTTTGCTTCTGCAAGAAGCAGAAGAAGAAGGCGGAGATAAGAATAAGAATGAGAAGAAGGATCCTCTAAAACGGGAGCGCCATCGCGGAATTGTCGAGCCAGACAACCTCAGAAACGCCTAATTGCCATTGATATTAATGGCTCTATTATGTAACCCGAACTCTCCGCGTCGGCACAAAACTGCAGCGAGAAGAGGGTAAGTGCTGCCGCTGTGCTCCATATCGTTGAAACGTAAAGTAAGTCTGAGAGGCTATTTAAACGGGCGCAAGAAGCGTCTGCGTCTGGTCTGACTGTGTGGATGCGTTATGCAGACGCGGGGTCTTCGTTACGACAGTATCATAAAATACAATCATCCTCGAGTTCCGCCTTTGAAAACAATCAAAAGTGCCTATTATCGCGTCTGAAATCACGCGTGTTAAGCGCGAGCGCGCAAGAGCGAATGTGGCTGAGCGAAAGCTATTTGCGCGGGGGTCTTGTTCTTGGGTGTTGCGTTTATTTAGAGCGCGTGGATGTTGGGCTTCTCTGTGGTAATGTAGACACGAGGGAATTCTATTTGACGGAATAATGGGGGGATGTGCGCGAATTCGTGATACAATGGCGATTTCATAAGATTGGACGCTGGGTGAATTGATTTTAAGTAGAAGTACAATGTAGATGAGAGGGGTGTAATATAAGGGATATTTTTCAAATAATTGAATTTTGAGTTGTTGTTGGCGTAATTGAGGGGAAGGGAGGTGTGCACAAAATCGATAGAAGTGGTTACATTAAATTAAACTAAATTACTTACTTAATTAATTATAATCTTGCTTCGTTTTATGTGGGAACTCTTAATATTCTCCGAACTTTAAACACGTTTTTCTCGAAATAGAAGAAAGATGCACTTATACCCCTTGACATCTAAGCGCTCTTTTATTATACCTATAGAAAATTTAACGCGTTAAGAAGTATATGAAGGATATAAAATGCTTTTCACATTTTTATGCAAGTACTTATGAAAAAGTATTTTGAGGCGACAATTTACTTTCGCAATGAAATACGTTAACGACGCGATAAAGTCTTATGCGTGGAGTCGTAAAATTTAATTACGCGGAAGCGTAGAAACAAACCAACACAAATAAAAATTGTTTAAAATTAAAAGGAATTGAAGAAAAATACATTAAACCTGTGCAATAAAACTACATAACATATATTTCATTCGGATTTTTTGTTTTTGAGTCATCGATCGGCGAATTATTTTAACGAAACTATGTCATTTGGATTATACTTTTCTTATCCTAGGACAATGTAAAGGAGAACGGAGATAATTTGCCTGGCAACAAATGAACCAGTTGTATCGAGGTTCCCGGTTTATTAGGCCGGGAGCTCGACTGTAAATAGAAAATCTAGACAATGCTAGATAATTTTGTACGAGAAATGTACAATGCGCCTATTAACGTGTTACCTAGAACCTTATGTGCATCCCTCTAACAAAATCATAAAATACGAAAATCACGAAAAAAATAAGTACAGTGTACAATTGTAACCCCAACTATCTCTCTCTCGCTGTCTTTCTCTCCTACAACTGAAAACAACAGCAAAAATTCTCCTCGCTCTCAATTCCCAAACAGACAACCCAGCAACCTCCAGCGTGTCCGCCAAAGCAGCCGCGCGCGCGCGCGATTCGTCGTACACGGCCATCCCGCTCCCGCGTACCCTCGCGCCAGGCTCTCCATACACGGTCAAAAAATCTCCCGCACCCATCGCGCACACATCCACGAGAAAACGAGCGAGTAAAAGAGAGCAGCCGCGGCTTGCCCCCGTGCACGCATACCCGCGCATATTCCGGGAATGCGCGTGCATGAATGAAAGGGCCCCTCTGTCCCCTCCCCAACTCGAGGATTGCTCCTTCTCTCTCTCTCTCTTCTTTTTCACGTGTATATATATACGCGGGCTGCTCGTCGCGCAGGCACACAAAAAAAGACGAGGAGGGAAAGGGACGAGACAGAATGGCACTGATTGTGTATGGCACGACGAGGGAGAGAGAGAGAGAGAAGGAAAAGTACGCGAGAGGAGGGAGGCGGGTTCTGCGCGCGGCAGCCATGTGCGGAGGGATCCCTCTCCGACGACCTGTCAAGATTTGACAGGATCTCTCTCTCTCTTTTTCTTGGCGAGCCTGAGGAAAAAAAGGGGGCCTTCTTCTTAGCGGCGCGGGGCTCTCTTTGCCGCTCCTAGCGGTATATATATATACTTGTATACGGAGGCTCGATGTGTTTTTGCGCGAGCTGGAGCCGCGGGATCGAGGGACTGAAAATGGCCGGGCCGAGCAAGAGCTACTGGTTAGCCGGCGAGCAACGAGCGGGGCCGTGTAACGTCTTCAACGGGTTATTATTTGAATGTAATTCTTTGGTTTTTTGTAAGCTTTGAAAGGATTCAGTTATTATGCAGGTTTTAAGTGATTAGCTGGGTTTTACGCGCTACGTGGGTCTTTTTCGTTTAGATTCTTTCTTGGGTATATTAGATAAAACAATTATTTGTGTTTTAAACTAAATTCATTATAATAGTGACATTTACGATTATAAGAAGATAATAGTATGAATATTGAGTATAATTTTTAAGGAAGCGTAGTAATATAGTACTATGATCTATAAACAATCAAACACCAATTTAAATTAGCATCATTATTTTAAAGTGAATCTATTGAACTCCACGAGCTATAAACGAATATATACTACTCCAACGGACTTTTGTCATTCCGCTTTCCTCAATTCGGATAGGTGACTGTATTATGACAGTTTATCCTCCGAAAAAGAAATTAATGCGTAAATAACATCCGAAAGAGAGGAATGTCTGAGCAAAGAAAAAGAATATATATTTTGAATGTAAATAAAAGATAAGAATAAGTTTTTATTAAGAAATAATGAAACAATTATATAATAGCGTTTCGGGTCCAGTACTTTGCCAGTGAGCCATCGTCAATGCAATGTTGGCAAGTACCTATTACAGACGCTAAGTGATACTCCAGAGTTGGTCATATATATGGAATAGAAATGATAAATTTATGTATGGATACCAAAAACTTGCATCCATCTGGTGATAAAACCCGGAATTATAAGGCATATTTTGTGTCCTAATGCCAAGTTATTATGAAAAGAAATTTCCATTTTACACTTTCTGGACAATAGGCAAGAAAGTATAAAATGCAAACTGATTGCTCTTTGGGTATTTAATTATTTTAAAATGAATCTATTGACTATTATATAATTTTTTCATTATTTCTTAATAAAAACTTATTCTTATCTTTTATTCACATTCAAAATATATATTCTTTTTCTTTGCTCAGACATTCCTCTCTTTTGGATGTTATTTACGCATTAATTTCTTTTTCGGAGGATAAACTGGCATAATACAGTCACCTATCCGAATTGAGGAAAGCGGAATTACAAAAGTCCGTTGGAGTAGTATATATGGGTTTATAGCTCGTGGAGTTCAATAGATTCACTTTAAAATAATTAAATACTCAAAGAGCAATCAGTTTGCATTTTATACTTTCTTGCCTATTGTCAAGAAAGTGTAAAATGGATATTTCTTTTCATAATTAAATTAGCATCGTTTTTGAGCACTTATTAAACACCCGATCGTATCAAGTTTTAAGATGCTTCACTTCTCCTGGTTATCACTTTTCTCACAAAGGGATTATAAGACTAAGCCTAAGGAATCGCATTATCATGGTAAAAGTAACTGGTGAATGCCTCAATTTTTTCTAAGCATAGTCTAAAGCAAAAATAAATATAAGTATAAGATTTTCTAACTATACCATATGTATTGTGGAAGTTTTCAGCTTTTATGTCTGATATTAAATATACTTTTTTAATCAATTAAGCCAAAAGTAGCACGTGCAATACGCGTAATGCTTATGTGATACGTATAATAAATCAATTATTGTAAGATATAGTTTTTAGGACTCAGTCCCTGTCAATTTAGCCGTAATTATAATAATTCTTCCCGCACTGTCCGAATTCGGACCAGTGAAAAGTATGTCAAATCCACTTATTCAGCGCTGTATTTTGACTTTTTTAATGCAAATTATTGAATATTTACTGCTGAATTAGTGGATTTTTCACTAATTCAGGGGCAGCAACATACTTTTCACTTCTTCATTTTTTGACAGTAATAATACAAAATGTCAGACCGAATTAATTCGTTCTCTTGCGTATATACGGAATCACTTTCGTTTCAATAAATTAACTCACATTTTTGCGAAGAATTAGTAATAAATTACAAATACGTGTCACCATAAAATGAACATCGACTTTATTATTTTAAAGAATCACGCACACCATGCATCGTCAAATCAAGTACATACGAAAAATCTTC